>OY829508.1:1678879-2278879 GCA_963691665.1 Clepsis dumicolana | reverse complement strand
GCTTCAAACGTGTATTTATTGCGCGGGTATTTTTATTTTTAGTAAAGGACTAACCTTATCTAACAACATGTTGCTTTTAAAAACGCCTGAGCAGCCTCTAACACTAAAGCGTCCCTTTCATTAAGCGAGTAAAATACGACTTAAGTAGCAGTGCATTGTGGGATTACAAAACTTGTTGCACTAATTAATGTGTTACTCCTCAATGTGTATCTAAACGCAACATTTTCCTTCAGGCCTCTACCGCAAGTAGTATGGAAGAAGAATGGATCCACCATCCTCTCCTCTCACCGTCTCACCCAAGACAACTACGGAAAGACACTGGTGATCCGGCGCGTGGGTTACGACGACCAAGGGTCCTATACCTGCGAGGTCAGCAATGGCGTCGGCACGGCGCAGACCTACTCCATCAACCTCCAGATCAAAGGTCAGTACATTACCCGGCCATGAGTGGTGTGGTAGAACGGTCCCACCGTCCTCTTCCTAAGGCATAATTCATGCGGCAATTACCGCAAGACGATGGGTATCCGGCGCGTGGGTTACAGCGACCTGCCAAATGGAGTTTTTTTATTTTCCTGACTTAAACAAAATTAAATGTTATTTAGGTTAGTCTCAGACCACTCCCTAAACTTTTAGGCCACATTCACGTATGACAATGCTCAATTTGTGGGACATTTCAGGGCAGTCCATAATAATTAAAAAGGCGTGACACTTTTTCCGCCACAATGCAAAGTGAAATTGTTGGAATCGCCGGAACGTAACGAGCAGAACAAGTAACAATCGACTCTCGAGTTCGAGTATCCGCTCTTGAGCACGTACAAAGAGTCGCTTAAAAAGATTTCGGTGTCCAATTCTGTCCACTCTAGCTTAGATCCATACGAGAAAGGAAACGCATTAGTTTGGTAGCACTGAACCTGAATATTTATAGTTGTTTCCTTGCTATGATTTTCCCCATCAACGGGTATAGACTGCTGCATCTTTAGAATTATCTGTAGTTTGTGCTTTTCGTGTATCCATTCCATATGGTTCACTAATGTTTTGCCGAAACTTGTTTAACAAAAGTTCATTTCACAACCAACGTTTCATATACTATTCATTTCACAAACATGTTGTTGCAAAAAATGCTCATTTTATAAACAATTACTCGACAACTATACATTTATAAACTTTGACACTTGACAAACATATGGAAAGACAAATGATTATTTTAAAAATGTTCATTTCACAAATAAATCGTTTTTAAAATCGGTTATTTTGCAAAACGTGAATTGGTAAAAATTACTTTCTGCGTAACGAAATACAGGGCGGTAGGTATGAAATTTATACTCGAACTCCGTAAGTTTATTGCGCCTTGCTTATTGATTTCTGAATTGGACTTCTAAGCCGGACTTCTAAAATTTTCGAGCAAATGTGTTGAACAATATTATACTCAACCCCAATTTCTGGACGGTGTCGACGGAGCTCCGCTTCGCGGAGCTCCTATTCCGCGTACTTGAGGCGCTTCTCTAACCTAACCTAAACCTATTTATTGTAAGCCTATTCATTCTCTCGGTCAGTAAGTCTGTCTGTCCGCCCGAAAGTCCTTAAAAGGGCTGAGTCTTTTAAAAGGTAACGGCGATTTAATATATTTTATTCAAATAAAATTAAACCAGTGACAAAGCAATATATCAAACGTTGGTAGGTGATACGTTAGTTGACTATTTGATATCGTTATAAAAAAACCTATTTGAGAAATTATACGATACGAAATGAAAATTTGTGAAGTTATTATTGGATAAAATAAATTATTTGCGAAATCAGTAGTTGTGTAAAGATAATTTTAGGAACGATGCATTTGTCAATCGTTGGTTGTGAAACGCAAATTTGCTAAATGAGTGGCGACAAAGTGATAGGCATTCCATATCCATGTAGTCCAAATTCCAAATCTAGCATAAGATATTGTCAACTTTAAGTTTTGTTTCCCCGGTACCCGTAATCCGATAATACGTACGACAACGACTAAGATATTTAATTCCGTTCTTAACTTTTTCACAACACCTACAATTAAATATCTGAAGTCTTTTTTTATACACTATTTCCACGCGTACCGCATACCTAAGACCAAATCTAACAATGTGGGTGACCCCACCTAATAAAGGCGAGTTGTGTAGGGACATCGTTTCCCCTTAGTTCAAATAAATGTTCGTATCGAATTGCCTTAGCGCGTGTTGCCGTGTCAAATTCACTCCTAACTTAATGGGCTTTTGTAGCATGATATCAATTAAACTAATTTTGTGTCGTGAGCTTTGGGTATTCATTTCGTTTGTGATTAAATTAAATGTTTATTATTAGACTAGCCTAGGCGGACGCTTTTATGAAGATTTCCAACGCTATTTTGTGATTGACCAGTAAATAAATAAATAAATATCATGGGACAAATTGACACCAATTGACCTAGTCCCAAACTAGGCAAAGCCTGTACTATGGGTACTAGACAACGGATAAACATACTTATATAGATAAATACATACTTATTCTTAAACATCCAAGACCCGAGAACAAACATTCGTATTCATCATACAAACACTTGCCCCGACCGGGATTCGAACCCGGGACCTCAAGCTTCATAGTCAGGGTCGCTAACCACTAGGCCATCCGGTCGTCAACCAGTCACGCCAATACGCCAACACGTCAATATTTTTTTTGTCACAATGGCGCGGTTGTTTTATGCGATAAACGCGATGCGTTTGACGCACGTCATTTTACATCAGATAATCTAATTACCAAGTTTTACGCGGTGAACGCAGCATTGAACGAACAAGGCAAAAGTTGATCTAATGCGTCTAACGCTGCGATTACCGCTCAAAACAACCGCGCGCTTAAAAAAAGATTCGATCAACTGAGCCCCTGCCACATTTATAGAAACAAAAAAAATCTTTTAACAAAAAAGTAAAACCGCCTTCAAAAAAAAAAACCTTAGAAAAAAAACGTAAAATAATCCTCTAAAATAATGATAAATAAATAAAATAAAATAAAATGCGTTTATTTCGGACAACAGAAACTAAAGCCTAAAGTTTTATGGCCTAGCACTAAGCAGCAGAAAGATGAAGTCGGTGCGGTGCGAGCGGAATATTATTTCTTTGAATGAAGCACCGACTTCATATTTCTGCTGGTTAGTGCTAGGCCATAAAACTTTAGGCTTTAGTTTCTGTTGTCCGAAATAAACGCATTTTATTTTATTTTATTTATTTATCGTTATTTTATGTTTTTTTTCTAAGGTTTTTTTTTGAAGGCGGTTTTACTTTTATGTTAAAAGATTTTTATTCCACAATTTTACGTTGATTTAACATTTTCAGAATTATCCTCCAACTCCTAACCGTTAAGGAGTTGTACCTTCCATCATCAGCTCATCAACATAAGATGATAACTGCCGGACGCAAATACTTGAATAGCTTTAGAAAATATATGAAACACATGATACGTGCCTATAAAATTTGAGGGTTGCCCTCGATTTCCCTGAGATCCCATCATCAGATCATGACTATGGGACCACCTCAGGAGTATACCCTTTCATATAAAAAAAAAATTTGAAAATCGGTCTACAATTGACGGAGTAATCGATGTACATACATAAAAAAAAAAAACGTATAGTGGAACCTAGATCCTCCTCCTTTTTTTGAAGTCGGTTAAAAAAAATGATTTAATAGACCCTTTGGATAAATTAAATTATAACTATCTCAGCAATATCTGAATCGGATAGTAACAGAATCGGACTTAACCTTTGAAAAATATTTTCTGCTGATAAAGGGCCTGTTGTACCTACATCAGTTATGAAAGTAATAATATTATACAGAATGAAGAGGCTGCGTGCTCCTAAATTCAAAGCATTTTGCTTTAAAAAGTAAGGAGCAAAGCCAAGCTTCGCATATTTTTGCCGTCGCAAATTAGCAATTCACCTTGACAGCCACCTCTATAAATCATAATGAATGGTTGTCAAGATGCTACATCGTTAGCTACTTCGAATTCGTCGCCAGACCTCGGGGCAGTAGATTAGACGTGACTTCCGAATTATTTCCGTTACATTTATATGTGTAACTAGCTTATGCCCCGGTCCTTTGCCCCCGTGAAATATTTAAAAATGGGCTAGTTCCCTATCCCGTGGGAATTTCGAAAAATCCCTTCTTAGTGCACCTCTAGAATACTCATGCCCGTTTTCACCAACGACACTTAAGTCATCACCTAGTCAGGGGACCCCTATCCTAAGTGGCCCCTTATATCTCTCCCTAACCTAATTTCGTTTTCACCATCTTAGGTAACGCCTTAATAGGGGTTACTTAACTAAGTGACGGTTTGTTTTAGCTATAGTGATTTCTAAAACCGGTTTTGTATCGATATTTTTTTTAAGAGAAATAACTTCAAAAATCGTCTGTAAAAAATTAAACCAACATTATAAAAACATAGAAAAACTATACAGATATATAATTAATACTAAATTGACGTCTTATTTCTTATTTTTAAATGTTGACTAGGCTGTATGGCATTATCTTTGCCATCCAGAAAAATCAGAACAGTTTATAACTATCAAATTTTTTTCGAACTTTCGGTGCGATGATTGTAGTTTATTAGCGAGCATTCATTGACTGAAACTGGAATGATTAGTTATCTGATAATTTATTCATGAACTGTACATATTTTCAAAGTATTGTGTTATTCGATTTCTTTGAAACCCGTATAATACAGAACTGACCAGAACCCGCGATCGCGCATGTTAATTAATCGCTTCTCATGTGTTTCCTACATGCAGAAATGTCGTTGGGTTTATAAAAAAAACAGAATAGGATTTTTATTTTAAGTGTAAACGGATAGCGAAATCAATAATAAATTGACACAGTGCGCGGCGTTATGATTGAACGCGGCTTCTGGTTTGTTTTGTATTCTGAGGGTCAAGAATAGACTGATGATGGATAATTAGTATTAGGCATTCGTCCAACTGCGATGAGGCCTTCCTTTATACAGAACTATTCTTCTTCTGTTTTGGGTTATTCTTATATTCCAAGTACCTCTAATGTTAATTTTTTTCAAGTATGAAAAGCACGTTTTCTTTGGACATTCTACGAGTAGGTATATCTTATGAAAAATCTTTAGTACCTATCATACTTTAATAAATCATCTGATCTTCAATCTGATCTAAATAACTTTGATGTGAATATTAAATCTATTTATTCAACAGCTTCCAAACTCTACAAAGTCATTTAAATAGCCTTCCATTTTATATAAATATTATCAATCAAGTTAATTATTGCATAACAAATGCACGATAACCTATAAAAATTAAAACGCATCTGCGACTGCGCGAACTGTCACTTAGCGCTAGGGGGTCAATATTCGACCCCCTAAACTTACGGGACCCCCTAAGCAGTTAGGTGTTACTTAAGCGTTGGTGAAACGGAAATTGATCTTAGGTGTCCCCTAAAAGAGCTAAGGGATCCCTTAAATTTTAGGAGTCGTTGGTGAAAACGGGCATCAAGGTATATGCCAAATTTCAAGTCTCTAGGTCCAGTGGTTTAGGCTGTGCGTCGTCTGTCAGTCAGTCACGGTACTGTTTTATAGGTAGGTATAGATTGTGTATAGGTATAGCTTTTACCTAACTGCCGAGCGTATGTGTGTATGGCTGAATGAAAACTTTGGCATTCTCTACGGCCTAAAGCGTTTGACGGATTTCAGTGTAAGTATGAGGTGTCATTAGATTCGTCTCAGTTGTGAGAGTCGCATAGGGTATTGTTTCCCGGAATTCCCGTCGACACGACTAAAAGCTTTAAATTAAAACAAAATCATTTGAAAAAAAAATTAGCTTGTTTAGGTATAATAATGTTACTTATAATAAGCAGTGCAGGCGGGGAAAACAAAAATTGCAAAAAAAACAGCTGCAACCGATGGATATTCGGGTTGGATGTTAGGTATTATCCAAATAAAGCCAAGTCTATAGAAGATGCCTTTAATCAAGAGTGGGACTCGTATATGTATACAATCTTCTTTCCCTCCAAGTGGCAGATCCTTCCACCGCGTACCAAATGGAACTGCGAGACGTTTTCCGCCACTCGAAGTGTTTTAGACTTATTTTGCAAGAAAGTGTTGTACCGTCGTGGAATCAAACAGGAATACACCAAGGCACCATGACATCGCACTATCTGTTCCGAATATTCCGATGGGCGCTAACGACTTACCCTGTCCAGAACTAGAGGCGCGGGTCCATTAGTTAGCATTGCCAATAACTAGTTCGTATTCAGCTAACTTAGGGCTCAATGTCCTTAAACTGATTTGTTGTACCTAATTTTCCACTACCTTAGAAATAAATAAATAATGCAAAATATTTTATTTTGGTTCCCAAAGTAGCTACTTACCACCACACCATCTAAGAATAGAAATAATTAAAATTATGCCTTAAGGCTAATGTTTATGTGTGATATCAATTATGGTGATACAGAACACCGAAAAGGGTCATTTCATTACATTAGTCACTATCTCATGAAAAAGAATTAACAACTAAAACCATACCATAATACTAATTTAAACGAAATGTGCGCCATTAGCTAACAAGATAACATTTGTGATAGGTATTTAGGAATTAATAATGTCATATGTGTGAAACTCGAAACGAAAACCTAGTAAATGCTAGGCTATTTCTGGTTTATTTTTCTTTTTAATCGTGAGAATTTCAGACTTCTGACATTATTTATTCCTAAATATCCCAAAAGCTATCTAGTCCGCAACCCCATTCCATACACTTCTCCAATAAAGAGGCCACAATCCCCATGTCGATAACCCTGGTTATAACCTTATAACGCTAATTCCGAGCACAATATGGAACTCATATTTCGCCCTACATATCCGCCATAGCTCGGGACTCCGAGGAATTTGGGCTCATTGATGTGATGCCTATTTTATACAAGTCACGACGGCTAATGGTAATGGCAATAACGTGTCCCTTTGAGGGTTCCGTCACTTCGAATTTGTAGCTTCTTAGGGATTTTTCATGTTGTCAGTCTGACGTAGCCAGTCATTCCTTTCTTATTGTGGAAAATTTGCCTACCTCCAATAGGTGGAATATTCAGTTAAGGAATTTGAGAGTAAAGGCGTAGTTTGATAGTTTTTAACCCCCGACGAAGAAGAGGGGTGTTATAAATTTGAACTGTGTATCTGTCTGTGGCATCATAGCTCCCAAACGAATGGACGAATGGATGGATGTCTTGGTCCGTGTTTTGAAATGACAATGTCGGGGGTTATCAACTTTTCTAAGTTGGTTTGGTTTATGAGGAAATCTTTATTATATACATATTATGACGTATCTGACCATTTCTAATATTTTGCTGTCGATGTACTTGTCTACTATTAGTAAATGTGCAGAGTCATCAATGACTTTCTGTACACAAGGACATCGCATCGCAGTCAGCAGGACAATACAGGTGTGCTTAGAACAATCTAAGCACTCTTTTAACATGGAACTACATATTATTTCACTATAATCTAAGCACACTTGCTAGACAGTCACATGTCGAAAAATGTGTGCTTGAAAAAGTGCCATTGGAATTGACAAAATTGTAGAGCGAATGGAACTATCGGTAAAAGTTGAACAAGGACATTCATTCCGATAATAAAAATCGATTTCGTTCACAAACAGTAATCCACTGAATAATTGTAGCCACCTAGGTAGGTTCACGAGCAAACACTACTTTCCAAACCAATCGATACCACAGATACCGCAATCATTGTCTCGCCGCATTCAAATCTCCCAGCAAGCTATTGCTCGTTGCGTCTCTTTCCTATCCAACTGTTAAAAACCGGACAAGTGCGTGTCGGACACGCCCAGGATAGGGTGCCTAAGCCATTACCTTGACACCTATTCGAAACTAGTGTTAACACAGAGCCGTACTCCTAAGTAAACTGTACGCATTATGGGGTCAATTTATATCGGTTACTGACATAGACAAACATAATAAGTTGGTCAACTCCCAAACCTGTAAAGCCTACTTATCTCTGATAGTTTTCCTTTTAAACTCATTGTATGCACTACTGCTCTGATTTTTTTCACGTTTCCAAATACAACAGTTTATCTGGTAAAGAGGGCAGGGGGACACCTGACTCCAACAAAAATGAGCACTTCAAAGCTAAATATTTCGCAAACGAATAACTCAATCGAAAAATGATCTGCGAGCACCCGCAATATTTTTAAAAGACCTGTCCAACGATACCCCACACTATGGGGTAGACGAGCAATAAAAACATCATCCCCACCTATGCGTGTAGGGGAGGTACCCCAAAAAAAAATGTTTTTTAAAGATTTTATCCCAGCACTTTTTTGGCCTAATTAATATGGATATGTATGCAAAATTACAGCTTTCTAGTACTATTAGTATCTGAGCTAAGCCGCGGACAGACAGACAGGCAGACAGACAGAGCGACGTGACGAATCTATAAGGGTTCCGTTTTTGCCATTTTGGCTTCGGTACCCTAAAAAGAGATGCCAACAGCGACAAACCAATCCGCGACAAATCGTGCTAGCCGAACGTTCAGGGGATGCAATCCCGCGTAAGTAATTGGGTACGTGGGCTGAGTTTCGGACAAATACCTAGTCCTAGTCTATATACTCGTCTATCTACCTAGTATATACCAGTTTTCCCCTTATATCCGTGTAAGCGCCCTTCCGCCGGCGCCGAGCTCTGATAACACTCCCATTTCACAGGTATTTTAGACTAAGCCCCATTACACCTCTATTTTGAACCCCCGACGAAAAAGAGGGGTGTTATAAGTTTGACCTGTGTATCTGTGGCATCATCGCTCCCAAACGGATGGACCGATTTCGATGCAGTTTTTTTTAATCGAAAGCTAGTGTAATCGAGATGGTTCTTAGCCAAGTTCCATTAAAATCGGTTCACCCGTTTTTGAAATATTGAACTTTGAAATGACAATGTCGGGGGTTTTTCAACTTTTCTAAGTTGGTTATAGATTTCATTAGTTTTTCAATATTCAACAGGTTGTTTTGGACACATTCCTGAGGCCCCAGTACGAGTATTCGAATCCTGCGTAACGTAATTTAACGTTATCGAGAAATTTGTATGACATTTGCAACAGCACCCGCCCTTGAGCGTATTTGGAATTAAATTAGTATGAAGTTTCTCGATTTCGATACGATAACGTTACGTTACGCAGGACTCGAATATTCGTAATCGGGCCTCTGTACAAAGAGCCAGGCGTCTGTGGCTATCTTTATGAATATAAATTGTAGGTGTGTGCAACAGTGACTTAGTTCGAGTCAATGAAAATTTAACGTTTGTTTATCAGTGTCAATCTTCATTCTCGACGTAAATTTTGTCGCTATTTTGTTGATTACCGTCGTAGTTAAAGTTACAATGTCATGATCATTCTCCCTTTTTAACCGACTTTCAAAAAGTCGGTGCTTCATTCAAAGAATACTCCGATCGCACTGTACCGACTTCATAATTTGTGTTAGGCCATAAAAGTAATGGCTTTAGAGGATTATGTTATGATGCTGAAAGCTTTTTTTTTTAATTTCCTTTCGTTCTTGCCGTGGAATAAAACGGCAATTTTATGTCGATATATAAAATTAGTAGTAAAAGTTTCTGCTACGGCGACATGCCAAATACAGTTCATATAATATTTTATGCGTGTCGTTCGTCTTAACAGCGTTATTATACGTTTATCGGCACTTGTAAATATGCATTGTAAACATTGCTTTATACACAGTGAGACTGACGGACGGATCCGGGATTGCAAGGCGTTTAAACTGTATACAATAACAGTAACCAATGGTCGCTGAAAGCTTCATTGATTTAAAAATGCATTATGAAATCGGAGAAGAGACCAGATTTTTTTAACCGACTTCAAAAAAGGAGGAGGTTCTACGTTCCACTGTATGTACAGTCAAGGAATTGAATTCCCTACTCATTTCGTTGAAATGTTGTTAGACATTCGCTATGCATTAAGGTCGAAAATGTCAACGTAAACGGGACATGTCAAAGCAACGTCGTGTTCTATCTCTATCTAGCTCTTATGGTGACAGATTGCTATACGATATTAAACCTTAGGTGGGACGGAAATTTAATTCCTTGACTGTACCTATGTTTTTTTTTTATGTATGTACATCGTCGCCTCACTCGACACTGGCGATCCTAACGGTTTTCGTTGCCTACTAGACAACTGTCTGACCATCTTCTCCTTCCCACAGCGGCGCCCTTCTTCACCGAAGAGCCCCAGTTCCAAAACCTGGCGGAAGGCGAGACGGCGGTGATCCGCTGCAAGGCCGACGGCACGCCCAACCCTCAGATCAAGTGGGTTCACAACGGCAAGCCCATCGAGCAGGCGGAGCCTAACCCTCGTCGGCAGATCTCGGACGACTCCATCATCATTACCGACCTGACGAAGAAGGATACGGGAAATTACGGTTGTAACGCTACCAACTCCATCGGTTACGTCTACAAGGATGTCTTCATCAACGTGCAATGTGAGTATTTAAGTATTTAGAGTTACATTGGCCGATCGTAGCCCGTCTAAAACGCGAATCGACGGTGCTCTGACTCAACCTCGTATATAAACTTTGATGAATTTGGAATAACCACTCTAGACCGCGAAGCTAAGGTGGTTATTCCAATTTCGTTAAAGTTTATATACGAGGTTGAGTCGGAGTACCGTCGGAATGTTCTTAGTATCGAGTCGAGAAAATAGTACTTTATGATTTTTAGGACTTTTTTCTGCGATATGTGGCGGCAACTACTGCTGGCTGACTCTTATTATGAAAGGCCACATGTTGTTTTCTACGGTTTCTGAACGCATTAATTATAGAGAACTCTCGATATGTATGTAAATAAAGTTCGGTGATTTATTTGTTCTATGAAACTTAATCGGCGTTTGGCATTGGCGGGAGTCCTAACATTTAGATATACCGAAAGTATACCTAAAACGTGTGTTTTACCGATTTACCGGTGGACCGAAAATATGCCGTGAAAGTTAATGGTTTCGAATATCCTTTATGTACATTATCAAACGTTGCAATGGCCTAAAAACATTTAAAAACGTTAGGCAATTCACCTACGTAACAATAAGGAACCGTGATTCATTCAAAATGTATGAGATCATTCTGTATGAGATTGCTAAGAGATAGTATGACACTGAGGTTTCAATTATTCCCGTTCCATGGTCCTCAAAAATTTCAAACCCTCACAAAACAAACACCGCACGATAGGAAACTTAATTGAATACTCGTCGTAACAGAAGTCACGAACCTCCGGAAGGGTATTTCACTAAAAAAAATCCTTCACGTCACGTTATTAAATTGGTCCATTCACGTTGTCATTCAGAATTATAGTTTTATTGAGTAAACTTACAACCCACGATCTGGGGTCGATTTTTGAATCTCACCCGGTGACTAAATTCACAGATCACTAAAAAGTTCGTATTTTTGGATCTCAACGGTGACTATAATTCTCATGCCTATGATATCAAATAGGAATGCCCCCACCCACTCGTATACGAGATCACCGAGTGGCTTCTTGACCACTGGCAGTGACAGCGAATCTCAATCCACTATGTATGCTTGTCTATGACAGAAACGCAATGTAGCTGCATGTTAGTAGACGGGTATGTCATTAAAAAATAAGGCTTTTGGCAAATAGTGATCAATGTCATTGATGATAATTTAGCGCAGTGCGGCCCTTTCATAGTGATTGAATCAGTGAAGGACGCACTGAGCGACAAGCGACAAAATGGCGCGCGAGCTAGCCCCCCAGGCTACTATCTCACCAACTTTACAATTGTCAGTTTTCAATGACAATTCGGTGTCAACTGCTGACTTGAAGATTTTTGTTTTAGCGCGCTTCGTATTGTCAAAAAAATGTACTTAGTTCGGATTGTCATATAAAATTGACATTTGTAAAGATGGTGAAATAGGGACCTCAGCGCCAGTTCGTATTAACGGCCGGCCCCCGCTAATGGAAACGTCGGCTGAGCCCGTTTGTTTGTCTACAATCCCCGTGGAACCACTCACTCGCGCATCGGCCGTTTGCTGTGAACTACGGTTTATGTATTCATACTCTCACGCGGGGGAGCGTTGGTCTGCGAAAGCTGAATAAATATGATTTAGGATTTCGCTTTTGATATTCGTTGCGTCGGGAAAAATAGCGTACAAATACAAACTCTATTTAATTTTTTATTAAAGGGATTTTATAAAAAAGCCGTGATAGCCTGGTGGTTTGACCTATGGCCTCTCAAGCAGAGGGTCGTGGGTTTAAACCGCGGCGCGCACCTCTTGAGTTTTTCTTAATTTATGTGCGAAATTACATTTGTAATTTATAAGCTTTTCGGTGAAAGAAAACATCGTGAGGAAAGCTGCACACTCCTGCGAAGCAATTCAATGATGACGAAAGACGTCGATCGGCTTGGCTCTATTCGCTCTCATTGCGTGTACATCAAGCTTTTGTTTGATCGACGTCAGCCTATTCCGCGTCGTTACATGTGGGGAGACCCTTACCATACGTTTCATTACTCCGTAACCAGTCCAAGTAAATAACGTAACGTAGCTCCCTAATCGCAACCGTCTCCCCAAACGCCGGCACCGCTGATTCTTCCGACACACGCGAAGGAACAAAAAGGCAGTTGCAGCTGTCTGTCGCGTGCTACCTGGGCGCCGGAGAGTGCGCGGGTGCGGCGCGGGGAGACTGCGATGGGTGCCAGGGTAGCTAGGCGCCGCAACTCGATAGGGCTAGTGGGGACATTCCACGGAAGGTAAAGTCTATGGCATGGAGCGAGCATCTCATCTGTACACCCGGACAATAGATCTAGCACAACTCACGGTGCGACTTCTATCTCGCGCGAGAACAACTGCCCGTCCTTTTCTGTCACTCAGAATGCAACGGGACGGGTAATAATAATCTCGCGCGATAAAACAAAGTCGCGGCCAGTCGTGCTAGCCCTACAGATACAATACAATCTAGGTATCTTCAAGGTTAGAGTGAATAGGCTGGTACTGAAACAGTAAGCTACAACCTTTGGTCTCATCTTCATTTTGCGTGGGATAGCGGTAAAAAAATACCACAATGTAAGGCAACTTCCTGTCACTCGCGATGTAATTACGATTTCCGGAAATGGAATTCGGATTCGTGTTAAAACATATCAATATACATATCATATAAATAATCATTTTGACCAGTTTTTTATGGTTTATGATATTATGATTAAGAACATTTCCATTTCCCTTGCATTTACATGAATAAACTTCAGTAGGTACGATAAAATATCAGTACGCAAATTTCAAAATGGTCGGTTTAAAGAAAGGAGTTTGAGATTGAAAAGAATTTGTAAATAAAAGACTTCGGTTTACTTATTTCTTCTGTTTTCATTAGGTACTTCAAATCTTTAATTTTTTAACAATTTAAATTAAGTGTAAAGCAATTTTCCAGTTCAATCGAGAGTGGCGGGAACGAGCGAGACAGTGTTAACTTTTAGTAAAGAATCGTGGGTCCAAAATTGCGGAGAGTCCCAGTTTTGAGGGACAGGTGTGGCTACCCTACGCAGGGGTGGATTGAACCTAGCTTAATCGTTTGATCCACGTAAGGGTGGGTTGCGGATATTGCGCGGTGAGGTGACTCATCACGTTTTTTAGGGTTTTAATTGCGGGGACAATACGGTTTACCACTCAATTTATGTAACACCACTATTAAAGAACAATTGACGGCTGCGGTTTGTTTGGGGATAAACAATGGCCGTAACACGGGCCAACACCACCCTCTGGACACCGCATCTTCTATAATTTACTTGGAAAGTCATTAAGAAAAAAGCCGCGGTGAGCGGGTCGGGGAATGCGTCGTGATTGGTTCATAGCTTGTCATGTCGCTTGTCATCTGGTCGAAAGTGAGCTGCGATTGGTAGCTAATAAGATTTATAGGTGCAAATGAGCATATGCGTTTCGGAAACGTTCGCCCTGACATTTGGTGTCCAAAAGCTGGTTGGTCCGTGAGCCTTAAAGTGAATTGGACCTTACGTAAACACAATTGGATCTAAAATTTCACTTTTAGCCACTGTTGTAGTATTTATGGTTAAAAGCGGAATCAAATATTAGGTATGCAACTGCACTTAAGCAAAGTTTAGACCTGCGAGAAGTGCAAGTTGCAATGCATTGCTGCGTCTGATCGATCACTTCTAACACTTTCACGAAATGAAACTTCACGATTTTTCTTACGAGAGTAAATTTATTATTGATTGAAGTGACAAAAAGTTAAATGTTAGAATTCTGTTTAAATTGTAATTAGATTTTTAAGTGTTCGTATAGATTCCTATGTAGAGTCTTGATTTGTAAGCACAATCGAGGATTCTTGGCTTCTAAGCTCAACAAGTAGGTACGAGCGAGTTCACTGACCGCGCGGTGCTAATTAAATTATGTTGCCGTAGAAACCTAGGCTTTCGCGCTGTTTACAGAATCTTCGCCTTTGGTTCTAAACAAACAACTGTGTGCTTTAGTATGTATACCCTCATAATGATATTTGAAATAAAATAGCGTAAATTTTTGTTACCATAAGCTTTTCGGCGAAGGAAAGTGTATTCAATGGTATGTGTGAAGTTCCCATCCGCACTGGGCCCGCATGGGAACAACAGTCCGAGCCCTCTCGTACTGCGAGGAGGCCTGTTCCCAGCAGTGGGTCGTAAATAGGTAGATGATGAATTAATTTTGATACAGTCAAACATCACGCATACGTGACGCTTATCACTCCGTAACTATGGAGACATTGTCATAATCGTTATAACATTCATTAGGTTTAGGTATTCAAGGACATGCGTCAACTTGTTCGCCCATATGGCATCGGTGACGCGTGGCGTAACGTCAAGCAGAGGGTCGAGCACGAGTCTTCGAATTATGCGTAACGTTACGGTTATCGTATAGAAATCGAGAAACCTCATACTAAATTTTAGTTTCAGATACGCTCACGGGCGGGCCCTGTTCCAAACATCATACAAACTCGATAACGTTTACTATTCGGTTTTACATGACGCTGCACATGAACATTTTGTCGCTTGTCGCACAGTGCGTTCCTTTCATAGTGATGGAATCAGTGAAGGACGCACTGAGCGACAAGCGACAAAATGGCATGCGTGCTAGCCTCCCAGGTTTCGAATATTCGTACTCTGGCCTCTGAGCGCCTAGTGTTATCAACGAACAAATAATACGCCTCGAACGCGTTTGCGTTAAAGTTTCAAATTCTATCTGTGAATAGTCTGTTGCCAATACGTACCTCTAGGGGCGCTGCCGATTTGGCCATAGTATAAGATGATAACGCAAACGTGAACGAGACGTATTATTTGTACGTACGTATTGTCACGTGTCAAAAATTACCCTAGAGGCCATAGACATACATAGCGTATGGACGGACCCTTCGGTACTCCGTGTTTGTTTCCAATTTTTAACCCCCGACAAAAAAGAGGGGTGTCATAAGTTTGACATGTGTATCTGTGTATCTGTCTGTGGCATCATAGCTCCCAAACGGATGGACCTATTTCGATGCGGTTTTTTTAATCGAAAGCTAGTTTAATCGAGATGGTTCTTAGCCAACTTTCATTAAAATCGGATTACCCGTTTCTGAAATATTGAACTTTGAAATGACGATGTCGGGGGTTTTTCAACTTTTCTAATGTGATACTGCAAAGTAGTGTCAGTGATATGAGCCGCGAGCACGTCCGCGCGGGCGCCGCCGGCCGCGCGCCGCTCCCGCCGGCGCGCTCGGCAACACCGTTCCTATTTCAAAATGTTCCAAAGGGCATATCCTGATGTTTTAATGCTAGAGGCTCTGCTTATCGCAGCATAACTTAAACGAACACTACAGTACCTTGCTTTTTTAAGCAATACTTTCTTAATGGAGTTTTTACGACCCTATCTATTGACCTTTCTGGCAAGGGGTAGTAAATGCTGGAAATAGTTCCATAACTAGGTTACTTACTTACTTATAAACTCGTATGAAAGCTAAAATGACTGTAAACTCAATTCCCTTGCTTCCGTAGCAACACGAATGGAGTAATTGAGCTACGAATATAACTTTTATCTACACACATATCGTAAGTCCTCTATAATGCGTTCAGAAACCTTAGGTAATGAAATGACCATCATTACGACAATTAATTGTCGTCTTCAAAAACCAATACGATTTAATAATACGCTTCATTAAAAAAAAACATCGATACGAAACGTTAGCTCGATATGATTAATAAAAACAGCCAAATTTGTGACAGGTTTATTATGCCTTCGGCTTCTGAACCCATCTTAGAGTACTTATAACTTATAATATGTGTGTAGATAAAGTAATGTTTGCAACTGTACATAATAATGAAACTCTGCTTAGGACCCTCATTATGTATCAGTTGCATAAACTACTATTATTTCCTCGTATTTTAGAGAAAAGCACTATACGAGCTTTGGCCGGTTACTCTGCAGTCTTACAGACAAGGTAGATGAAAATCGAAGCTAGCTACAATAAAGGTCTGGCCAACTTTGCCTGTCAGTCAATCACCCCGTGTGAACTTAAGGCGTGGCAGGGAGGGACCGCATGGCACGCGAAATGCTGTTATCTTACCCTCTTTTCTACAGGATATGGTTATTAATGATCTTCGAATAAGCAGGGTAGCAATTGCTAGGTGTTAGCATTAAGGAATTGTGGGATTGAACGTATTTAAATGCCAAAATGGGGCCTATAATCCGCGAACAGGAAACGCGAGATCGAGATGAGTGTTTCTGTTGATTCGTTATTTTGAAGTATTTTGCCGCTTTCGGTGAGAATATTTGAGGCCACTATACAGAAAAAGGAAATACGTATATCACCTGCAGATCTAGCACAACTGGCCGCGACTTTGATAGTCGCGCGAGATTATATAACCCGTCCCGTTGCATTCTGAGTGACAGAAAAGGACGGGCAGCTGTGCTAGACCTACTGGAGTTATCCTCTAACCCGGTCGATATCCTTTTCTGTCAAACGGTACAAAATTGTCCGAGAAACGAGATGGCGAACCCGTTAGGTGGCAACAAGGCTACTATATTCCAAGTCTATAAGCAGCCACCGTCCCCCTAAGCCCTCTAGAGCATAATGTCAAAATTGCCAAATGTCAAGATCGCAAACTGTCAAAACAGGTATAATGTCAAAAAGTTCTAGGTCAGGTTAAGATAGTATTTCGTCAAGGCGCAACAGCGCCTCAACAACGGGGAATAGGAGCTCCGTCGACCTTGTCTCATTACATTATTGATGTACCTTTTTTTTAATTATGACGTAAAGGTCGCGGAGCTCCTATTCCTCGTTGTTGTGACGATTTTGGCGCCTTGATGCTTGAAAATGCTGATTTAACCTGACCTATCTTGACATTCTGCGAATCTTGACATTGTGAAATTTTGACAATACGCTCCGTAGAGCCCTAAGGCGACGGAAGCGCCCGCGCTGGGCTATTGGCCGCATCCTTCGCTCACACGCCCACACCTCCCCGGCGGGATCCAGCGGATATTGTTACTTGCGCCTGCGCCTACGACCGTGTTTGGTGCGACCGCGGCTAGAACTATAACAGGGAGGTAGCCTCTTGGTCAAATAGGCATTTTTTTGGAATGTCAAAACGATTTGATCGGATGCGTTAGTGTTATGTTTGTATTGAATTACAGACTTATGACGTCAGACCTACAGACTTTTGTTAGTTTTTGTTAAATCAAAAATCGTTTTAATTGCAGTAATAAGTGAGGCAACTTAAGCTTATAGCTTGATAAGCTGATTGGGAACATCCTTTATTTGACTATGTCTATCACGAAGAACATAGACAGTACATAGCACGAACGTCTTCTACGAATTTTTCTGCTGTTCAAAATTATTTCTTATACCAAAGTAGCTAAATGTTAAATATCATTAGCAATTAGATGTTTGCTTAAAATATTTTTATTTTGTACCGTCATCAAAATCTATAGCAGTCTTTTTGTGTTTTAATTGTATTACACTACAGAAGAGACTGGAATTCAGGACTTCTCTGTTTTGTTCTGCCAAATAAAGGGGTAACACACACCATTGAAATGCTTCGCAGGAGTGTCTCTTCATATTTTCCTTCACCGAAAAGTTCGTGATAAATTACAAACGTAATTTAGTTACCTACTCAATAAGTACTGAGTCACTTTTTCGCGAAGGCATATTTTCGGGCCGGCGGTATTCCCGGTGAGTCAGCTCAGGAGGCTGGATCAATATTTGCTCAGAAAACAGGAGTATTATGAAAATGTTACAGCTCATATTTTATATATTAAAGTAGCTTATGCCCCGCAGCTTTGCTCTCGTGAAATATTTGTAAATGGGCTAGTTCCCTATCCCATGAGAATTAAAAAAAAATCCTTCTTAGTGCACCTCTAGGATACTCAAGGTATAAGTTTGCCAAATTTCAAGATTCTGGGTCCAGCAGCTTAAGCTGTGCGTTGTCTCTCAGTCAGTCAGTCAGTCACGGTACTGTTTTATAATTTGAAAAATTCGCAGTGGCTGAACGTGGTTGGAGTACCTTTGCCTGATAATTTTATTTTCACTAATTAAAAATCTTTTGTTAGTTAACTATGTTTATTTTCCAATTTAGTGTTATTTAACTAACTGCATTCTTGCAAATGTATTGAAAAACGTCGTATGATTATGATACACGGTTGACAAGGTTTTACAAACTCGTGACGATGAAAACCCTCGCCGCCGCTCTGGTCACCCGTCAACTCATTTGTAAAACCTTCCATTACCGACGCCGTATCACAAATAAGCAACGACCCCCAGCGATCCCGCCGGAGATCAAGGAGGGCCCCGAGAACCTGACCAAGGTGGACGGCTCGGAGGCGGTGATGCGGTGCCGCGTGTTCGGCGCGCCGCGCCCGCTCGTCAAGTGGATGCGCGAGGATGTCGAGCTCACCGGCGGCAAGTGAGTACTCTACCCAATGAAAATAATCGATTTATTGATTATTTTTGTTTTTACTTTTATGAAACATTCATAGTATGAAATTCAACAATTCAATAATGTATACGGAAAACGCACATGGCAGTATATGTCACCAAGTGTACTAAATGAGTTACCATATGAAACTTATAATAGGGTGTGTGCCAACCCTAATAGATGCAAGAAAACTGTTAAAGCATTATACCTAAATTGTAACACAGCGCAACAATAACTAATTTTAAATAACTAATTTGAGTGACTGTCAGCGGCAGATAAACTCTGCTGAGTTTACGCCCGCTGTTATAGGCAAATGAAATGTACTAATTTAAATTTGTTTACTAATAAAGAAAAAAAAAAAAACATACAATGACAATGCAAAGAAAAATCCGTTAAGCAGCTGCCAGCTGGTGTCCAGCTGCTTAACGGATGTTTCTTAATCAAGCGGCTCACCCACTACGGAACTTTTACAGTTACGCATTAGTGGCAAGAGATGGAACTATTTTCTGAATGAATGAAAATAATGGACACCAGCTGGCAGCTGCTTAACGGATTTTTCTTTGCATTGTCATTGTATGTTGAATTTCATACTATGAATGTTTCACAAAAATAATCAATAAATCGATTATTTTCATTGATTCAGGAAATAGTTCCATATCTTGCCACTAATGCGTAACTGTAGAAGTTCCGTAGTGGGTGAGCCGCTTGATTAAGCTACTCATAGATGGCGCTGAGGAGAGATCTTCCAAATAAAAATATGACACAAGGCATTGAAAAATTCGTTAGGTACACCAACGTTAAGTATAGCTTAATTGGTGGAGCGTGGTACGGATTACCGAGGTTGCTGGTTCAAGTCCAGCTGCTTAACGGATTTTTCTTTGCATTGTCATTGTTTGTTGAGTACTCTACCCGCCGACGCGCGAGGCAAACACACACACACACACACTCACACACGCTACACACTTAGACACACACACATACAGACAGGTACACACACGCACACACACACACACACACGCACACACACACACACACGCACACACTTTTCAGGGTCTTTTTAAATGTTTCTCATATATGACCTACTTAGATTTATGAATAGCTACTAATGATTTTAATAGGTGAAATAAAGTGCCCAAAAATTTTCATACCTAACAGAATGTAATACAATATTTCGGGACACTTTTTTTTTATCTCTTAAAATCAATAGTACGGTTTAGGCTGGAGAGCGTGCTAAAGAATTAGACATGCATGCAAACATACATACATACATGTGCTCGAAAAACATAACCCCTCCTTCGGCAGTCGGGTAATAAGTGTTGAAATAACACCCTCACGACATATAAGAGAAATACGGTGTGACCTACCACCAATATTATTATTAAGAACGAATGCTACTCGTACTTAAACCCTTAATTTGACAATGTATATCACGATGAACATAAACAGTACATAGCACAAACGTCATCTATGAATTTTTCTGCTGTTCAAAATTATGTCATAAACCAAAGTAACTGAATGTCAAATATCATTAGCAGGTAGAAGTTTACTTAAAACATTTTTGTTTTCAACCATCATCAATATCTATAGCAGTCTTTTTGTAATTTTATTTTATTAGACATTTTTAGTAGATATAAAATCAGATGAGACTAGAACTCGGAATTTCTCTTTTTAGTTCTGCCAAATTAAGGGTAAATATTTCTCGGCTATGGCTATGGTACATCCTTAAAATAATAACTCATAAACGTTTGTGTCAACAGCTTCAACATAACGACGGAAGGCGACCTGGTCATCCGCAACGTGAGCTACACGAACGCCGGCGCCTACCAGTGTTACGCGAAGAACAAATTCGGGGAGAAGTCGGCCTTCGGCTCGCTCACAGTCAAAAGTATGTCCTGATTTAAGCTTTCGCGATTTTCACACATTATTATGATACTCGGGACTTAATCGCGTAAAAAACATATATTTAAATTTGAATTTAAATACCTCGACGTTTCGGACGCGACGTTGCGTCCATGGTCTCGAAGGAAATTTAAATATATGTTTTTTACGTGATTAAGTCCCGAGTATCATAATAACGTAAAAGTGTGTCCGTTTGGCATTGACTTACCTACACCATGGACTTTGGGTTAGCGCTTGAGAACGTCCGAACCAAAAGACCACTAATCGAGCGTCAGTCAGTCTTAGTTTGGTCGAACGTCAGCGCTATATCGTATGGCTGTCGTCGAAAAACGCCGCGTTGTACTGAGGGACCGAAGTTCGTATCGTATCGTCCCGCTCACTTTCTTATTTAAATAATATTAGCGTGAGCGGGACGGCACGACACGAAGTTCAAGTTTTGCACTTCGATGGCTGTGCGAAATTACGTCTGATTTGCCCGGGACACATTTTTCATGAATTTTGTACTAGACCCAAAGTCCATTTTGTTAAGGGGCTTCTAAACGGGTAAGGTTTTTTGCAATATGTGGCCAGCAACTATACGAGTCTTTGTTTAGCTTTCATAATAAGAGTCAGACAGCAATAATGTAGCCCGTTTAGAAGCCCCTTTAGTAAGTCAATGGCTATAGTACTATGTGGATTATTGTGATTGTCGAAATTTCTTTTATAAAAGTTTCATTAGTGTTAGCCGCCTTTAAAAAGTAGGCATGCAAATTCTTCAACCTAAATCTATACTCAGAGACAAAATTAATCGCTCACCATTTATCCTTAGATTATGATCTTAGAGCAGGAAAGGAATGGAGATGTTAACGCGCGATTACCTCTCTGCCAAAACTCTAACATTAAGTCTGATCAAAATGATCAGGGTCTGTTGATTGTGTGCGTGTTTTTGGCATTTGTGTGACAGTTTTGTTTTAGTGTGCGTTTGTAGAAACGTAGCAAATTTTCACATGAGTGCAGACGTCGTGTGCTGTACGTGTTTTCCTCGTCCCCCACAAAAAGTGGCAGAAAAATTGTGGTGCATAGATAAGCCAAAGGCGCCTCCCGTCTGTCTGCTTTATGATTATGATTGATGTAAAAGCTGTTATTGAAATAAAGAATACCTTTACAATAAATAGTAAAAAAATAGGCTTTGCGATTAATTGTGTTCCCACCGAGTATAGTTAAAAATAACCAAGGAACTTCCAACAAGGTGATGATAAAGTGTCATTTTGTCCTCAGAGCGCACAGTGATAACGGACAAGCCGGATCACTACGAGGTGGCGGCCGGGTCCTCGGCCACGTTCCGCTGCACGGCCAACGCGGACGACTCGCTGCGGCTGGAGATCGTCTGGCTCATCAACGGGGAGCCCATAGACTTCGACAACCAGCCGCGGTTCCGCGTCACCAACGACTACTCGCTCCTCATCTCCGACACCAGCGAGCTGGACTCCGGGGAGTACACCTGCATCGCCAGGACTGAGATCGACGAGGCCCGCGCGCAGGCCACTCTGACTGTGCAAGGTACGTTTTACTGGCTGAAACAGCGAAACTTCGGACTCGCGCACGAAGGGTTCCGTACTATTATCTATAAAAACTTGACAGAAAAGAAAAACAAAGTGATTGACAGCGCCATCTGGTGGCGATTAGCGGTGGTACTAGAGTTATTTTATTTTATCTAAGAGTCAAACCAAATCAAATAGCTGCCTAATTACACTACTCGTCCACAGATGTCTTTGTCTGGGTCACGCTTTTTACACATTGGGTACGGAACCCTAAAAAAAACTTCAAAGCTAACTCGCAAACGGATTTCTCAATCGAAAAGTGATCTTTGAACACCGCCAATATTTTTAAAAGACCCATCCAACGTTACCCCACACTTTGGGGTAGACGAGAGAAAAAAAATCATCATAACGTGTAGGGGAGGTACTCTAAGAAAAAAAACATTTAAGATTTTATTTCAACACTTCTTGGCCTAGATAATATGTATATCTATGCAAAAATTGTGCTGTCTAGGACTAGTAGTCCTTGAGCTAAGCCGCGGACAGACTGAAATGAGAAAACTAAAAAGATTCCGTTTTTGCCATTTTGGCTCGAAACCTTAAAAATCGGGAAAACATGAAAAGATACTCCAGTGTGAACATAAGAGGGACTACTACGAAATTCGAAAATCGAAGTTCTTATCGCATCGTCCCTCATTCTCGTATTAAATAATATCATCGTGAGCGGGACGGCACGACCCGAAGCCCCAATTTCGCACTTGTAGTAGTCCTCGGCATCAACCCAACGTCTCCCCCCAGACAAGCCCAACGCCCCGGTGCTGGACGGCATCGAGTGCCACGAGAAGGTGGCCACGCTCCGCTGGTCGCCCATGGGGGACAACCGCGCGCCCATCCTGCGGTTCGCCATCCAGTACAACACCACGTTCACGCCGGACTCGTGGGACCTGGCCAGCGACAACGTGCCGGCCATCGACTCCTCGTGGACCGTGGCGCTGACGCCCTGGGCCAACTACACGTTCCGCGTCATAGCGCACAACAAGATCGGCCCGTCCGCGCCCTCGGGGCACTCGGACGTCTGCACCACGCAGCCCGACGTGCCCTACAAGAACCCGGACAGCGTCGAGGGCAGGGGCAGGGATCCCACCAACATGGTCATATATTGGTCGGTGAGTGTGCGGGGTTTTTTTCAACCGTGTTGTCAAAGAGGGGTGTTATAAATTTGATCTGTGGCGTCGTAGCTCCTGAAATGATGAACTAATTTGGACGCGGCTTTTTTTAATCTAAAGCTAGTTTAATGGAGATGGTGCTTAGCTGTGTTTCGTAAAAATTGGTTCAGCCGTTTTTGAGATATTGAACTTTGAAATGAGAATGTCGGGGGTTTTTCAACTTTTCTAAGTGAGTTAGGTTATTTTATTTCAGCTTTTTAACCTTTTCAACGCCAACGACGCATACAAATGTTGCCATCCAGACGCCAAGTTGGCATAACTTCAACGTCTTTATAAAACTCCTGTAATTGTACATAGTGCATTACAGGTGACTGTTTCCTGTAGACTTGTAACCTGTAACTTGTAGTTTATAAAACACGGCCCTGCTATTATAATACCTTGTTATTCCCATTAATGTTAGTCATAATGTCGTTAAAATTACCTAAAGATGAGATCCGAGAGAATACTCGGAAATTTACTCATATAAAGCGAGCTTTGATGGAACGTAGCAACATCTTAACGTTTTCGACGCCAACGACTCATATATCAGCACCGCAGGTTTAACGCCAGCGACTGATATATTGGTCATAAGATGGATAGCATTTCGACGGTACTTTGACTCAATCTCGTATATAAACTTTGACGAAATTGGAATAACCACCTTGGGTTCGCGGTCTATAGTGGTTATTCCAATTTCGTCAAAATTTATATACGAGGTTGAGTCAGAGTACCGTCGATTTGGTTTCTTGCAAGAAAACGGCTTGGCGTATGAATGAGTGCTTTGACATTTGTCTTAGCGTCGAAAAGGCTTATCTTGTTTCTCGCGCTGTTCAAACGCAGCGTAAGAAATTCACGCTTTAGCCATTATTTGACCTGGATTATTTATTAACAGCCGCCTTGTCGGTTTGCAGAAAATGCCCCAGATCGAGCACAATGGGCCGGGCTTCTACTACCTGGTGTCTTGGCGGCGCGCCATCGCCGGCTCGCCGTGGAGCGAGGAGCCGGTGCGCGACTGGCGGCAGGGCGAACTGCTGGTGCCTAACACGCCCACCTTCGTGCCCTACCGGATCAAGGTGCCGCAACAACTCTATGTAGTCCGCCCAACGAATGATTGTGGATGGAATGGTCGAAAGCAGAAAGTTTGACTTTGGCATAAGAATAAATAATAACCATAGTAGCACGTACACTCCCGCTCCGGACGGGCTCTAGGTCACGATATTAGAGTACTCGTTAAACGAGATACTCAGTCGGGCTGTCACGGCCGGCGTCGCCGCACGCGCGTTTGGTTGTTTATAATTTGGCTGTAATAGTTTTACGTGAGCCTGTATGTATGTATTTTATTTTATATTTGTAGGTAAGTAATACTTACTTAAATCACCTTAAATTGCTTCATTTGGTGTGGGCACTTATAATAACTTCTTATTTAGAACTGTCTATAATTATGTAGGTACGTAATGATTTATATAACTCATATTTTGTAAAACTAGAATAAAATAATGATTTCAAATTAAAGAAAAATTTATATTCTTTAACGATATTATCTTTAGACGTAAGTAATATTTAATAGCAAGCAAGCGACGTGAAGGGGGAAGAAGGTATATAAATGACGGCGTTTTGGACTCCGTTCTACTATGTTATTATTTATTCTTATGACTTTGGGACTTTGTTGGAACTAGTTAGGAGACAAACATACTAGAAGTCCCCACCCCTCCGAGGTGAGCCCTAGGAGGGGGGGGGGGGGGATAAAGAAGGTCCTGTTCAAAATACCACCATTGGTCACTGAGGCAGAGGAGGGGGTTAGGTTTTTGTCATGTAGACATTATTTTCTAGCGAAATCTTGCCCTTTTCGAGCTATATTCAAATATGGCGCAGCTAATACCGCTATTTAAACTCACAGGAGGCAATACTGAGGCAAAACTGTTATTTTTATGCTCAAAAAGTGGTACCTTTTGTTGCTATGTATCGTGCGGAAAGTTAGAAGTTAGGTACTACGTGAAAAATAGAGGGGAAGGGGGGGGGTTTGGCGTACACTATGGATGGTCACCGAGGGGGCGAAGGGGGCTAAAGAAACTTATAAATGGGTATGGATAGTATTACGTTCCCTATGAAGACTGAAGACGATCGCAAACTTCTGAAGTAGTACCTGATGTCTCCAGGTGGTCGCCATGAACTCCAAGGGCTCGTCGAACGTGGCCCCCGTGGAGGTGCTGGGCTGGTCGGGCGAGGCCCCGCCGCAGCTGGCGCCCGCCAACTTCACGCTGGTCGAGGTCACCTCCGGCACCGAGGCCCTGCTCAGCTGGAGCCCCGTGCCGCCCGAGTCCGTGCGCGGCCACTTCAGGGGCTACCGCATACAGGCCTGGGCCGACGGGGAGCAGGACCAGATCCGGGAGGTCAAGGTCAACTCCGACGCCACCAGGGCGCTCATCGCCGTCCTCAAGCCCTACAAGAAGAACAGCGTTAGGATCATGGCCTACAACGGCCACGACAGCGGACCCCCGAGCGAAACCCTCAGCTTCGTCACGCCCGAAGGCAAACCCGGCACCGTCAAATCCTTCGAGGCGTACCCCATCGGGTCCTCCGCCATGCTCCTCAAGTGGGACAAGCCGATGGACGAGAACGGCGTCCTCACCGGCTACAAAGTGTACTACCAGAAGGTCACGGGCACCTCCCTGGGCCCTCTGCAGGAGCGCAAGAAACTGATCGACCCCAAATTCGACCGCGCGAAGCTGGCCGGCTTGGAGCCGAACACGAAGTACAGGATCGAGATCCGGGCCAAGACGAAAGCCGGCGAAGGCGACAAGTACTACGTGGAGCAGACTACGAGAAGCGTCGTGAACGCGCAGCCTGACACGCCCGCCTTCGAGGCCAGCACGCTCGCCGCCAAGGAGGGCACCGCCCACATCCTGGTGCGCTGGCTGCCCTCGCTGGACGGGCACCCGGGCACGCACTTCAAGGCGTGGTACAAGCTCAAGGGGCACCCCAAGTGGAGCCAGACCAACGAGGTGACGGACGAGGACTACGTGATCCTGACGGGGCTGCAGCCCGGCCAGGTGTACGAGCTGCGCGTCACGGCGCACGACGGCGAGTACTTCACCAGCAGCGAGGTCAAGGCCGTCGACACCACCGACGGTGAGTCTGGCAGCCATTCATTACTATTATTATTATTTTATCTTCAGACCAGTTGGGGATAGTGCGATACTGCGTAACTAGCATTGGTAAATATTGTGTATCTACACAAGACTTACGGTGCAAATTTTTTTTAAATCACCGAATGGTGTGTGTTCCAGACGGTCCGCTGATAATGCCGGACGACAAGATGGCGACGGCGGGCTGGTTCATCGGCGTGATGCTGGCGCTGGCGTTCCTGCTGCTGGTGCTGGTGCTGGTGTGCGTGGCGCGCCGCAACCGCGGCGGCAAGTACGACGTGCACGACCGCGAGCTGGCGCACGGCCGCCGCGACCACCCCGACACCGGCTTCCACGAGTACACGCACCCGTACGTAGCGCACGCACACACACAACCGCGGCGGCTAGTACACGTGCACGACCGCGAGCTGGCGCACGGCCGCCGCGACCACCCCGACACCGGCTTCCACGAGTACACGCACCCGTACGTAGCGCACGCACACACACAACCGCGGCGGCTAGTACACGTGCACGACCGCGAGCTGGCGCACGGCCGCCGCGACCACCCCGACACCGGCTTCCACGAGTACACGCACCCGTACGTAGCGCACGCACACACACAACCGCGGCGGCTAGTACACGTGCACGACCGCGAGCTGGCGCACGGCCGCCGCGACCACCCCGACACCGGCTTCCACGAGTACACGCACCCGTACGTAGCGCACGCACACACACAACCGCGGCGGCTAGTACACGTGCACGACCGCGAGCTGGCGCACGGCCGCCGCGACCACCCCGACACCGGCTTCCACGAGTACACGCACCCGTACGTAGCGCACGCACACACACAACCGCGGCGGCTAGTACACGTGCACGACCGCGAGCTGGCGCACGGCCGCCGCGACCACCCCGACACCGGCTTCCACGAGTACACGCACCCGTACGTAGCGCACGCACACACACAACCGCGGCGGCTAGTACACGTGCACGACCGCGAGCTGGCGCACGGCCGCCGCGACCACCCCGACACCGGCTTCCACGAGTACACGCACCCGTACGTAGCGCACGCACACACACAACCGCGGCGGCTAGTACACGTGCACGACCGCGAGCTGGCGCACGGCCGCCGCGACCACCCCGACACCGGCTTCCACGAGTACACGCACCCGTACGTAGCGCACGCACACACACAACCGCGGCGGCTAGTACACGTGCACGACCGCGAGCTGGCGCACGGCCGCCGCGACCACCCCGACACCGGCTTCCACGAGTACACGCACCCGTACGTAGCGCACGCACACACACAACCGCGGCGGCTAGTACACGTGCACGACCGCGAGCTGGCGCACGGCCGCCGCGACCACCCCGACACCGGCTTCCACGAGTACACGCACCCGTACGTAGCGCACGCACACACACAACCGCGGCGGCTAGTACACGTGCACGACCGCGAGCTGGCGCACGGCCGCCGCGACCACCCCGACACCGGCTTCCACGAGTACACGCACCCGTACGTAGCGCACGCACACACACAACCGCGGCGGCTAGTACACGTGCACGACCGCGAGCTGGCGCACGGCCGCCGCGACCACCCCGACACCGGCTTCCACGAGTACACGCACCCGTACGTAGCGCACGCACACACACAACCGCGGCGGCTAGTACACGTGCACGACCGCGAGCTGGCGCACGGCCGCCGCGACCACCCCGACACCGGCTTCCACGAGTACACGCACCCGTACGTAGCGCACGCACACACACAACCGCGGCGGCTAGTACACGTGCACGACCGCGAGCTGGCGCACGGCCGCCGCGACCACCCCGACACCGGCTTCCACGAGTACACGCACCCGTACGTAGCGCACGCACACACACAACCGCGGCGGCTAGTACACGTGCACGACCGCGAGCTGGCGCACGGCCGCCGCGACCACCCCGACACCGGCTTCCACGAGTACACGCACCCGTACGTAGCGCACGCACACACACAACAGCAGCTTTCAAACAAAAAAACCCGCATCGAAATCGGTAATTCCGCTTGCGAGCTACGATGCCACAGACAGATACATTTTCTCGGGGGTTAAAAATAAATCAAATCGGAGCCAGACAGTGGGGGGTACCTTTCCTTGTGAGCACTATTTGTGAAGTGTTCCTCGTCGGCAGGCTGGACAACAAGTCGCGGCACTCGATGAGCAGCGGCGCCAAGCCCGGCGTCGAGAGCGACACTGACTCCATGGCCGAGTACGGCGAGGGCGAGACCGGTACGTTACACATTTTTTTTATAGACCACGAGCAAGGCCAACGAGCCAGTGGGTCACCTGGCGGCTATTCCATAAGCATGACATTCGACAGGTTACAACGACAATTGGGGGTTGCCTATTTTTTTGCAATGTATTGTAATGCAATGCAATGTTTTTTGAATTACTTCCGATACTCTTTTCATTTTAATATGATGTAATTAATTTAATATGTACAGAATGAGCAATGACCTGACATTCACAACTATGACGTAGCGGTCCGAATTGTACTCTATTGACGTGAGTACAAGAATTCATCACTTTGCCCGCGTTTTATGCTACTGCATTCGATTTGGACTGGTAACTTGACAGTTGTTATTGACGTTTGACAGTTCAGTGACAGTGACCATGACACTTTAACGATTCACCACAGATTAAAATTGAACTAAAGCAGGGTCTTAACATACGCTTATAGTCGTCCCACGATAACTCTGCAACGAACTGACAACAGTAGAAATATAAAGTTTGTTTATTGCAACACTGATTTATAGTCAAACAACACGTTTTGAACTCTTGATTAGATTAAACATGAACAGATCATCGTTCGTCCACCATCCGCCATTAAAATACCTCTCAAATTTCGTTTTCTATATTTTTTTTACCGTACAACGACAAAACCTACTAAACACTGGCTAAATTGTCCTCCAATGGGCAGAGCCATATTTAAAAAAATAACAGCGACTTTTGATTACTACTATCATTATTATTTTCAATTAAAGAAATGTCTGAATGTCATGAAAAAAGTGTTACCACAGCGTGATTTTTCTGGGTTGCCAATTAATATCTTATGCAGAGTTATCGTGGGACGATTATACTGACGTTAACAGCCAAAATAATTTCAATAAATAATTTTAAAAAAAGGAGTGATTTATATGAGAAAATAGCGAAATCGGTTTCTTATAATTGACTTTTCTGTACAATAAAAATAAAAAAGCATCGGTATATTTTTTAGACAACTTCGATCTACACTTGATTGTCTTGTTGATATGAAATCTGGTAATACAAAAAATTTTCAAGTCAGTAACCTACACCAAACTGTCGTTGTCAGTTGCCATCTGTCACGTTTATGAAACGGGGGTCTGGTGGTAAGTGATCACCACTGCCCATAGACCCCCGGTGGGTTTGCAGATGCGTTGCCAACCTAGAGAGCTAAGATGAAATGCCTGTAATTACACCGGCTGTCTTAATCTCCACAACAGTGCAAGCACTGCTGCTTAGCAGCAGGATTAAAGAGTAACATGGTGGCACACTACTTTGTTCCTTTACACGCTAATATTCCCCGACAGAAGCCTCGTGGTCAGAGAAACTGGATATGAAGCTTGAAGTCCCGGGTTCGATCCCCGGTCTACAAATGAATACAAATGTTTGTTCTGGAGTCTTTGATGTTTATAATGTAAATAGGCTTTGCCTGTACATCGTTTTTTTAGCACTAGAATGAAGATAAACAATCTTGACATGTCTTTTTTTTTAAAAACGCCTTTTGAAAATAAGTAACAGCAAGTAACAATTAAATAACAATGAGATTTATATTGTTATGGTTTTATACGTACCGGTTACTTATTTTTAACCGACTTCAAAGAAAGGAGGAGATTCTCAGTTCGTCGGAATCTTTTTTTTTATAGCGTTTTGCAATTAAAAGACATGTCAAGATTGTTTACCTTTTTTCTAATTAAAAAAAAACGAGGTATAGTTTGGGACTAGGTCAATTGTCATTTATTTATCGATAAGTATTACTTGTGATATTTGGGTCAATCAACTTTTCATTGCCACTCGTTGCCATGGAGATGTCCCCTGGGTCACATAACAAAAACATGATTTTCTAAGACCCCGCTCACCCAAAAGTCAGGCTTTGCATGCTTAGGAGATGAAGCATGAAGTAATTGGCATATAACTGTTGAAACTCCCAACGTTTGATGGAGTGGTGCCTTACAAAATCTTGTTTTAGACGAGTGACCCAGGGGACATCTCCATGGCAACGAGTGTCAAAAAAAAGTTGATTGACCCATTTACAAATCACATGGATAGGTGAGGAAACCACAGTTCACAAATTTTCAATTTTTTTTAAAATATCCGAATGTTATTTAAGTAATTTATTGAATCAGGCGTTAGGCGTTAGGCGTGTTATTTAAGTGCCTATTTTTTTTATGTGAGAATGTAGCATTTTTGTTTTGCAATAGACCGCTGTCAAATACCTAGCCCTCGTAATTAAAGCTCGAAGTACCTGTAAGTTAGCTGCATGATCGATCGCCACCTGATAATCTGCTATTCGATTGCCTTTATTTAGTTTGGTGTTCTTGTTTTAATTTTAATTTTGTTTTTTTTTTTATTGAAGGGTTACTGGATGTTTAGGTTTTTGATAAAGGTCCAGTTACCGCTCTTTTACGAAGGGACTGGCTGTAGAACTTGACTGATTAAAAAAACAGAGCCGTAGTAACGGTTACACTACATAAATACGAAAAACTTATTTCCGAAGTGTCATTAGTCCGAATTTTCAGTATTCCGAACGCTAAGTTCCGCCGTAGTTGTAGATTATTTTTGAATAAAAATGAAAGTCCAATCATCAAATCCCAATCCGCACTGGGCCCGCGTGGGAACTATAGCCCAAGCCCTATCATTCTGAGAGGAGGCCTGTGCCCAGCGGTGGGACGTAAAAAAGGTTGGTGATGATGAAAAATTAAACAAACCACCTGACCTATCTATATTAAAAAAATTATCTACACCAAAATTTTCGTTCATCAGAAAATATGCTTCGGAATAATGAAAATTCGGACTCTGATGCTTTCGGAATTATGACTTTTCGGAATTTTTGGGTGTTCTCTTGCGTGGCATTTGTCTATTAACTGAGTCTGAAAAAAACTGAGGCTTTTATAGTGTAGCGCGCTCGGTTTCGCTTTGAGATTCGCCATATCTTTTGATTAATTAATTTGTTTAAATTAGATTTTATTCCTGCGCCGTGTTTTATAAAGCTACAACAACTTGTAGCTTTATAAAACACGGCCCTGGAGATAACAATTTAACTACACAATACATGCTTTCAAAATAATTTAATATTAATAAAATTAACAATTGATGTCGTTGTCGCAGATATTTTTTTTAATGATGAACTTTTTTATTTTTTTGTAATAGCTTTCACCCTTGCTCACTTTTCTAATTAAAGTAATACGAAACTTAATAAAACCTCCGTGGATATTGACTGCTAATTTTATTAATATTTTATTACGGAAATTATTTTGAAAGCATGCGTAAATTGTTATCTCCAGAAATTGATTAATTTTGGAGTCATGTCCTTATTATTGCGAGCAATGACGCCTCTCCGTCCGATACCTGCTTGTAATACTCCTCTTTGCGTTGCGGGTTAACAAGATGGCGAAACCGAGCGCGTTAGACAATAAGCACACTGGCCTCTATTGCATCAGCTTTACAAATGTTTGTTTGCGATGACAATCTGTTGTCAATTGCTGACTTGAAGAGCTTTTCTTTTAGCGCGCTTCATATTGGCAAACAAATGTAGTTCGAATTGTCTTTGTAAACTGACAATTGTAAAGTTCCCAGGGGGTCGATTTTTGAATCTCACCCGGTGACTAAATTCGGTGATTTCAAAAAAGTTCGTATTTTTGAATCTCATCGGTGACCTAAAATTCTCATGCCCATGATATCAAATACGAATGCCCTCGCCCACTGAGTGAATTCTTGACCACTGGCAGGGACAGCTAACCTCAATCCACTGTTGTGATGTTGACTCGCTTGTCTACGACAGAAATGCAAATAAGCTGCATGTTAGTAGACGGGTATGACATTGAAAAATACGGCTTTTGGCAAATAGTGATATGAATGTCATGGGCAAGGAGGATAGTATACGGAGTGTCAAAGCCCATGCTTTGAATCGTTCCCCGCAGTATGTTAAAATTCAGGCAATTTCTAGATGGCGCCAAGGTCGTAGCCAGCGGGTCAAATAATAACAAAACAGCGGTTCTAATGTGTCACTCGAGCAAGGTAGATGGCGCTGAATGTAAATAAGAACGATTCAAAGTATGGGCTTTGTCAATCCATTTACTTTCCATGATCCTTGGTCATGTGTGAGAATTTAGTCACCAAGTGAGATTCAAACATCAATCCCCTGGTCTTGTACGACGGTGAAGTTGTACGGCCAGCCGGGCCGCCGGCATGCACTGTACCCCGCGCGCGTTGCAGCGGGCATGAACGAGGATGGGTCCTTCATCGGCCAGTACGGCCGCAAGCGGCGCCCGCCCGCCGCCAGCCATCACGACTCCGCCTCGGGCGCCTTCGCCACGCTCGTCTAGGGCACCGCACACCCCCGCCAGCCCGCAGGCTCGGGACGCATCGCATGTTGAGACGCGGTTATCATCATCGTTTAATCAGCAAACATGATGTCTTAGAACTAATTTTACATGGACCCTGGTAGGGTATAGCCACTAGCAGTAATTAGGGTAGATTTCCCAGTGGCCAACGCTGCCCTAATAGTTGACACGCATGGTTAAACTGACCATTTTATGTCCGCCACAAAACGGTACATGCTGTCACAGTAATGTTTGGCGCAAAAGAGTTTAAAACTCATTTCAATATGAATCAATATTTTTCGGAAGAGGAAATTCGGTGACGATTACACATAGACTTCTTGTTAGATTTGGTGTCTTTTACATCTAAAACAGGGCAATTTATTGTTCAGAAGCCAAGACGGGACAATTTAGCGCCCCGGGACAGGTTACTGGAAAATGAAACTGTCCCGTTTGAACGGGACGTATGGTCAGCTTACGCATGGTGTCAATTATTAAAATTATGGTTAGAGGTAGCGTATTATTAAGGACTATTTAGTCAACTGCTGAGCAAAGTCTTCCGACGATGTTTACGTGTATTTCAAAACCAGGGTAATTTTGCGCTTAATGTTATAAAGTGTGTTACTGCGTCTCAACTGTTATAATCCTGTGTCATTGAACCTGCCGGCTGAATCCCGCTACACCCTCACCTTGCTACGTTCAAACTAGATTAAAAACGTTGGCACTCTCATCACATTTCCAATTCAAAATTCGAACAGTCCGGTACTGGTCAACCAATCGGCGTCGCGTCTCCGATCTTCGCTGTGATTGGTCCGTTGGAGTGAATTCGCCCGCCAAAATTGTCCGCTAAATCTCGATGATCTGATATTAAAAAATCGATATTATTGTATTAGCTGTTGTTTAGGTATTAAACTATTATTATTAGGTATCTTCCGGGCGTTCAGGGTCTTTATTGTACTATTTTAGAAATAGTTTTAATAAAGGCTGCTTCACGATTCCGCTGTAAGTAGGAAGACGATAAGTTTTGCACAAGAATATCCGCTACTTATTTTTTAGGTTACTTTAGTGTCAAGTACACGCTACTTCTAAGCTAGGTTGTAAAAATTGATATTACGGTTAAATTGAGTGAGATGGAGTGAAATAATATTCCTAATTATATATCTTTTTTTTCTACACGGTTTGCTACGTTTTACGTTTTTGAGTGCATTTACATTAGTTAGGTTAGTTCGTCCTTTTCCGTCCTTATATACCTATCCTTGTCCTTCAATGTTTGCCTGTGCACGAGCACCGGAGTCTTTTTTTATTAACGAGGTATGATTTTGTTTTTTTTTTTACTATTATTTAATATCTAAGTTAAACCCTTTTTATGGAATGAGTGTGTTTTGCTGTTACTGCTTGTTTTTGTCGTAATTTGATATTGTTTTGCATTTATTTATCTGCGAGTACCTTTTGTCTTGGCTGTGAGCTACTTTTACAATCTTTGCGATCTAAAGACCTTTACAATAGATAAACAAATTTAAAAGATTGAATCTGAACGCACAGGCCCACGACGTATTAGGTCTTTAGAGGCCCATTGGCGTCGCCTGTAGCCAAATAAGGCTGTTTTACCTCCTGTGCCATGTTTTGTAAATCTACAAATCACAATTTACAAGCGGAAGTCTATTTCTAACAAAAGGTAATGACACTTTCGCTTGTAAATTGTAACTTGTAGCTTTATGAAATACGGCCCTGGGGTGGCCGTCTCAAAGTTGACTGATGCTTTTGACGTCAGGCCGGTTCACGGAGGACGGGTCGTTCATCGGGCAGTACGTGCCGGGCGCGCGCGCGCTGCCGCCCGCGCCGCCGCCGCCCGAGCCCGCGCCGCGCGGCAGCGAGCCGCCCACCTACGTGTAGGCGCCGCCGCCCCGCACGCCGGGGAGCACGAGGGGCTGGCAAGACTTGGCGTGTCCCGCTGACCGCTGCGCTAGTCTTTTTCACTGAGCAAGTAACCTTTATGTTCGGTTACTTTTGAATGGATCGGCGACAGCCGGATGATTTCTGGCCCCTATTTCACCATCTTTACAGTTGTCAGTTTTATATGACGGTTCGAAACTACATTTCTTTGATAATATGAAGCGCGCTAAAATAAAAGCACTTCAAGTCAGCATTTGACACCGAATGACATTGAAAACTGACAGCTGTAAAGTTGGTGAAATAGGGGCCTGAGCTCCGAGCATGAATATTCGAATCGCATCGAGAAACTTCACACTTATTAAGTTTTAGTACCAAATACGCTTACGGACGGCTCTGTTCCAAACGTCGTAAAAAAAATCTCGATTACGTTACGTAGCATTCGAATATTCGTGCTCGGGGCTAGTGCTTAGTGACAGCGGCGAATGGCAAGTCGTGCAGCCGCTTTGACAACTGTGAAATGTAAACTTAGTGTATTCATTTTGACGCCGCTCGTATAGTAACTTGGTAGTGATTTGACATGTTCTTGACACAAATCCATCCTGTCGACTTTGACGAATCTCATGGAATGATTATTTGTGATACAAATATGTCATTTTGCTACCAGATGGGTTACTTCAAGTCGGCATGAAGTTTTGAGAGGCAGCATGAGTCTAACTGTTCAACGGACCACTATCGTTGTAATATAAACCTTCCATTTTATTAGCCAACAATAATGTATCCAATCCGCCCTTCGACGGACTTGGAGACATTTATTCCAGAATTTTAAATAAATAAAAAAACATCCTGTCTCTCTTAATCTATCTGCATAAAGGATCGTTTCGTTCGGATTCGTTCGAAAGGCGTTTATGATGATGCCATAGCGAGAAAAGATGCAAGTATTAAGCTGAAAAGGTGGCAATCAACAAACACTTCATGCCTTTTACCCTATCTCTTTAAATGGGTCTTGGATCTTGCCAAGATTTCACGTAATCCCTAATCCTCTATTTAACTAAATTCTTGCGCCTTTTTTTGCTAAGCGTTTACGGTGAGAATATCAAAAAAACTCAAATATTGTAAAATGTTTAACTCTATTGGGTGTTAGAAAGTGGAATGTTCCGGGAGGCAAAGGTATACTTTCGATTCCTCCCGAATAATTTTAAATAATAATAACACCTGTTGTAGAATCTCTGTGCGAAAAATAAATGTCTAGTTAAGTAGTTAGATCCAGCTACTTGTTTAAAAATGTAAGTAGTCGCATGCACACCAACCGGACAGAAGCGACAAGGGAACGCTGACGCGTCCGGTCGGTGTGGGCGCGACATTGAATAATTTCAATACGAAAGTATGTATTTTTCAAAAAGCTATACTGCCACTGTTTTGAATCTAAGCACAGGCTATCTATGTGATGTGCGGTTTTTGTGTCGTTTTAGTTAAAATTTATTAGTTGAAGGGCCAAGTTAGTGTAAGATTAAACTGCCTACTTTGGTTAGTCGGGCCCTGGTGTCAGTAGTGACGGCTATTAGTCCAACAATTGATTTATACACAACATCAACAGCATTATATAGTATGACAATACAAACGTGGACACTTGAAATAATAAAAATAGAGGCATTAATTTAGCAAATCATAATTAAAATGCGTCCTTCCAGAGTTCATTCGTTTGGTCAATCTGTCTTTGAGTAGTCTTATCCTGTCATCAAGGGTTGTCAAATTAAACTCTGGCTTATTTTGGAGTGTCGCGTCTCATCGATTTAAAAGTATTTATGTGCGTCTGTGATTCTCCAGCAGATCAGTTTGTTTACGAGACTGATTTTAAGTAATAAATAGTAATAATAGTCCTCATAATCTGACACTTTTATCTAATATTCGGCTTGTAGGCGACGTTTTGGCTCGATATCAATTACGTAAGGTAAGGTGGCGCGGGAGTGTTGATATTAAGAGAAGGTATTTTTGTCACAAAAAATAGGGTATTGATAAAGGTTAGCTCTGGGCACCGGTGGCCAGTGCTGGGCGGGCTAGGGGCGGGCCCTGGGGTCTTGTGGGTCGAAATCTTGATCCCACAGGACTTATGGATTCGGGTCCCTAATATGCTAAGAAGCATTATTTTCAGTCAATGTACAAATTAGGAAGCAGATTGTAGGTCAAGTTTTCCCCTCGTTATTTTTTATATCAAATCCATATCTATCCTATTTAAATTTTTGAAATTCTTCACTCTATAATAATGTAACTTGATTCTTGCTAATTTGAGCTGCTCGCGTTCGCGTCGCGCCTGATGATTCCATCTCATTCTTACGCGTAACTGTGTCTCTTTCAGTCCGACGGTTAATACGCTGGTAGCTTTAAAACGCTTCGGACCATTAAAATGCATATTTTGTGAAAAACTATGACTGTTTGGTAGCGTCACTTCAAAAACATATTTTCTAACAGAGCTATCATCATATATATACGATTAGGCTTCTATTTTCTATATTTATACAGTCGTGTGGTTACCGATAAGTGAAATTGTAGTAATTTACTCAATGGATGTAATAATGATATTGAAAATCATCTTTCTGTGTATTAAACGCAATTGGAATTCGGGGAAGGACCCAAAATTCTTTATGAAAAAGGCAGCTATTTAAAAAGTCTTTCTAATCTTGAAGTAGGTTGCCAAAATCTCGAGTTTTGTATAAGGCAGCTTTTACTTACGATTATAATACTTATAAATTTCGAATTGGTGTCACATATTAGAGTAGTGTACAGGTAACGCACACGACTGAGTATCGATGGATGACATATTTTACTATATGTAATAGGTATATTTTTGTACATCGCAGCTTGGCCACCGGCGGGTATTGGTGCTTGGTTCGGTGTTGTGACGGCGGTTATAAGTCTCACCCATGCGGCTAAAGACACGACCGTTTATCTCGAAACAACACCTGCCTTTTCTAACAAACCTCGTCAGAAAGGAACGGAGATAAACGACCGCGTCTTTGAGCATATCCTCGAATAGAAAAACTTAGTATTCAATAGATATTGAGTCCCTTTTGAATCGATTATTGAAATGTAAGTTGGCTGGTAAAAGAATTCCAATTTTATCTCTACCCCGTTCACGGTTTAAACTAGATGTATATATATCACTAGATGCGTGTACTCGCATCGAAAATCTATATGTATTAAGGCTTATTTGGTATTCCTCTAATATTCGTCATAGGGTATTTATTCGCACCCCAGTTATCCCGGTTGATGTTTCCGTGGCCGGTCCTCGATGTGGCTGGCGCTGCGATCCAATTGGAAGGACCAACAGGCGGTTGTCAAACTTGTACTATTTAACTGCACCTTGGGCATCATTGTGTGAACCGAACATATAATTCAATCAGGAGCGGATTTAGCGAGGTGTTTGAAATGTACTTACTCAATAGTGGAGTGCCCACGGGTGGGTCATGCATGACTCGTGACATCCTTTCTGGTTCTGCTGCTGATATTTTGAATGGCATCTTTGACTATTACCAATTTCAATGGGAAAGTATGGCAAACGAAACCTTATAGCGCCTGGCTACAGTATTTGTCATATGATTTCTTTCTACACGATTCAAATGAGAAATGACCGTAACCACGCTATAAGTTCCCTTTTGTATAGAACTGCCATAAATCTGGTGCCCTGGTGATCGGCTCGTTCACAACTGTTAAATGGATTCCATCCATATTTGGACTGTGCGCCGCGCCCCGAGGCCGGGACGTGTATCTCGTGTTTAGACATAAGGCTAGGTCTCGTGTTAACTAATGTTAGGCAGACATTGCGTTCGCTTGTCGCATATATACTGTATTAAATATTTATTCTTTGCATTACACGTCACAAAATACTGTCGAGCACGAACGCGCTGCGATGCCGTCCATACTGCTAACTCGCGAGGGCAATGTGGCCGCCATAGCAGACGCATTATTTATTATTAATTTATATGTGTACTAGTGTTATATTTTCTTCTTCGCCTGAAAGGTGTCGGGTCCTAAGTAATACATTCCACTCGGTAAAACCATGTTGTTTTTCATTCTCTTTATTTATGTAGTTTTCCTTGCTGCGCCAGTCGGATGAGATCTGTCGTTTAAAAAACTTAAGACTGCGTCGTGTGCAATAGACAACATTTTTTTAATTGTAATAATTTTATTTTAATTTTTTTGACGTATCGTATATTCTGATCGATTTCGAGTCTCACGGTGTACTGTCGGCAACGCTGTTCTCATTTAGAGCTTACTGGAACATTGGTACCTTGAACATTGCATTATATTATATTTGAATGCACTGTTATCATAACCCCTTTAAGTTGTTTGTTAAGGAGTCTTTATCATGTCTATTGTCTAGTAAGAATTTAATATATATTAATATTAATTATTAGTAAGAGAGCCTTGTTCGATTCGCGTCTGTTTTGTCGCTTTTTATACCGCGCTGTTAATAATTGAAAAATTCTTTGCCTTAATAAATATTTGTTACGGATCACAATGACTAATGACATTGGAGACGTTGATTGTTGAAGGAACCCACCAAATTTACGGTGAATTTTTCACTGCCTTGAATCCAAATTGTTTACGATTCCTGTGTTCGTTCATCCTCTGAAAGTAAGCGATCTCGCCTCCGTGGCGAGCAGCCGTATGTGATCATAACAATGCAAGTACATGAAGCACAATTCTGCATTTATTTACCGACATTGTTCGCTGTTATCATCACATATTTAATTCATCGTTCATTACATACTTACCTAATTCTAGAATGTAGTTTTTTTGAAATAACATTTTGTATTATTGGGCTAATATAGTTAAATCAGTTTTTGGTGTATAGATACGTACTGTGTACTTTGATTTGACAGTGTATATGAACGCTAGAAGTTAATTGTAAACGAAGTGAAATCAGTTAAAATACGAGTTAAAGCTGGGCTGGAAATGTTATCGAATTTTAGCTGATGTTTTTTATAGCAGTAAAGATGTACTCCGTTAAACTATATTGCTGGTAGATACTATTTGTTGTGTGACGATCAGTGTTAAGTAAGAAAGAGGATTTTAGACCTGGATAAAATTGCTACACGTTACTTGCAAAGACTTTTATTTTTAAGCTTTCGATCAGCTGATATGTTACAGCTCTCAAATACATCCCAGGTCTTCGCAAATGGCGTGACTAGTTATTTTTCTGGGTATCCTCAATGTGTACGCCACTGTCTATAGACGAGGTTAAGTGTCCTCTAGAAAAAACCATTATGATCAGGCCTTTTCCGAAAACCGAGTTGACTCTCTTGACAAAAATTTGAGTTAGTATAATAAATATTATAATATGTCTGTATGTCCTAAAGACAGTGTCGTATACACGTAAAGAAATCGCTGAGCATGCTTTGTAACTCAGGATCCTTGATTTTATTAGTCTAGGTTGCGTTTGGTATAACAAGTGTTGAACTAAAATCATGACAAATTGTTTTTTTTTTTTTTGTATTCAATCGACGAACGAAACTGACCTCGTGTGCATCACGATAATAATTTACATTTTAGTTGTGCATTAAGTAACGGTAATTTATTGTGTAACTATGATGAATATTTTTTTATGTTGCATAGAAAATAAAATTTAAGAAATTATAAGAATGTGTTTAATTTTTAAACCTTCCCTTTTTTTTATTAATTGACCGAGCGACTCTACAGACCTTCTGGCTTATACTATGAAGTGAAAAATTCTAACTTCGTGACGTGCTGTCCCGCTCACGCTAATATTATTTAATACGAGAGTGAGCGGAAAGATACGATACGAACTTCGAATTTCGTAGTAGTCCCCCAGGTCGGATTTCTCAAACGATTCTCGTAAAATTTTGTGAGGAAGTTCGCTTATTAAATTATAGGCAGGTACAGATTTTTTTTTAAGTTCAAAAATTAGAGGTCGCGAGGTCTACAGCTCACAGAGACACTAGTAAATAGGAAGTCCGAGGAGAGGCCTTTTCCCAGCATTGGTACACTGATACAGGTTAATAGAAAATATCGTAAATTGACGTCTTTGAGTATGGGAGTAAGAGAAGATACTTACTGCAAGTGGAATGGAGGCTGTTGGATTTCCGCATGTAGCGCATTACAGCATGGCGGTCTTCAAAAGGGGTATAATAAGGTTTATGCAGGGTCGGCAACGCGCGAGTGATACTTCTGGTGTTGCAAGCGTTCCTAGGCGGCGGTAATTGCTTAACACCAGGCGATCCGCATGCTTGTTTGCCACCGACGTGGTATTATATTATTTGTGACCGAGCGAGCGAAGCGTCTCGGTTTCAGTTTGGACAAAAATGCTTTCGTATGTCCGGCTGTGCTCCTCTACAGGTCGCATTTCTCAACCGATTCTCGTGAAATTTCGTGCGCCGGTTTTTTTGATTTGTTTTTGAGAAAAATGTTAATAATACAGGATTTTTGTTCAAAAATGTTCAAATGGTCGTGAGGTCTTCCGTACAATAAAGCCACTACCTGGTTATATTTATTGCTGAAAAAGACGTCAATTAAGTTTGTAAGTAAAGTTAAAGTGAGAAAATTTTTCTCCTCAAAGTGCTTATGTCATTGTCATAAGATTGATTTTTGCTTGGCCCGTGGGATAGGTTTTTCTACTATGTCTATACCTACCTACTATTAAAAACTCATGTTAACTACGTTTTTTAACCCCCGACGCAAAAAGAGGGGTGTTATATGTGTATCTGTGTATTTTGTTTGTGGCGTCATAGCTCCCAAACGAATGGACCGATTTCGATGCGGTTTTTAGGGTTCCGTACCTCAAAAGGAAAAATAATCCTCTAAAATAATGATAAATAAATAAAATAAAATAAAATGCGTTTATTTCGCACAACAGAAACTAAAGCCTAAAGTTTTATGGCCTAGCACTAAGCAGCAGAAAGATGAAGTCGGTGCGGTGCGAGCGGAATTTTCTTTGAATGAAGCACCGCTCGGCTTGGTCGGCGATTACACTAAGCGTTCAGAGCGTCTAGTGTAATCGCCAACCAGGCCAAGAAATACGCCTCGATCGCGATCGCGTTAAGCAATTCTCATACTATTTGACACTTTAACGCACACGCAATCGAGACGTATTTTGTGCTTTTTGATTACACTAAGGGCACAGAACTACTAAGGGCAAATTGGCAGCGCCTCCAGTGGCAACAACGTAGTGATTATATACTCTTTGGTGGCAACAGTATAGCCTAATAGCTAGCCTATAATAACTAGCCTAATAGGTAGTTTTTGACACTAACCATGGAGTTTGGGTCTAGTTCTAGTACAAAATTCTTGTGCCTACAAATGTGTCCCAGTACAACGGCATTTTTCGATGACAGCCCATACGTCATAGCGCTGTATCGTCCGACCAAACTAAGACACGGTGGTATAACTTAGAACAAAATGCACACTTCGTTGTCCAGCTAATTTCAGTAGTCACTCAAGTTACATTGTATAGTATATACTTAAGTAATATTCTATTTGGTTGGGTTATAGACATGAAGTTGTTGTCACATGTCGATAGGTGGTGCTAATATCAATATAGATTATATTGGAGTTTTAAATTTTGGAATAAATATTTTATTTTCGCTTAATAAATGCTTTCATTTATCTTTCCTTGTATAAAAATGCGTTTATGCTAATTAATTATTTTGTGAGCACTGGTAACATCGACCTTTTTTAATTATAGTAATGTCTTATCTAAAATATCATTACACGCATCAGTTTTTCTTACGCTAAAATATTATATAGAATATTCTATGGACACTGGTTGAGCTAACGTATCATATCTGCAAGTAAACCCTAATAAAATGGGGCGAAAACTTACATTTTTAGTAATTCAGGAGGTTCTGATATTTATTTAGATTTTCTTAATTTACTAAAAACAACGTACAGTGAAGGTATAAGTGGAACGGAAGGAATGAATAATGGCCGCGATTATCTCTCTAATCTGTAGTTTTTCACATTCATCGGGTGTCTAAGTTGGAGTTGGAATGCCTGTTAAAAAGAAAATGTGTAAAAAATAAAGCACTGAATAATTATCAAATTCATCAAAACGGGAAATTGGGTAATTTCTATCACATAGCCATTGCTCAAAGTAAATTATTTTAACATTTAGGAAACTAGACGTCAATGACGTCATCGCATATTTTGCCGTCACAAAGCACCAGATGTCGCTGTGTGCGAAACGTGAAGTTGACATCTCTATCTTCAGGTATCTAAAAGGTATCTAAAAAGGTACTCTGTGAACTAAGACTGACTGACGCTCTTTAGTGGTATTTCGGTTCGGACGTTTTCAAGCGCTAACCCGAAGTCCATGGTGTTGGTAAGTCAATGACACTATCGGAAACGCGATCAAGACATTTTCGGCTGTCAATGACGCTAGGCGGTCAGACAGACGCGCCGTCACGTCAAATATTAAATACACTATAACATCACTGTTGCTGTAACATCTGCTCGTTTCAGGCAATTAGCACAGCAATAATTAGCGTTTACCTAATGCCGGGAACTGGTAATAATTAACGATCTGGATCTGTATTTCAAAACAGTGTGACTACGTGATATCGCTGAAGCACGCAGAATTGTATCACTATTATTTTAGGCCGTGATGCCTAGCAGTTTCAGACCTGAAAAACCGGCCAAGTGCGAGTCGGACTCGCGCACTGAAAGTTCCGTACAAAGATTTTCCCGCTTTCCCCCAGTGTTTTAAATTATCCAGTGTGCTCCTAAGCAAAATGTACGTAGTGTGGGGTCATTTTATATTGGTCTGTGACATATACAGAGAGACATAAAAATTTAAGATTTTCAGATTTTTCTGAGCGGTTGTGCTAAAAGAGCTACCTTCATACCAAATTGCAAGTTTCTAGGACAACTGGAAGTACCCTTTAGGTTTTTGGATATCGGCAATTTGTATGGAAATAGGTTTTTAATTACTGTATCTTTTGATTGCGTTGACTTCAAGGGACTGCAGACTTGAGTATTTGATATTAATTTCAGCTAGCCTGCTACCTCCACGCGTTCCAGAGAAAAACGGTCTTGACAGACAAATGGACATCAAAGTGATCCTATAGTGGTTAAATTGACAATGACAGTAATCAAATCAACCCTCACAGTGGCTTGACCTACAGCCTCTCAAGTCGAAAATCGTGGGTTCGAGCTCGCGCGTCGCACCTGAGTTTTTCGGAATGTATGTGCGAAATTACATATTGTGATTCATAACGGATTTTTGATGAAGGAAAAAGGAAAACACCATGAGGAAAACTTCACACTATGCGAAGCAATTCAATGTTGTGTGCGAAGTTCCCAGTTCGCACTGGACCCGCGTGGGAACTAAAGCCCAAGCCCTGTCATACTGAGAGGAGGCCGTGCCCAGCAGTGGGACGTAATAGGCTGGTGATGGTGATTGTTTTTGATTGCTTTCGCATCAGAGATGATCGTGTGATGCGTGGTACCCTTTAATAATTATGTTCTTAAATGGGTACTGATGCTCATCAGGATATGCCCTTTGGAACATTTTGAGATAGGAACGGTGTTGCCGAGTTGCGGACGTACTCGCGGCTCGTATCAATGAGACTACGTTGTAGTAGTCTCACTGAATTGGAAACAAAACGAAGTTTTGATTTAAACTTTCGCGATTTTCAAACATTTTTTCATGTTAATCACGGGAACGAAGTAGGTACCGAAGGGCCCGTCCAGCATATGCTATACATATTATATGTCTGTGGTGGAACCTTAACGGTGATTGCATGAGGTCAAGCTATTCGTTTCCATCAGTGCTAATCTAAGTTATATAAATTAAATAACCTAAACGGTCCTAATTTGTAGATATTATATCGTAAGCATAAGTACCTACTTACACATCTTTAGCTACGCAGCGCAGCACGACACATGCACGTATACATACCTATCTAATGGAAAAAAAAATCCATTAGATAGGTAGGTATATTTTCCCCTCACTACCTCGGAAAGCCGTCTTTTATCCTTTAATACAAGCGGGTAAAATCGCGTTTTATCCACTAGTGGGGAAAATAATTTGACCTTGGAGTGGAGCGTGTTTAAGTAGCTTTTGACAGATAACAAAACGTAAAACGCTCATAATAATGGTTCGTTCGATATTAATTATCATTAAATAAATGATAAATGGTTTGAGAATTTAATAAAAAATACCAAATTTAACTTTATTTAACAAAATTCTATAAGAAACATTTGTTGTTTTTTATAATGATGTTGAATATAATTTTGAACGCACAAGTTGAGTCGATGCAATTTCTAAACGCATCGTCAGAAATGTCAACATTGTCAACAAAATTTTTCTCACCGACTCCGACTCACGTAAAAATACACAACTTCCAGAGTTTTATGTTATAATGTCGTAAAAAAAATTGTGATTCCAGTGATGAAGATTTATTTTTTGAGCTGTTTTTTTGGATGTCGCGCTTTCCTCGCTACAGTGAGGGGAAAAGTTTTGTGTTACACACGGGTGCAAATGTATTTTACTTCTCGTGTGTTGAAACATTCGCTTGCTTGTTTCAATTCCACACTCGCGGGTAAAATACAACTTGGCACCCTTGTATAACAAATAACTATTAATATACCAGTCCTGCTGAGGACTCATAATCAGCCATCGTAATTTTTTTCTTGAACAGAAATCTTAAACAAACTTTCTTAATTGCCCGACACAAAAGTTTAGCCGTTAGGTATACCCGATATATCAACGAGTCCGTGGCTTAAAGGCCTTGCCTTGACCCTATATAAAGAACCTAGTGCCGCAAGCGAAGGATATTATACTTAGGTAGGGACCTAAAATTAGAGGTCCTCTTTTAAAACCCTCGCCTACCTACTGTTTTCCAACACCCAAACACCATAGCCAACAAAGGCTACATAAGTATCATAATTAAAAAACTATTGTTGCTGACCATGAAAGGCTGGAAGATCGCGCGGCCGGTAGCAGGTAAATCATACCGTCGTAATGCCCTATTGACTCGGAAACACAAAGCCCTACAAAAAGTGGTCGCTCCTGGCTTACGCGGACAAAGATCGCCAAGCAAAGCCGTGTCGCGGCCGTCACCACGTCCGTAACATACATGGTTATCATAAAGTCTAAAATCCTTCGAGTTTACTATAGTGTAATAAAGTTGAGTGTTCGTGGGTTAACCCAAAATACTGCAGTCTGTGTCCAGCGAGCCGGGATAGCACACGCGCGCGCTGGAGATAAATAACGACGTTGTTTCGAAGTGTTTGCAAGTGCCATAAATTGGTGATTATGTGAGGAGTGGACTAATATTTGATCGCCAGGACAAAGTACGGGTGAGTTTCGCAGTTCCGCTAATCGGTCGCGAAATTCGATCGGGTAAATAAGATCGTTGATCCCACTTTAGAGTTAATTGTTTGATCGATTCGAGGATTTCGAGAGCGCTTCTCCTATCGATTTACACTTCGGCCGTGTTCGAAGCGACTCGCGAACCAATTAGCATTTAGATGCTTGAATGCATTCTGCATTTTTAGGATTCTTACTCGAGAACGCGAGCATTCACATGCTTTACGCGACTTATCGTCGGCTCGAAACAAAACTTGTCATCATAACAACAATTTACTCCGGTAACCTAATCAGTTATCAATGACCCGGTATTTTACGCCTAAAATGCGATTACGATAGAATACTTTGCTGTACTAAGTAAGTTATTATTCAGTTACCGAAGCTTTTTTTCTAAAAAAAGGTGTGAAAGGGTCGGGCGTCGATTATAGCGTGAAGGCAAACAGTGGTATCGGGCCGGGCAAACAGCAGGCGTTATTAATAGGGCTCTAAGTATGGGATCATATGTTAAAGTACTCGCTGCGCGGCTTAGGTAAGGCCGGCTGTTCGTGGACGACTTGTGGTCGCGACGAAAAATAAAAGTGGAGAAAGTATGAAACAAAAAACTTTTTTATTTTTAAAGTCTGCGTTAAAAAGCTAGACCCGTATTTTGCGTAGTGGGTAGTGTCATGATGACGTTATTTAACTTCAAGTTATACCCGTACGTACCTATCATGAATTTGTTCCATAGAAATTCTGCACCTCACAAATAAATCAATCAGGCTAAGTACCTACACCTACTTAGAAGGTTCTGCTACATTAAGCCTTATGATCTGTCACAGGTAGACTTTCCCATGTTCTCAGATTTCGCTAAGTTAGTTCATTGTTTTGTGTGTATGTACAGCCGGCATTAGAGAATAACACATCAGATGTTTTCATCATCATCACCAGCCTTGTTTCGTCCCACTGCTGGGCACAGACCTCCTCTCAGAATGAGAGGGCTTGGGTTATATTTCAAAAATTCAAAAGTTAATTCAGTAAATAGCCAGTTGAATGCTCTTTTACACGTAATTACAGCGCTTTCGGAAATACCATAATTGCCAAGAAGAATGCGCCGTAAGAAATTTGGCGCAGTAATTTTTTTCTAAAAGCAAGTTACATTAGCTCTTACAGTACATAACCACAGATGTGTTGGGTACGTCCGGTCCTCAATATAAAGTTATAATCGTATGTTCGGACTGCAGTCGTCCACGAAACGCGCGAGTCGCACACCAATACCGGTCCTTAGTCAGGCCGGCAGCGGTCGTCAGCCGTTTTTTTTCCTTTTCCCCTAGTACCTGTTCCAGCCGCGGTTGGTTAGCTTAACAAGTGCGCCAGAGGTGCAGCACCTTTTATCGTTTAATAGCCCGCTTAAGACGTACCGACGCAGTTTGGTAATGTTGAAAAAGACGATTCGGCTCGCCGTTTCTTTCATGTTTAATTGAATGATAAATGGAAAAATATTTGCTCATAAAAACCTAAAGCCAAATTAATCACTACATTTATGCTAACAGGTGTTAAGTCGAAGAAGGTTTTATAAACACTCTTTATAAACACGGCACACGAAAACGTCTCAAGTGTAAAAAAGACGCTGCAAAATAATTCTAAATTAAAATTAACTTGGCTACAAGTAGGTATAATGGTATATTGCTTTTGTTTCGCGAACAACCTTCGGCAGTCTTGTTTCGGACCGTTTACCGCGTTATCGTCTACATCTAATGCATGGAGACTAGAGGTACAGATTTACGACAACGACGTCGAAGTCCGTACACACACACACACTAGCAAGCAATTAAATAGGTCAAAAAATTTAGGTACATAATAGCCTAACCAACTTAGAAAAGTTGAAAAGCCCCCGACATTGTCATTTCAAAGTTCAATATTTCAAAAACGTTCACCCGATTTTAATGAAACTTAGCTATGAACCATCTCGATTAAACTAGCTTTCAATTAAAAAAAAACCGTATTGAAATCGGTCCATCCGCTTGCGAGCTACGATGCCACAGACAGACACACAGATACACATTTCAAACTTATAACACCCCTCTTTTTCGTCGGGGGTTAAAAAGACGTAACTTCCCAAAAAATATCAACCGCAAATGGCAGCGGCTACAAACACGTTGACTACCATACCATTTTTTACACGACAGCGATGGAGAGGAGACGCGATGGCCATAACTCAGTAACCTAATCAACTCAGAAATGTTGAAAGCCCCGATATTTTAATTTCAAAGTTCCATATCTCAAAAACGGCTGAACCGATTTTAATGAAACTTAGCTAAGAACTATGTCGATTAAACTAGCATTCGATTTAATAAAACCGCATCGAAATAGGTTAATCCGTTTGAGAGTTATAAAAACAACCGAGCGCTTAAAAGAAAGCCCTAAGTGTAGCGCCGCCGTTGCGCGAGTGACCGGCGGCCGGCGGCGCGCGTCTCCGGGAGGGTTTAGGCATTAGTTCGCGAAACCGCAACGGGTCATTCGCACTCGCACCGTTATCGCAGGATGCGCCGGCGCAGTTTTATTTTTAACCCTCGACGAAAAAGAGTTATAAGTTTGACCTGTGTATCTGTCTGTAGCATCATAGTTCCCAAACGGATGGACCGATTGCGCTGCGGTTTTTTTAATCGGTAGCTAGTTTAATCGAGATGGTTCTTAGCTAAGTTTAATTAAAATAGGTTCACCCGTTTTCGAAATATTGAACTTTGAAATGACAATGTCGGGGGTTTTTCAACTTTTCTAAGTTTTGTCATTATTTTTATTCGCGACAAGGACTCTGGCGGACTTTAGTTGATACGTGGAAAACTAGCGTATTAGGCCCCGCATGGGAATGGGAACTATAGCCCAAACCCTATCATATTGAGAGGCCTGTTCCCAGCTGTGGGACGTCAATAGACTAGAGATGATAAATAAATAAATATCATGGGACAATATCATCAAACTACCGTGAGATTCAATCATAGTGAAATAAACGAATCACTCACGTATGTAAGTCGAGTATAGCCCGACATGTTTCGGACTAATCCATAGGCCTACTCTGGGAGCACATGATAAATTACAAATGTAATCCCGCACATAAATTCCGAAAAACACAGAGGTGCAAGCCGGGGTTTGAACTCACGACCCTCTGCTTGAGGGGCCATAGGTCAAACCACTAGGCTATCATGGCTTTTTTGATGAACGTGCATCTTTTAAATATACCAAAACTAACAAACAAACGAGGTCGCTCAGAATTTTTTTAAACGTAGTTAACTTGCACCAAGCTAAAATGTAACTATCTACTGCGCAAATTAAAACAAGTGTACGAACGTCCAATTTGCCGCGCATTCAATTAAATCATCGTGAATTGTGCGGTTTATTTATAGCTTGTTATAACTGACTTTGCAGCGAGTGCAAGCTACACTGCCCGTTGACATAAAAGGGCGTAACTGCATTGAGTTACCTATGGAGATACTCTCTTTTAAGTTAGCAGGGCAGTACAGGCGTGCCGTTCAATATTTTACATCCCGAGAGAATTAATTGTCTGTTACCACGCGGATGTTGTGCTTAATGCGTTAATCCTTAAAATATTAACTATCTTGTTTTATTTAGTTGTGTCTGTACTTACCCAAGCCTACACAAAGGCCTAGGCGCTGCGTGATCAAAATTCTAACACTTACGGGTAGTTACATATGTCTTATTCACACGTAATTGCGGTCGCATCTTATCCAAGGCCTCAGATATTGATTTTACAGATCATACGTGTGAAAATAGGTCTCAAGTAACGATGAGGCTTGAGTCATCTTTTTTTTAATTTTGCCAAATTAGGGTTAACACCAGCCAATGCCAGACGGCGGACTGATATATGTGGACCTTGCAGCTTATGCCAATGGAGATAGGAGGAATAAGGAGTCATTGCGACCGAGTCTCTGACCACAATTAGGACATTTTAATAAATATAATCTGAAGATAAAGATATATTCAGTCGCATTTACCCTAAGGCTCCGATATTTGCCCATCATGGTATAACAACAACTGCTGTCCCAATTAGAGGCGTTATCGAAGTCATGTGTCTATCGCCAGATTGCATGGAAAAGCGAACAATTCGATGACATACACCTAATCTTGCAATTGAGATTTCTAGGTGTCATCGAGAATCGAAAGTTCTTTGAAAGCGACAAAAAAACGATAACGCATTAGAAACATACATGTGTCATAAGAATAAATAATAACATAGTAGAACGGAATCTCTTTTGACCGAGTCCAAAACGCCGCCATTTATATACCTACTTCCCCCTTCATGTCGTTACACCCCTCTGTCATCCAGGCGTGTTGCTAGGGTTGCTTACTGTTAAATATTACTTACGTCTAAAGATAATATCACTAAGATATAAGTTTTTCTTTACTTTGAAATCATTATTTTATTCCAGTTTTACAAAATATGAGATTTATAAATCATTACGTACCTACATAATTATAGACACCTCTAAATAAGAAGTTATTATAAGTGCCATACCAAATGAAGCCATTTAAGGTGATTTAAGTAAGTATTACTTACCTACAAATATAAAATAAAATACTACGGGCTCACGTAAAACTATTACAACCAAATTATAAACAAACAAACGCGCGTGCGGCGACGCCGGCAGTGACAGCCTGACTGAGTAGTTTGTTTAACGAATACTCTAATATCGTGACCTTGAGCCCGTCCGGAGCGGAGCTTCCGTTCTACCATGTTATTATTTATTCTTATGCATGAGTATTTGAATTCTACCTACATGTAATATAAAGACGGTCATCATAATCATAATAAATCCTATATCTAAAAATAAACGTGCCGAATAATGTCAATAACAACCGTATAGGTCATATGTTTAGGTGTCACGGACCCGAGGAGGTTGAACAATAAAAAACAGACCAATTTATTTAATTGCTCGCGGGATAACACGGATTTGATTGTTCTATATCGGTCGGCTTGCGAAACCAGACATCGCCAATATCGCCGTGTATGCTTAGAGGAACTACTTACTAAAACAAAACGCGGTACCATAAGGTATGTACCTAGGTGATTGATCAGTATCTGACGTCATAGCTATTAGCTACTTGTATCCCAAGTACCTTACGTACCTAGTTGATGTTTTGGTGACGGGGAGACTTCCACTTTCGCTATGATTGAGTCTCACGGTAGTTTCATAGTAAAAGTGACTATCAAATTGTCTGGCATCAATGCAATAATAAGTAACTATAATTTAGTATTTAGTTTCGGTATTTTGAATTCAATATAGATACTAAAAGTTATGTGCTATGTAGACCCTAACTAACGGCAAATCATTGTGTTATAGACATTTACGTTTTTACGTATTTCCCAGCATGATCATACATAAACCACACGCTTTTACTTAATTGGTATTTCCAAGGCATGACCACAAATGTTGACTGTCCCAAATTTAGACGACACATGCTGACAAATACGGCAATCATCATCATTATCATCATCATCAGCCTATTTACGTCCCACTGCTGGGCACAGGCCTCCTCTCAGAATTAGAGGGCTTGGGCTATAGTTCCCACGCGGGCCCGGTGCGGATTGTTAACTTCACACACACCATTGAATTACTTCGCAGGAGTGTGCAGGTTTCCTCACGATGTTTTCCTTCACCGAAAAGCTCATGATAAATTACAAATGTAATTTCGCACATAAATTCCGAAAAACTCAGAGGTGCGAGCCGGGGTTTGAACCCACGACCCTCTGCTTGAGAGGCGGTAGGTCAAACCACTAGGCTATCACGGCTTTTACGGCAATATTTGACCAAATATTTAACTTTAAAAACTTTTAAATTACCTGCTTTTCCTCTCCACCACTGAATTGTACTTGAATTAGATTCTTTGTAAATTGTGTTTTTATCCTGTTTTTTTTTCGAGCAATAACTTACTTACCTACTTAAATGTACCAACATGTAGAATACCTATAATTATTTTAATTAAATTATTTATCAAGTACAATTAAATTAAATAGGTAAGTATTTAAAATAACTAAAAAGTATAGACTAATAGAGGAAAAGCTATGCAAAAATAATGAGTAACTACTATTAAATCACCTTCAAACCAAACCACAATACCATGAATGAAACAAGTTAGAGAGTAGCTAAGTAAGTAGGTATTGTAGGGTCAGCGTCAAAAGTTGCTCGTTACTTTTGTACCTTTTCGCTCTAAGGCCAGATACAGCGCGTCATACGTGATTGACAAGTGTGTTATTGCGACAAGGTACAAAAGTGATGAGCTACTTTTGACGCTGACGGTACCTATGTCAAAGAATATACTAACGCAACAAGAGACGACACTGACGCATGTGTGCTGTAAACGACCGCGCGGCTGTGTGCGTTTCGGGACGCGAGCGGGGGCGAGCGCGGGGCGCGCGGGGTAGGGAAGGCGATCCGCGTGTAGAGCATTAACGCTACATATATTACATTGCCAGGGTTCCGCATATAAAACTCGAACTAGTAAAATGAACTGCATGGTGCAATGGTGCATAAGTATAGAGGGATAAGTCGACCGTTCGTATCAGCTGTTTTCTACTCTAGACTATAACCTATATGACGTATGTATATATAGTTGCGGTGTGGACACCATTCTATTGTAGTTTTACTACTTACATGCATTTAAGTTGACTTTGACCTAGTCTCTGTCGTATGACGAGTAACGTAGTCTAATGTGACTTAACCCCATGTTACAGATTCCTACGGGGCCTCCGCGTGATTGCTGTCACGCACGCTTAATTGCAAAGCTACTAATTTATCGCATAATAAATGACTAGGTCTAATGTCCGGGCGACGGTCGACTAGCTCCGGACTGAGTACATGTTGTACTCTGGTGACTGCAGGCAAAACTCATGTATTAGTCACCAGCCGGACGCGAGGATTTTATCCTCACGAGGACCTCCACCTTCCCCATAGTCCTGCCTCGGTTGCTCCAACAATAGTCGACCGTGCCAGTATGCTGCCGGATCACACCTCTTGTGAGCTACGGGCTCCCTGTCCAATGTCCTTGCCTATCAGTAGTGCTGTGCACTGCAAGATTGGACATGCTCAATAAAGACAAGTTCCCTAGACGGTCTCGTCATCCTTCCACGGCTTATGCAATATAGGTCGACATAGAAAATACAATGCAAGCACTCACCTGTCGGAACTTCTACTCCGGCCTCCGTGGGAACTCGCAAACTCAAGTCCTCACTCGTACTCACGCCAGCTGATCCTCTTTTCTTCCTGCTGTCTTGTGCACACGATACGCGCCATTTTTTCTACCATAGTGCCAACATCAACATACCAGTTAGTCAAAGCATAAAGCGAAAGAGTTACCACATTGCAAATATATAGAGTGATATAAGTGTTGACACTTACCAACTGTTTTATGGCGACTCGCGCTGTGCGCGACACTCCCATAGAGCAGAAAGGTCACTTCAGCATGATGAGCAAGTGGCGCGTCCATTCAAGGATTTTGTCCCTCGCACGAATGGCTGCAGCCCTCTTACTCCTCTCTTCTGCTTCCTTAGGTTCGTCTTCAGGCGGTGGAACTTCATCAGCACTAGCAAGTATTAGATCCTCAGGTGTATCTGTTTCGGTAGCTGGCTCGAGCGTATGGTTTTCGGCGTATCCTTCCTGACCTTGGAGATCCCCCAGGTGACATGGCACGTGCCTGTTAGCTAATTCGGCCTCAGCCTCTGTTTCGTCTTCTCGTGGGGTGTCTTCAACCTCTAGTGGGTAGAGATGACCAATAGAGCGAGTAAGTATGGATTCACCGACATTGACTTTGGCAACTCTGTATTCCCCGTCGTAGCCTTTAACTAGGGAATCGATCTTACCAACTTTCCAGAGCTGTCTGTTTTTCAAGTCAGATTTAATTTGAACAAGATCACCAACTTCCGGCGAGCGGTCTGTCTTGACTCGAGGCTGTTTGGGCGCATAAGTGTACCTTTCTCGAAGGCTCGTTAGATACTGTCCAGAAAACATTCTTTTAAATTCCTCAACGATTTTAAGTCCTCTTTTCCAATTGTTAATCAAGTCGCTTTTGGTCACAGTACCCTCTATCGGTACTTCTACCGCTGATGGCTTCATTGATAGACATCTACCAAGACTTAAGAAATCTACGGGACGTAGGACCTGGTCGATTTCTGTACCGATTTTCGTTAGTGGTCTTGTGTTGAGAACTGCTTCAACTTCCTTTATGATAGTGAGCAATTTATTATCATTAAGTAAGTGCTTCTCTAACGTTCTCTTCAAGCAGTGCTTAACCAGCGATATAAGGCGCTCGTAAAAACCTCCATACCATGGAGCCAATTCGGGTATAAACTTCCAAGCAATGTTATTTGTGACACAGTATGGTGTTTGTACTACCTCGGACACCAGCTTGAAACAGGTCGCATTGTCAGAATACATTTTCTTAGGTATAGCTCTCGTTGCCGCGAATCTTCGCAGTGCCAGAAGGCACTCTTCAGCTGATAGGTCTCCGACAACCTCTAGGTGAATGGCGCGAATCGTCAAACATGTAAACAGAGCCACCCATCTCTTTTTGTTGCCTGTGGCTGTGCTGACGAAAAGGGGGCCCAAGTAGTCTACCCCTGTGTATGTAAAGGGTTTATCATAGTTTACCCTCTCTGGTGGTAAAGCTGGCGTAGCCGGCAACCGATACGGTCCCCCGCCGTGTTTGATGCATTGCGGACACTTCTGAAGCACTCTTTTCACTTGAGGTCTTCCTTGTGGAATCCAGTATCTTTCCCTTATGAGGCTCAAAGTATGCGAAACTCCAACGTGATGATTATTTTTATGTATTTCACTTATGATTTCGTTTGTGAATTCGCAATTCTTGGGTAGTAGTATCGGGTATTTCGTCTCATAGCTCCAAGTTGTGTTCGACATGCGACCCCGACATCTAAGAAGTCCATCCACGTCTAAAAAGAGGTCCAAATTTCTTGTCAAGTGTGTTTTCTTACCACTGAGTTCATCTGGAAAGTGTTGTGCTCGCAATTTCTTTATTTCGACCGCAGGTTTGGTCATGCTACCTGCATTTATATTTTCATCAGATCGTTGAACATCAGTGTCAATAAATTCGGTATATTCGCCTGCTTGTGCGCTACACTCCATGGGTTCACTTCTCTTTTCGCATTGCATTTCTTCGTCATTCGTTTCAATATTTCCTGGGCTGTCGCCCTGGCCCTCCCCAACGGAAAGAAATGTTTTATGTGACTCATAGCACCGATTCTCAGGCCAATAGTATTCGTCCTTCTCAAGAAACGCTGGGCCACTGAACCAAAGGTCTCTTTTCTCCTCAAACAGTTCCGGTCTCGTCGCAATGTCAGCTGGATTGGACTTAGTGTGTATATAGCACAGTTCTGTGTGAGGATGGTTTTGTTTGATTTCCCTTACTCTATTAGAGACAAACGGAGGAAGCAGTTTGTTGGACTTCATCCAGCTAAGTACCACCAGACTGTCAGTCCATAGAAATTCCTTTTCTATTGTAAGATCTAGATTTAGTCTTAGGTATTTCAAGAGTCTGCTGCCAATTAAAAATCCAAGCAGTTCTAGTTTAGGGATTTTCAAATCTTCTTTGTCTTTGGTTTGTGATACCCGCGACTTTGCCATGATAAATGACACTGAGCCTCCGTCTCTGTTCAGTACCTTTAGGTACACTACTGCTGCGTAGGCGTCCTTTGAAGCATCTGTGAAGCAATGTAACTGGTATCTCGGAGTAGTATTTACTGTGTCTGATCCGATGTATCTTGGTATCTCAACCTTCATTATGATGTTCAGTTTCTGCAATGTCTCTGCTATTGACTGAGTTAAACTTGCAGGCAATTCAGTGTCCCACTTCACTTTTAACTCACAGATGTTCTGAAAGATAAGTTTCATAGACAGGATAAGCGGGCACACAAATCCACATGGGTCGTATATTCGTGCTAAAGCTCGAAGTACCTTCCTCTTTGTGTTTACCGGTGTCTCCATACTAAAGTGATCTGTAGTTACCTTTAGTTTTAACTTGTCTTTTCTGACATTCCAGTTTAAGCCGAGCACCTTTACGTTATCACATTGATCAGCACGGCATGGTGTCGGTACTATATCCATGAATTGTCTGTCATTGGAGACCCAATCCCTAATATTCATGGATAATTGGCCAAACGCTGTTCTAGTTTGATCAAAAACCTGTACAGCTTCCTGGATCGAATCAGCGCCCGTTACCAGGTTATCGACGTAGCACCTCTCCGCTATTGTCTTCAATAGCATTTCATTAGAGCGGCTCAGATGGTATCGTATTGTTGCGGTTAGCAGGAATGGACTCGATATTACCCCAAAGGGTACTCTACAGAAGCGTAAGCATAGTAAATTATCTTCTGTGGGTTCCTTATCGATATCTCGTATCCACAGGAACCTTGTGACATCACGATCGTCTTCTTGAAGCGCAACTTGCAAAAATGCTTTCTCCACATCTGCTAACAGACCGATTTTTCTAGTCCGGAACTTTACAAGAAGAGCAGTTAAATCTTCCAGCATTGACGGGCCACTGTACAGGCACTCGTTGAGGCTTTTCTGACCAGTTATCTTGGCGGAGGCATCATAGACAATTCTACCTTTCTTACCCTGTTGTTTCACCATATGGTGAGGTAAGTAGTGGATGGGGTGATTACTTTTGTCCGTCCCTTGGCTAACGATTTCTATTATCCCGAGTTCCAGCTGTTCTTTTATAATAGAGTCGTATTCACCTTTAGTAGCTGTGTCGGTTCTCTTCAGTATACTTCTCAGCCGTCCTAAAGCTAGTCCAAAGTTCGATGGTAAGTCTGGGGGGTAGTAAATCCAAGGCCATTTAACTTGGTATCGGCCTTCTTGATATTGTACGGTCTCATTAAATTGCCGCACCGCTTCTTCTTCTCTTGTCGCTTTAGGGGAGTCCATGATACCTATATTTTCTAGTGACCAGAGAAACTTCACATCTATATCTCTTAAGGGCAAGTCGGGCTCGGTGAAGTATGGGCAACTTGTGACATGACATTGGCAGTATGTGTTGACAGTTAGTGTACCAAGAAATTCGTGTTCTCCATCGGCAATCTTACCAGAGAGTAAGTAGCCGAAATCAGAATCTAATGCATACAGATCTTCTGTAATTTTAATCTTTGATTCTCGCATGAAGCTAGTGCAGTAGTCATTTCCAATCAAAAGGTCAACATTATGAACTAAAAAACAATTACTTTGCTCACCCGCGACCACTAATGACAAATAGTTATATCTGTGCGGCAAATGTATGTTTCCATGCAACACCTCCACCTCCACTGCTACACGAATCAACACACGCCACACAGACCTAACTATCACCACCACCACTACACTAAACGCTGACGAGCTTGCACTCTCTACGAGGCCATTGTCAACGCACCGAAACAATCGTTCAACATGCTACCAGCGTCCATACTACGAAATTCGAAAATCGAAGTTCGTATCGTATCGTCCCGCTCACTCTCGTGTTAAATAATATTAGCTTGAGTCCCTCAAGCTAATATTAAGGTAAGGCGTCGGACCACTGGAAGGTATAAGCTCTTTACACTGTGACATTACTGTCCATTAGTACACCTACCCGCGCATCACAAACAATCTGTTATTGACACGCCAAGGAAAGTTTTAAGCTAATAGGGACCCTAAATGTTCAACATACTTAAATGATAAAAATTATTCGAATACAAAATAGTTCGATGCATTCAAGGACCAGTAGTAGGTCTAGCACAACTCACACTGCGACTACTATCTCGAGCGAGAACAACTGCCCGTTCTATTCTGTCACTCAGAATCTCGCGCGACAAACAAAGTCGTGGCCATTCGTGCTAGCCAGATAGAGAGGACTCATATTACCTGTTTGTCCTGAAAAAAAAATACATTGACCCATGCTTTATGAAGACGGTCTTATACATGCTCCTTTGCGTCACCTTTAAAATGTAAACACAACTGACCCTAATTTCGGAAGCATCTTTTTTTACAACAACATAGAGGCGATAACAAAATTAACAACCTAAATAAAAAACGATTACAATCCAACAACTGTAATAATAATTATACGTTCGAGAACAAATCTCATGCTTTATAATTACAAGCAAAGTTGAAAATTGTAAACAAGACTGCAGCTTTTGCACTGTCATTTACTTGTCATTTTTTACCTACATTAGTGTCATAAATGTCATTAACGTTTCCTTAAGTTAATTAATTTTACACTTGGTACATTCATCATACTAAAACTATGGACAACGCTGCAAAAATATCAGATCATGGTGGAAGGCAAAAATATATGACGACACTCAACGACATAAAGGTATGACCCCCTAGCGCGCTAAAGCTTATCCACAACATAAAGCATTTCTCCCTCTCACACTTGCATATTTGTTAGAAAGTGACAAATGCTTTATGTCGTGCATAAAATGTAACGTGCTAGAGGATCTGATGGGTTAAAACTTAAAAGTTGCAAAAACATCATTTGCATTGCCTAATCGCCTCACCTGATCACCTGATAATTATCACCTGAGCAGGTACCCATCGTACCAGTCATAAAATTAACTTTAACAAAAAAAACGACGCATGCAAATCATGCAACCATCACGTAAAAATAAACCAAACTAGATGGAACGGTTGAGCCCCGCACGGGAACATTGGTGGTACTCCTTTTTTTGTTAACACCTTTTGTAAGTATAATTTGACAGCGGGAGCGAGAAAAAACTAGTAGACATTACATTCTGACAGCTTATATTTAATGAAGTTGTCCGCTTTTAGGGGCCCGAGTAAATTTTGAAATACCAATACGGTGTAACGCGGCGGTGTAACGCGTGCTGGGCAGGCGAGTATAATAATATACAGTGTATAATTTATCTACAGAAGTTTGTACTTAAGTGAAAGACGTACAAAACAGGGTTTTTGATTCATTTTCTAGTAACGTAAATAAAAAACGTACATTAGAAAAAAAACACTGAAAGTTCCTGACATTTTCGTATTCCTGTCGGATTCCTGACATATGGCCAAAATTCCTGGCATGTCAGGATTTTTCCTGAAAATTCCTGACGTCTGTCAACAGCACAACAATAATCCTGGTTAGAAAGAGATATCCTGCTTTATGCTCACGGCAAAAAGTAGCGTACTAGGGCCTCGATGGGTCTACGGAACCTGCACTGCGCCTGGTCCAACTCTCCTTGCCCGAGTTTTCGGACGGCCCGAGGTTCCCACGCCGCTCCCTCGGGCCGCGCGTCCGAACAGTCCCAATCAATTATATTAAACGTGATAATTTTACCTTTTTTCAGCTTTTTTGTGGGCGTCCGATTTTGTACGGTTGACAGACAAATTATACGCCAGTTAAACGCTATCATTGTTTACGTTTCGATCGTTATTTGTGGGCATGATTCGATTTGACGTGGTTTGAAAAAGTTTGTGCTTGTTACGTTTCATTGCGTCTTGACAGCTTTTGTTAATTTTAATTTTAATATCTTTTATTTATTCGCGCAGTTTATTTTCTGTCACTACATTAAGCATAATTTACTTTGACTCGTAACATACACCAATGCATATAAAATGTAATAGGCTAGGAGTTCCACGTTTAACATTATTATGATACCTTTTTCATTTATTATATTTTAATTAAGTAATTTACGTATTCGGTGCGAATTCTGAACGTTTTTTTTTTGCGAAGTTAGACCGATAATTAATAGACGTCGCCAATAAAGCGACGTGGTTTAGTAGACGAGAGGTGGGGTGAGGAAGGCGCGAAATACTCAAGGTTATCCTCTCAGTGGAGCGTCTTAACTTCCCGATGTTCGATCTAGCAGAACTTTTGCATATTTATGTAAATTCGGTGACAATGTAATCATCTGGTAGTGAAATTCTGGTGGTGCGGCCAGGATCGTCTTCACAGGAGGGAACTCTTCAACGGTTAATGGCATTCGACTTTAAATTTGGTATGGACACTGAATAACTAATTAGTATGGATACTTGGATGACAATACACGTACAGACAACAAAAAGTACAGTCGGCAAAAAATGTTTTTTTTTGTGATTAGGTTATTTCCACGTAGTAGTTATAACGTTTTAACGACCGGATAGCCTAGTGGTTAAAGTCCCTGACTATGAAGCTAGAGGTCCCGGGTTCGAATCCCGGTCGGGGCAGATATTTGTATGATGAATACGAATGTTCGTTCTCGGGTCTTGGATGTCCGATATGTAGGTATATAAGTAAGTAGTTATCTACATAAGTATGTTTATCCGTTCTCTAGTACCCATAGTACAGGCTTTGCCTAGTTTGGGACTAGGTCGATTGGTGTCAATAGTCCCATGATATTTATTTTGATATTTATAACAAGAAATAACCTATAATAAACTCGCGTACCCTCTTGTTTGCAGCATGTGGGGTGCGGCAGGGCTGGGCGCGCGGCTGTGCGCAGGAGTGGCGCTGGCGATGTCGCTCTCGCTCGGCGCCACCCGACGAGAGCCGAAGGACCCCGACTCCGACATATCGCTGTGGATCGACGAGCGGCAAGTGCGCATGTTCAGCGGTGAGACACCTTTCTATACTTTATTACCTCGTTTTCTTCAGTAGGTCTAGCACAACTCACAGTGCGGTTTCTATCTCGCGCGAGAACAACTGCCCGTCCTTTTCTGTCACTCAGAACGGAACGGGACGGATAATATCATAAAGCAGACAGACCGGAGGCGCCTTTGGCTTATCTATGCACTACAATTTGAGGGGGACGAGGAACACACACGTACAGAGCACGTCCGAGCTCATGTCAAAATTTGTTACGTTCCTACAAACTCACACTAAAACAAAACTGTCACACAAATACGAAAAACACGCACACAATCAACAGAGGCAAAGGGGAAATCGCGCGTTAACATCTCCATTCCTTTTCAACTCTAAGGGTAATATAATCTCGTGCGACTAATGTTGGAGGCCTACCGACTACCGACAGCTCGTCTCCCGATCCGCGGACCCCATTCGAGGACTTTCTGACCCCATCGGCCGTCAGTCCTGCGAGCGATGTGCCCTGCCACTTAAGTTTCGCAATTCTTAGGGCTACCTTAGTTCTACTGCGGATATCATCATATCTGATTCTATTCCGCAGAGAAACCCCGAGCATAGCCCTCTCCATCGCCCTGTGATTGACTTTGAGCTTCCTTATGAGGCTCATCGTTAGCGCTCACGTCTCAGATCCGTAAGTCATCACTGGCAACACAAACTGGTCAAAGACTTTTGTCTTCGAACACTGCGGTAATTTGGACGAAATGACACTGCGAAGCTTCCCGAACGCTGCCTAGCCGAGTTGGATTGTCCCTGACCCCTGAGTGACCTCTTTCTCGAAGTTGCAGAGATTGCGCTGTTAAAATTAGCACATTATATCACGCAGTACAAAACCAACCCAACGTTACCTCGAAACTAATGCAACCAAAACCTCTTTCCAGGCATGTCAATGCAAGTATTCGCCATAATGGACGGCCACATCCCACCGTACATCCTGGACCCGCATTTCTCGCGCAACCTGCCCATCATACCTTCGGAAGTGGGCTACGTCAACTTCACATGGATGTCCAAGGCAAAGAAGTACCACTACCACTTCGACATACTGACGAGCTCGGACCCGATGGTGCTTAAGCCGCCTGTGCTCTCGATAAAGACCCAGGGGCGGGTGCCGAAACGACCTAAAGGTGAGTTTTGAGGGTTCCGTGCCTCAAAAGGAAAAAACGGAACCCTTATAGGATCACTTTGTTGTCCGTCTGCCTGTCTATTTGTCTGTCAAGACCCTTTTTCTCTGGAACGCGTGGAGGTAACATGCTGAAATTAATATCAAATACTCAAGCCTGCGGTCCCTTGAAGCTGTGAGAAAATCAACCTTCTAAGACAACGCAATCAAAAGATACAGTCACTAAAAAGGCTATTTTCATACGAATTTCCAAAATCCGAAAACCTAAAGGGTACTTTCAGTTGTCCTAGAAACTTGAAATTTGGTATGAAGATAGCTCTTATAGCACAACCACTCAGAAAAGTCTCAAAATCATAAATTTTTATGTCTGTCTGTAGATTTCGCAGACAAATATAAGTTGACCCCACACTGCGTACATTTTGCTTAGGAGCGGCTGAGGGCTCTGCTAATACTGAACTTCTTAAAACACTAGGGAAAAGCGTTAAAATCTTTCTACGGAACCCTCATGCGCGAGTCCGACTCATCGCTTCACTGATAAACAGGGTTCGTTTTAAACATCGTTTTAAACAATGATATCTGTGGACGAGTAGTGTAACTAGGCAGGTATCTCATTGAGCTTGACTCTTAGACAAAATAAAAAAAAAATCTAGTACCACCGCTACTCGCCACTAGATGGCGCTGTCAATCACTTTACCTTGTTTTTTTACAGATAATGGTACGGAACCCTTCGTGCTTCGTTATTTATTAAAAAAATCTTCACAGACTTATTCAACCTGGCTGAAGTCTTGACGGTTCATTAAACCGAACCCTGTATTTATTACAACGTGTGAATCCTGCCATAAAATGTACATTAACCGAGTAAATAAATATACTATTCTCCTTCTTAAATCTGTTGAAACTTGTCCCCAGAATTCAGTGTATTCCTGCCGTGCATGGCGAACAACAGCGGCGTGGCCACGTTCGAGATCGGCCTCGTGCTGAAGCACGGGCGCGGCGTCCCGCTAAAAGGCACCCCTCTCAGACTAAACCTTAAGAAGGAATGCGCACAGAGAGGTGTGTATTTAGAAAGGACAGGTATAGTATCGCCAACGCATTTTTAACAATTACGCGCCTGCGAACTTGTGGGTGTTGGGGCGACACGTGTTGGTAGTTTTTAAACGATGCCGTTGATTTGAGGATGAGCGTTAAATAAGACGAGTAGCTATGACGATCGGATAGCCTAGTGGTCAGAGAACTTGACTATGAAGTTTGAGGTCCTGGGTTCGAACCCGGTCGGGGAAGAGATAAAGGGGCTTCTAAACGGGCAACGTTTTTTCTGCAATATGTGGCTCACACGGACCAACCACCCTCTGGACACCAAATGTCAGAGCGAACGTTTCCGAAACGCATATGCTCATCTGCACCTATAAATCTCTCTAGCCACCAATCGCGGCTCACTTTCGACCAGATGACAAGCGAGATGACAGGCCATGGCCCAATCACGACGCATTCCCCCGGCCCGCTCACCGCGGCTTTTTTCGTAATGACTTTCCAAGTAAGTTATAGAAGATGCGGGTCGGGGGAATGCGTCGTGGTTGGTTCATAGTGTTAGATATTATTAAAATTTGTAATACGTGTAGTAAAGTTTTGTTAGAAAAATACTGACTGATATGATAGATGCTGTTTCTAAACGCGTGACATCTGTCAGCGGTGAAAGAAAAAAAAAGCAAAAGACGAGGAGATTGACTTAGGACTTTTGGCGCGTAACGCTATCGATTGAAAATGTGGAAATAAAACCAATTATTAGACCTGAAGATTCTTTTAATAGCTTGTCATCTCGCTTGTTATCTGGTCGACAGTGAGCCGCGATTCGAAGCTAGATAGATTTATAGGTGCAAATGAGCATATGAGTTTAGGAAACGTTCGCCCTGACATTTGGTGTCCAGAGGGTGGTTGGTCCGTGCCTAGTTTGGTACCTACTAGGTCCAATAGTGTACATTTTTTCAATCAATCAAAATTAAATCAACTCGCATACACCCACCCCACAGCTGGATAAAACACCTTTTAATTTTCACGACAAGAAAGTTTTCCTTCACCGTGATAAAATTACAAATGCAATTTCACACATAAATTTCGAAAAACTAGAGTGCGGGGTTCGAACACACGACGCCTACGAGGCCACGAGGCTACGTAGCCTAGTGGTTTGACCTATGGCCTCTCAAGCGGAAGGTCTAGACGTCTATTAACCAATAAACGTCCGACAAGAAATACCAACACGGGGAATCTAAATCATAAACATTTGTTACAAGTTACAATATTATTGATTTCTCTGGGGGTCTAGGCCGGTCCCAGCAGCCACAAGATCGCAGGAGCATCGCTTGTTTTTTACATTCTTTATTTAACAGTACTTACTTTTCAATATCATGAGAGCTTATTAATTTTTCCATCTACGTGAAATTGCGTCGTACCTGCCGTAATGTGTTATTAGTTGCGTTTGATTAGGGCAACCCAGCCCAGCCCATGTATTTGATGGTGACCTGATATAACAGACCAGAAGCCAGGCTTGTAGAAGTTCAATAGAATTAACTCATACACGCCAAGCTATTTATGTTCTACTTGCTTTTAACCGCGACTTCGTACGCGCATAAACCCCGTTTATTCTCTATCCCGTGGGAATTTCAATAAATCCGTCCTTAGTGCTTGTCTACATCATAAAGGCAATCTCTACGCAAAATTTTGGTTTTCTAGGGCCAAGAGTTTCAGTTTGACAAAAAAAAACCGTATCCAAATCGGTGCAATCCGTTTAGGAGCTACGTTGCCACAAACAGACACACATACCTACATAAACGCACATGTCAAACTTATCTTATAGCACCCCTCCTTTTACATCGGGGGTTTAAAAGGTCTTTGAAACATAATATTCCTAAGGATTCCTCGGAGGTTGCTCGAAACCATAAAGCAGACAGACGGGAGGCGCCTTTGGCTTATCTATGCACTACAATTTTTCTGCCACTTTTTGAGGGGGACAAGGAACACACACGTACAGCACACGTCTGCGCTTATGTCAAAATTTGTAACGTTCCTACAATCTCACACTAAAACAAAATTATCACACAAATGCCAAAAACACGCACACAATCAACAGACCCTGATCATTTTGGTCAGACTTAACTTAGAGTTTTGTTTGGCAGAGGAGAAATCGCGCGTTAACATATCCATTCCTTTCCTGCTCTAAGCTCGAAACTTTACGAGCATTCTCAGAATATAGAACAAACCAGAAGCCGCGTTCAGCCATAACCATAACCGCAGGGCGCGCACTGTGTCAATTTTTTATTGATTTCAAAGCTACTTGTTTACACTTAAAATACCTATAATCCTATTCTATTTTATAAAAAAACAGAACAACAACACAATGCACAATGCATGTAAGAACGACATGAAAAAGGATGAATTAATATTGTCATTCGTACGACACATCACGATGCACTGCGCGCACGGAGATGACTACGCAAAGCTACACTATTTATATAAGTGTACTTTTAGTTGGTTCAGTTTCAGGCGCGCTCGCGGGTTCTGGTTTGTTCTGTATTCTGAGCGAGCAACTAATATTTAAGGGTTAGCAATAATGTGTTCTAGCCTTAGAGCAGGAAAGGAATGGATATGTTAACGCGCGATTTCTCCTCTGCCAAACAAAACTCTAAGTTAAGTCTGACCAAAATGATCAGGGTTTTTGGCATTTGTGTGACAGTTTTGTTTTAGTGTGCGTTTGTAGGAACGTAACAAAGTTTGACAGGAGCGCAGACGTGTGCTGTACGCGTGTGTTCCTCGTCCCCCTCAAAAAGTGGCAGAAAAATTGTAGTCCATAGATAAGCCAAAGGCGCCTCCCGTCTGTCTGCTTTATGGTTCTAGCGGTTCTAGCTCTTTCCAAACTGCGCACGCGTCTATTCCAAGCCGCATTCGTATACTAATAATACATTTATGGCGGCCACGACATTCATCAGCCGTTGTTCGTGGAACAATACAACAATTGACATTTTATCGACGTATTGTGCGAATTTTTACTACCTCGCATTGAGAGTTCGCAAGTAATGGCCGCTTACACAGACATAACAAATTGAAATCACATAGTTTACGATTGGCGGATTCGTTATGTTTGACATTGCTTTATTCTGAACTGTGAACTGACGGTTCGGAAAAAAATGGCGGTTAGGTACAGTCTGCAAAAGTAGCTGAGCAATCGAAGCGGTCACAATGATCTGCACAAGCTCTTATGCCTATAACAATAGAGCCGTGCTTAGATCATTGTGAAAGCGTCGGTTGCTTAGCTACTTTTGCTGCTGAGTGTAAGTGACTGTGTGTGTAAGACTATTTCGGCATGTTTTTGACCCCTTCTTTCCCCTATGTAAGAAAAAATAAGATTCGGCCGACCCCCACCCCACGTTTAATTTTTATTACGTAAAAATTGTAAGGAAAAAAGTACTCATTTGGTTTGTTTTAATTTTTGCTTTTAAATTTTTTTAGAAACGTTTGTTTTGTAATTTTTTGTTTTATGGAACTGTGGTTTTACTTTAAAGTTTTTTCAAAGTCTGATCTTAACTTAGCGCATTTTTGTGACCTTACGTAAGAACTATCAAGACAAACCTTGTAAGAAAAGATAAGATAAGATATGGTTGTGTGTCCCCCCCCCCCCCCCCCACCCCTAAAATCGTCTTACGTAATAAATGAATGGCCCCTAAATATTCCAAAGGCATTTACCTGGTCTGTTGCATTTGTTATGTTCATGCTAGCGCCATCTACCATCTCTCAAGCCATACTCGACGCAATGTCAATTGGTGCATCTTTTTTAAACTATGTCCTAAGTCTCCGATGATTGGCTAATAACCCCACGCCTTCTTTCCCGGACTATCGCCGAGCGCGCTGATTGGTCGAACGCGGTGCCTCTGCTCACAGAATATGCGTTTTTAGGTTGGTACTTGCTTGCTTTATTTTTTATTTTATTTGATCATATTTCTTGACTGCCAGCTTAAAAAAATGTGGGGCTTTTTGAACTTATGAAGTGCCAGGGTATTACAACTAGAATCGACAGAAAGGAATATGTATCTGTAATGCGAATATATTGGTGTTCATAATTAAATTGCTGACTTTAAACAAATAACTAGCGTTACTAGCTCCATCTACGTTTGTGAAGGCCCTTTTATTTTAATGTAATTTTTATATTTATTTATAACGTTATTAGTCATAACGAAAACGGGATATTGACCGCGATTACCTTATAGGTTTGATGAGCTCCCGATATTTCGATGCAGTTGCATGCATCATGCATCCAAGTTGCATGTTGGGTGTAGACACGGTGAGTTTCCTTTTGAGACCTAGAAACATTTTTTCCACCAAAGATTTACGGGTTACCTAAGATTCACAAAGCGGACATACTTTTGCGACCCATCGTGAGTCAGATTGACTCGCCTACATACGACCTAGCGAAACATATCGCTAGTGTGCTGCAAAGGTTGGTCGGACATACGGACTCGTACGTAAAGGACTCTCGCCATTTCATTGTAATTATCCAGCACATTAGGGTTGAACCGGATGAAGTGATGGTCAGTTTTGACGTTGAGTCACTGTTCACTAATGTGCCGGTTGCGGATAGTATTGAAGTGGTGAAAAACCTGGTTCAGCGAAATGACATACCTCAATACTACTTAAAGGTGGAAAACATGAGGCTGAGTTGTTTTTGGAGTATCTTGTGAATATTCATCAGTCTATGAAGTTCACACTTGAGATGGAACAGAATAGGAGTCTAGCGTTTCTGGATGTAAGCTTGAGAGTCAAAGATGATGGTAGCTTAGGCCATTCAGTGTACAGGAAGCCGACACACACTGACCGCTATTTACACGCAAGTTCGCATCATCATCCTAGACAGTTAAACTCAGTTGTAACTTCTTTGACAAACCGAGCTCATGCACTGTGTAACACTCAACATCTTGGACAGGAATTGAATTATGTGGGGAGAGTCCTGAGGATGAATGGTTATAGCATAAACTCACGTAAACGTAGCTGTAAAACCAAACGTCTTACTCATTATGTTGCGAGACAGCCAGCATTTATGCCATATGTGAAAGGGGTGACGGATAAGGTTTCAATACTAGATAAGTATTCTGTTAAGACTATTTTCACCCCTCACAGGAAAATTTCACAGCTTCTGAGATCACCCAAGGACAATTTTCCACTGGAAATACCTGGTGTGTACAGGGTTGACTGTAGCTGTGGCAGCTCGTACATAGGGCAGACCAAACGTACGATCGCCTGCAGGGTTAAAGAGCACATAGCCGCAGTTAAAAATAACGACACTCGCAAATCCGCCATTGCTGAACACCTCATTGAGTCGGGGACAAATCACTGGATTGAGTTGCACAGCCCTAAGATCATTTCGACAGAACGCCATTATATACCAAGACTGGTGAGAGAAGCGGTTGAGATTAAGAAACATAAAATTTTTAACCGTGAGGATGGGTTTAAGTTGTCAAATGTCTGGAATCCGGTGATTTCGTTATGCAAGACTTGTCCAGAATCAGTTTCGGGTACGCATAGTGACACCGTAAGTGTTGTGTGCTTAAATCGAGTAACAAATGAGAACGCGACCGATAGTAGTGGCAGTGCGCACAGTCGGCGCGCAAAAATGCGGGTAGACAGAGCCCGGTCTGCGCAACATTAGTATCTACCCTCGTTTCGTCAGTTTGCCCGTGATCATGATGCATGCAACTGCATCGAAATATCGGGAGCTCATCAAACCTATAAGGTAATCGCGGTCAATATCCCGTTTTCGTTATGTCTAATGCAATTAACCGCGAATCATTTAAAACTGTTAGCGTTATTAGTGTATCTCGAGAGAGTAGTACAATTTCACAATAAAGAGGAGTTTCTTCGTAATTGTCAATAACGCTGAACTTTGTATGAAAACTTTACTTTAATTTTTACCCCTTTTCTACCCTTTCTTGTAATATGCAGAGCTTATGCACGACAAAATCTTTTCAAGGACACCCATGGTTCTTGTATAAAAAATCCGCTACTGCCTACTATGTATTAAGCACTAACCCTACAACCTGTACTAAACTCGCCAATTCTCCGCTCTAAAAACGTTTGCCAAACATTTGTGACCAGCAGGGCCGGATCCCGAGTGCGACAAGAAGTGCGCCAACCAGGGCTGGTGCAACCACGAGAAGATTTGCCAGTGCCCCGAGGGGTACATGGGGCAGCACTGCCGCACGGCGCTGTGCTACCCGCAGTGCATGAACGGCGGCAACTGCACCGCGCCCGGCGTCTGCTCCTGCCCGCAGGGCTACCAGGGGCTGCATTGCGAGGGAGGTCAGTACTGTGTACTCTGCATTCTTCAAATGGCGGAAACCGCTTCACGGTTCGGTTCGCGGTGGACTGAGTTGTGTTAATGGACTACTGAGCCAAACCCACAGGGCTACCAAGGGCTGCATTGCGAAGGAGGTCAGTACTGTGTGCACTGCACTAGCTTTAAGAGACTGGGGCACTGAGTAGTGTGAATAGATGATAGGGGCCAACATTTGCTAGTCGACTGGGGTACATTGGCCAACGTTAACTAGTCATCTGGGGTACATGGGGTAGCTGACTATATCTGAGCTACCCGCACCTGCAGTGTACCTATGAACGGGGGCAACTGCACCTCGCCCGGCGTCTGCTCCTGCCCACAGGGCTGCAGGGGCTGCATTGCGAGGGAAGTCAGTACTGTGTACCCTGCACTAGCTTTGAGAGACTGGGGTACTGAGTAGTGTTAATGTACTACCAGAGCCACGAGGCAATATTGGCCAGTCAACTGGGGCCATGGGCCAACATTTGCTAGTCGACTGGGGTACATTGGCCAACGTTAACTAGTCTGGGGTACATGGGGTAGCACTATCTCGGCGCTGTACTTTTTCGTGCGAATTTAAACGCATTAAGGATACTGGCCTTCTAAGTATCATTTAATTGCAGAAACTGCTTGAGAATTACACGTCGTAAGCAGGCGTTATGATCTATGAAAACTAGATTAATAAAACAACAGTTTACGTTGACTTTATATTACAACAAAATACGAGTAAACAATACTGCACCTTATATAAATGCCCTGTAAATCGACAACGGAGGCGGTACCGTAATCTTACTTAAACTAATGTCAACAATGTGTGAAAACTAACAATTCCCAAAGACTCAATATCGAGACGGCAGAATAATAACCTCTCCGTACCACCGACGGGACATCGGATCAACCGATTTTCCTCGCGTGAAAATAATATCTGAAAACTCGTGGAAATTACAGGTTTTTGACGTTTTAAGGTACTAGCAATCGAAGGGTTAAGTTCCGATTTATTATTAAAAACATGGGAATACCTTAAATAATTGGGTCAAAGTTAAATCCTCTTAGAAATAGCGATGGCGGCCTTACAGCCCGTCTTTATGACTTCGGTGAGGGCCTTGTAGAACGGCGCCTGCTCAGCGCCGTGGTCGATACCGGTGTCGTGGTGCTCCTGAAAACTTGACGCAATTTATATGGGACCTCTGGAGACGCTTTCAAGCAAAACAAGAATTAATTACCATCAGGTGGCCCACTTGCTCGTTTGCCTTCCTTGTCGTATAAAAAAAATCATCCGTGACCCAACCTACTTAGAAAATTTGCAAAACTCACGTTATTTTAATTTAAAACTTCAATATCTTCAAAACTGCTGATACGATTTTGCGAAACTTAGTTAAGAACCGTCTCGATTAAACTGGTTTTCAATTAAAAAAGCCGCGTTCAAATCGGTCCTTCCGTTTGGGAGCTATGATGCCTCAGATTCCGGTGACGATGATTATGACACAATACCTACACAGCGCACGTAGTGTCTGACCCTGTTATTCATAAACCTATTTTAACTAAAATGTCGTTAAAGTTCGTTTGTCCTTTTCTGTCACATTGACATTTTTAGTAAGAAGAAGACAAAACCTATTTTAGCTAATGGAGGCCTGAGTGACGTTTATGAATAAGGCCCTTAAAAGGTACAACTGTCACCGTCATCCTAAAAGAACCCCTCAAGGGTCTGAACGTACCTGCTCCTCATCCCGAAACTGGGTGATGGTTTCGAGTATCTTCGGGTCCACGTTGGGGTCCCCCATAAGGGTTCTCAGCTGGTCGTTGTAGTGTTCCACTATGACAGTTTCCACGGCAACTGTGCACGCCATGGCAGCCTCTTTGCCGAGGAGCGCTGTACCTGCAAACCAATTCAAGAGACGATTAAATTTAACATACAATGACAATGCAAAGAAAAATCAGTTAAGCAGCTGGACTTGAACCAGCAACCTCGGTAATCCGTACCACGTTCCACCAATTAAGCCTTGCTTAACCTTGATGCACCTTACGAATTTTTCAATGCATTGTGTCATATTTTATTTGGAAGATCTCTCCTCACGGATACGGTTGGTACGGATTACCGAGGTTGCTAGTCTTAGCATTGTCATTGTATGTTGAATTTCATACCATGAATCCTAGCTAATATTATAAATGCGAAAGTAACTCTGTCTCTCTTGTCTTTCTGTCTCTCTGTCTGTCTGTTTGTTACCTCTTCACGGGAAAACCGCTGCACCAATCTAGATGAAATTTGGTAAGAAGAATATTGAGGAATAACATAGGCTACTTTTTATTCGGGAAAATTATATAGTTCCCGCGGGATAGCGATAGCCGAATAATCAATAAATCGATTATTTTCACGATTAAATTTGTTTAGTGCGTTAGAAGTGCGCGAACGCAGCTAGTAAACCGTTTTTCACAAGCTTTTAATAATGCTACGGCCACACTTGCGGGTGGTAGAACCTTGTGCGAGTTCCGTCCGGATCGCTACCACCATCTTACTCGCTAATCCTGCCGCTAAGCAGCAGTGGTTGCATTGTTGTGTTCCGGTGTGGAGAGTAAGACAGCCGGTGTAATTAGGGGCACAAGAGGCATTTCATCTTAGCTCTCTGGGTTGGCAACGCATCTGCAAACCCCCCAGGTTGCGGGTGTCCATGAGCAATGGTGATCACTTACCATCAGGTGACCCACTGTTAGTTTGCCTTCCTCGTCGTATAAAAATAAACACATTGCGATAACGCGAACATTCGCTTTATCGCGATGTGTATGAGAACAGGTTTTTCATTAAATGTAGGTATGCTATTCTGTACTCTAAGCCGGGTCGGTCTTAATGTATTTTGATACTTGATAGTAAAGAGACAAGAATATCAAGATCGATTCAAGAATAATTCTGCAAAAATTACGATTTTCTCGCTAACTCTCGCTTTTGAGCTGCTATAAGCGCTAGCAACAAACACTTTATGTTTAACTCACCAGCGCCGAGCGCGAACCCACATTCCACAGCGGCCTGAGCCTAACGGGCCACACCCTGTACTCGTTGATGACTTGATGAGCTGCTGTCAGCGCTCGCAGCACATACTCAATGCTCCACTCACCAGCGCCGAGCGCGAACCCAGCCACATTCCACAGCGGCGTGAGCACGGTGGGCCGCACCCTGTACTCGTTGATGAGCTGCTCGAAGCGCTCGCGGTGCTTGACCTCCTGCTCCCACATGTGCCTGATGGTCGGCCCCTCGGCCGTGTTGCCCAGCACCGCCATCTGGCCGGCGTAGATGCGGTCAGCGCCCAGCTCGCCAGCGTGGTCTACGCGGATGATTCTGTCCAGCTGTAACAATTTAATTTAAATAAATTTCACGACACTGACGCAGACTCTCCACCAATGAGAGACAAGCTACTGGCATATGATTGGAGGAAACTGACAGATAGACCTACTCGACACTAGCAATCCTAGCGGATTTTTGACTCGCGACTACCGTTATTGACCTAGTCCCAAACTAGGCAAAGCCTGTAAATAGGATACTAGGCAACGGATAAACATACACACATAGGTAAATACATAGTCATATACATACTAAACGTCCAAGACCAAAGAACAAAGGCCAATTTTTTTAAGTCTGAGGCGGCGCCGGGTCTCTAATTTTAGAGGTGGAAGCTATGTGGCCAACCATCGACGCGTCGCGTTATTGGCCGATTACATAGGAATAAATAATAACATAGTAGAACGGAAACTCCCGCTCCGGACGGGCTCAAGGTCACGATATTAGAGTACTCGTTAAACGAGCTACTCAGTCAGGCTGTCACGGCCGGCGTCGCCGCACGCGCGTTTGGTTATTTATAATTTGACCGTAATAGTTTCATAGTTTCACGTGAGCTTGTAAGTATTTTATTTTATATTTGTAGGTAAGTAATACTTACTTAAAACACCTTAAATGGCTTCATTTGCATTTCTTATAATAACTTCTAATTTAGAAGTGTCTATAATTGTGTAGGTACGTAATGATTTACAAATCTCATATTTTGTTAAACTGGAAGTAAATAATAATTTCAAAGTAAAGAAAAACTTACATCTTAGCGATATTATCTTTAGACGTAAGTACCTAATATTTAATAGCAAGCAACCCTAGCAACACGCCTGGACGACAGAGGGGTGCAACGACGTGAAGGGGGAAGTAGGTATATAAATGGCGGCGTTTTGGACTCGGTCAAAAGAGATTCCGTTCTACTATGTTATTATTTATTCTTATGCCGATTAACCAGTTGGCGGGCAGATTCAAAACGCCTTAGCGGGCCACTTAGTGCCAGCCTTGGTGTATTGTATACCTTTCATGGACGGTCAATGGTAACTTACATGTGGATTCTTCTTCCATGTAGCAGAGTGTGCGCGTCGGACGTGCTGCAAGATGGCCGGCCGACTCATCGTGGTTGGCTGCTGGAATAATAGAGAAAAACTATGTTTATTTTATTAGCGGGCCCGACAGACTTCGTTCTGTCAAAAAGATTTGGAATGTGGCAGTTTTTTGTTCAATTCATGATTGAATTGTAACTTTGTGCAGCGATAATAAAGTGCAAATTGCCTCTTTGACGTTAGGAACACACCTACATTGCTTAGACAACAGTGAGTGCTTGTAATTTTTATATGAACTTTATTGCAATAAAGTTCAAATTGACTCTACATTTTAGTTAGAAAACCTTTGTATGGGAAAAAGAAAATGGTTGTTTTTTGGGTTTTCCCGGAAATTATTCGAATTTTTCTCGCCATAAAAACCATCCTTGGACTTCAAGGAACATTTAAAAAAAAGAATTGGTAAAAGTGGACCAGGCGTTTTTGAGTTATGCGCTTACCAACACATTTTGCGATTCATTTTTATATTATAGAAAGAATAGATTACCATTATTTAGAAAATAATATTGTGGTTTGTTGCAGGAATATGTGCACAAAAGTGCTTGAACGGCGGCAAGTGCATACAGAAGGATACGTGCGAATGTCCTAAAGGATATTACGGACTTAGATGCGAATTTTGTAAGTATAAAAAATGCAACCTTGACCTAACTGATATGGTGTGCACTACGCCGCTCAAAAATGTCTAGGGATCAATTATGTACTCCCATACGCGTTTGATCATTAGACATTTTTGAGCAGTTTGTAAGTATCTTAACCAAACTCCTATCTAACTACATTATTTATATAAAGAATATGGATACCTAATCGATAAGAACCTTTGCTAAACTGGAAGTGTGACTAATGCACATTTCCGATTTATAAGACTACGGTTCAATCTTTCCACAATTCACCCTTTTCTTTGAGACAGTAGTTACAGTACCTAAACCAACAAAGTAGCTCGCTCTCTAGCCTATTTTGTTTGTTATGTAGAGTTCAATAAAGAGTTCTTGTATGGTATTGTAGCTACAAATGAATCGGAATCAAGAATCATCAAACATAATGACGACCGGATAGCCTAGTGGTTAGAGACCCTGTCTATGAAGCTTGACGTCCCGGGTTCGATCCCCCGGTCGGGGCAGATGTTTGTATGATGAATACGAATGTTTGTTCTCGGGTCTTGGATGTTTAATATGTCTATTATGTTTATCCGTTGTCTAGTACCCATAGTACAAGCTCTGCCTAGTGTGGGACTAGGTCAATATATTTAATATTTACTTATTATCATTATTTATTATAATCTGGTCAAACGTAAAATCTGATAAGCTTGCTCACGCATAACCTATTTGACTCCATCCCATTTAATAGCCAGTTCTAATCTCCATAATCCATCCCCCGTCCACCCCACAGCTAAATGCGTGATCCCCTGTCTGAACGGCGGGCGCTGCAAGGGGGTGAACAAGTGCCGCTGCCCCGCGGGGCTCGGCGGCAACCACTGTGAGGTGGGGCGGCGGGGCGGCGAGTGCGCGCGCGGCTGCCGCCACGGCGCCTGCCGCGCCGGCGCCTGCGTGTGCGAGCCGGGCTGGCGCGGCCGCGCGTGCCACCGCAGCTCGGGTAAGCATGACCACAGACAATGCACGACCGGATGGTTAGAGACCCTGACTATGAAGCTTGAGGTCCCGGGTTCGATCCGGGCGAGTGTTTGTATGATGAATACGAATGTTTGCTCTCGAGTCTTGGATGTTTAGTATTTAAGTATGTATCTATACCTATAAAACAGTACCGTGACTGACTGACTGACTGACAGACAACGCACAACCTAAACCGCTGGACCTAGGGACTTGAAATTTGGCCAACATATACCTTAAGTATCCTAGAGGTGCACTAAGAAGGGATTTTTCGAAATTCCCATGGAATAGGAAACTAGCCCATTCTGAAATATTTCACGGGGGCAAAGCCGCGGGGCATAAGCTAGTTTATCTATATAAGTATGTTTATCCGATGTCTGGTACCAATCGTACAAGCCTTGCCTAGTTTGGGACTAGGTCAATGGGTGTCAATTGTCTCATGATATTTATTCATTTGTTTATTTATTTATTTTAATAATGCTCGTTGCTCGCTCAGAATACAGGACAAACCAGAACCCGCGAGCGCGCCTAAAACTGAAGCAACTCAAGTTACACTTAAGTAAATAGTGTAATTTCGCGTAGTCACTCTTAGACATCTAAGCCTGAACAGTCTTAAATAATACCCTAATAGGAGACCCTACGAGCCATTGTCATCCCAAAATAGGTCACTACTTTCCTACAACAGTCTCTAAAAATCAATAGGCTATAAAAGTCAAAGGATGTGGCACTTGTAAATCATACCTAGTTAGGGTGACGGTCATTCACCCGTGGTCTGGGGTGGCTTAGGGTGCGCAGGAGTGGCGATCGCCGCGATACGAGGTCGATGACACAGGGTGTGGGGTGAATTTTTTAAAAAGTATTGCTTGTTATATTAAAATGGAAACGAATGTAAAAAAATCGGCCAAGTGCGAGTCGGACTCGCACATAGAGGGTTCCGTACAAATTTGTAGGTAAGTAGGTAAATTGTCCGTCTATCACTGGAATCGAGTCTCGAAGATTTTTCCCGCTTTTCACGAGTGTCTTGTAAAAAAACTCCTATGCAAAATGTACGCAGTGTGGAGTCATTTTATATTGGTTACTGACATAGACAAACATAATCACTTGACTCTAACAAAAATTAGCACATCAAAGCTAAGTAAGTACATATTTCGCAAACGAATCCCTCAATCAATAAATGATCTTCGAACACCTGTCCAACGATACCCCACACTATGGGGTAGACGAGAAAAAAATATCCCCACTTCCTATAGGGGACATACTACAAAAAGAAATTATTTATTCTAACACTTTATTGGCCTAATTAATATGTACCAATAGTCTCTGAGCTATCGATAGACAGAAAGACATGACCTATAAGGGTTCCCTTTTTGCCATTTTAGCTATGGAGCCGTAAAAAGGACATACTCATACTCATACTTAGAATACTGTCTAAGTTGGCAGTAGGTAGAGTCGCCGACACTCTGAAAGTGGCCGTATCTTCCTCTTGTCACATTGTGAAAAGGTCACATTAGAAGTGGAGAGTTGCAACTGTCTAAACGCTGACATTGGCAAAATACTCCTCGCCAAAAGAGCAAGGGTGAAAGCCATTAAAAAAAAAAGTGTAAGAGACATAAACTTGCCTCAGATATTTTATGTTATTAGGAGAGAAATCAAGCAAGTCATGTGGTCGGTGGTCGTACGCCATAATTACACAGACATTAATACATAAAGTTGTAGGCCAAGTACATATAATCCTTGGTTCACCTCCCAGCTCAAAAAATATTTCAGAGTTAACAAGTTGCACCCTATGAGCACAAGTTTTTTAGTGGGAAAAAAGTCTGAAGTCCCCCCTATATTTTTTCTTTGTATTTTTGTGAAATCTAAATCATAAATTGTCTTAGTAAAGCAAAGTATCATCCAAGGTACAGTTGAGGAAAATAATTCCTGACCCACCGTAGAATGTTTTCATACTAAACATCATAATGATTTTCCTTGTCAAGCAATGCGATGTCTCTATGACGGTCTACTGTGAAAAGGTTCCATGGTGGGTCAGGAATTAATTTCTTCAACTGTACCTACTTAAATTACAAAAGAATAACTGACAAATATAAGAAAAAAATATTAATCTGTAACTTTTTTGTGCAACAGGTTCTTCGGAAGAGTCCAGTGAGTTCAAGAGGCCGCGATGAAGTGACCAGTTACAGACTACTAAACTTAATGATGTGATTCCCTTAATTTTATTATAAAACCTAACTAATACATGTTAATGTATGTTTAATTAGTCATTTAGGTGTAAGCTATGCTAAGTGATGCAATATGAAATTATAGAGTTTATTGAATTTTATCGTGTTTTTATTTCATTCTTGTCTACTGATGTTTTAGCTTCAATACAAAAGTAGTTCAATAAACAAAGGGTTTTTTTAAAGAAGGGTTGACAGATAAGCTAGTACTGCTAGTAGTCACCTCATAATTGTAAGTGATCAGTTGCTAACCAAAAGGGCTAAGATGATTGTCTCTTGTGGCAGTAATTTCCCCGATTGCTTTTTCAACAAATTATCAAGAACTCTACATCATGGATCAGGACTGGAAAGACAAGTGTGTAGGTCTGTATCTGTTCATCAGGTGACCACTGATGTGTGGTTTACCCATAATACCTATCTAGAAGCTGGTGATTGGTGTGAAAGATAAGTAGCAGGCTCTCATTTCAGAGGCTAGAGGCCAAGATTATCTTTGGCTTATTGAGCAATACGAATACAAAGCATAGCTTGTTTATTAATTAAACAAACACATATATCTGGCCATGTGTTATTTGAAAAATTATGAGGAAACCAATGCAGACCAAATAGTAAATCAATTCATTGGTGTGTATGATCTTCCCCATTTACAACCAACATCAACCTACCTGAAAAGTTTTTTCCTCATTTCAAAATTCAATATCATGGTGTAAAGTTTTTTTAAATGTTTATTGTACTTACATAACAAAAGCAAGTTACGATTACATTAAATCCAAGCTAAAACTACTTAATTAGGTAAACTAAAACAAACTGAGTCTAAATAAGGCCCCCGTGGCATGGTACTTAAATATGACTTGGCTTCAGAACACAAGTTCCCGGTACTCAACTCAAAACAAAAATTTACACATACATAATACAAAAAAATTATAAAAAAAATCTCGAAGAATGACGTCAAAGATTTTCCCAATATTTCTTGGTTATATTGTTAAACTTCCAGTCCAATGATAAAGTAAATTCGTTTCGTTCTCATTTCATTTTAGTAAACACATTGTAAATATAAATAGCTTACGTACCATTAATTTTCTGTTATCACAAAACACAGCTTCTACGACACTTCTGATAAATATCAGCTGATTGCAAATTTTCGGAAAATGTATGTTTACAAGCAAACGTCAAATTACTTACGAAAAAGCTCGACAGTGGGCGCTTCTTTGCATGACGTGATCGATGTTTTCGAAAATAAACTTGGAATTTTTCCTAATCGCCCTGTGCTCTGGGCGTATTTAAATGTAAAATAATTTTGCAGAGGTTTTCTGGTGAGTAATTTGTTTCTAATCATGCCCTTCTTCATAATCATCTTTCGCTGAAAGTCCGATCCCCCCTCGGGTCGAGGGGCGATTTCCCTTTCCATGCGAATGCAAAAGGAAATTCTTACCGCGCAGACTCGTACAAAATGGCGACCCGAAGTTATGAAGTCGATGCGGTCCACTCTCTTTTACCGATCGATATTAATGGAGGATTCGAAGTATTCGGGGTCTCTTGTGCACAGCAAATATTCGGTGAAAACGGGCTCCGGTTGAGTGAAAAAGTCCCAAAAAGTGTTGTTTTAAAACGGTTACATCACAGTGAGTTTGTGAGACTTCTAATAGGATTGTGAAATGTCTTTCAAATCACGCAGGTGCGTACGCAGCCGTAGTCTTTATATTCTATCTGAGCCTGCTCCAACGGCGCGAGTTGCCTTCATGATGGCCATTCATTTGGGCTTATCCTTCACGCCGCCGCAAAAGAGATTTTGTCATACGTCTTAATTTTGACCTGTCGCGACCACCATGCATCGAACCTAAACAAAACATTAGCTGAAATGAAATGCGTCATTTTGCCGTACAGCTTGACAATATTTTAGGATTGAATAGCAGTAAATAGGGAGCAGCGTTTTCCTTACAGCTTGCGACAAAATCGTACAGCTTGATAGATATATGAATTGATCTGATTTTCTTTCAGCCGGTTTAATTAACAGATAGACTGATCAATCTATTCATGTATTAACATGACGAACATAAGTATTGATTTTTCGTTCTTTAGCTGGCTGAGTACACAATAAATAGGCAAATGAGTCTAGTGGATGAAAGGGCTCTTTGGTACTCTGTTTCAGATGCAATGCAAATGGAAACTTTCATAAGTCTTGAATTCTTGATGAAATTTATATTTACTTATACAAAACTTTTGATAGATGTATGCAAAAGCTCAACTAGACTAGAGTCAAGTCTGAAATTCAATACTTACTTAACATTATTTTGTTGCTACTGATCACAATCAGAAAACTTAATTTCATAACCTAAGGAGGATAAGAGAAATTGTTACTTCTCTGCCATCTATTAGTTTTATTGTAAAGTTTATGATTTGATTACATCATGATCAAATGTTATTGAAATGAAATGGAATGATGTGAATGATGAAATGTTGAGAATGAATCCTGCCACACACATGCAATCTCTGTTCAATTTATTGAGTCCAGAACAATTTGTTTAATCTGCCACAGTTAGAGACACTATTAATATTTAAGCAAAGATAAGGTATAAATAAAATTATGATCTCAAGTTGTAAGCTACAAATTTGTGTATCTATTAAATTTATGAACAACATTCAGAGACGTAAATAATAAGCAAGTAAAGTATTATTCTAAGTTAGTTGTGATTATGAATACATAGCCTAATTTATTACTCTACTACCATCAAAAACAACATTTTATAATTCTTGCATGTAACATTGTAAATCGAAAGTAATGGGTATGTGTACTTATCCATTCCAGAAAGAAAATATATGTATAATAGTTAAATGGTTGTATGTGTTATTTATTGTAAAAGTTTATATAATCCCAGTTCCTTATGAGGTTGTGTTCTGTCCAGGACATAAGCCCGGCGTGATCAAAGGTGTGTTCAGCACCCCCACCTGTAGCAGGCACCAATGGTCCTGGTTGAGACAGCGGAGGAAGACTACATCATGAACTCTGCAGTCAGCACGGAATCTATGGACATGGCAGAGGAGGTGAGGCTATGGTGGCTGGGAGGGTTAAAAATGAAGGTCAAGTCAATGCCATCACTGTTGTTTAAAGAAAATCTTACATTTGTTAACTAACATAAGTTCCTTTGAGCATTTTAAAACCCTTTGATAAAAAAATGTTCTATTCTGTTAAGCACACAATCTGCAATTATTTTGTGCCAAAAATTATTAAGTAAATGCCACAATAAATAAAATACTGCATCGACAAAGGCAATGAGGGCCTATCGCGAGTCAAAGATCCGCTATTGTCTATTGAGGTTTATCTGTCATTTGCCACCAATGAGAGACAAGCTACTGGTTTGTGATTGGTGGAAATTGACTACTCGAGACTTGTTGCATGTTCATGATAGGTGTTACTGTAGCAAGATGAAGGGTGATTTAAATGTGTATTGTTCCGCAGGACATGTCCCAAGTGGACGGGTGCGGGCTGAGCGGCGGTTCAGAGGACGAGGACGACTGCGCGTCGTCGCCGGCCGGCTCCGCCTATGACGACGGCGTCGACATCATCAAGAGCGCGCTCAGCGACGATGTCACCAAGCAGCTGGCCGCCGCCGGTAACTGCCACACCCACACGCCACATGACACGCGACACACGCCACACGCCACACGCCACACGCCACATCACAGTATCATCATCAAAGGGCGGCCGATAGATGCAATATGGTGACGAATTATGGATAGAGCTTTATCGAATTTAAAAATAGTAATAGTTTTTTTATTCAATCCAGTGTTGCCAGTAATAGCATTTTACCCAATTTTGTGGGTATTTTAACTTGAGCGGGTTTTTCGATAATTCGATATGATACATAATTATATTAAGTTTTTCGATATTGATATATCGCTTTTCCGATATATCGTTGCATTGCTAAGCAACTGTTTGTCGGCAGGGCCGGTGGGGATGGCCGCGGCGGCCGCCATAGCGTCCTCCAAGAAGCGGAAGCGGCCGCACTCCTTCGAAACAAACCCCTCCGTCAGGAAACGCCACCAGAACAGACTCTTAAGAAAACTGAGAGTAAGTTATTTTAGAAACAAGAATCGGACAGAGTGGCGTCATATCTCGCAATAATGTGGACATGACTCCAAAATTTGTCAATTAATTTCCTGAAATTATAATTCAATTCCTGGATTCATTTTTACATATGATTTCAAAATTACGTACATACTTACATGAACCCTGAAAACAATACACTCTTTTTCTTTGGGCAGTTGTGTAATAATTACCCTAATAAAAAGTAATTATATTTGCAGTCAATATAAATCAGCGGAGGTTTTATATTGCGGACGAGGAGGGTTTATTAGGTTTTGTATTACTATTAATGTATTTTAATTAGAAAACTTCATCATATTAAAAAAAATCTACGACAACGACATCAATTGCTAATTTTATTAATATTTAATTATTTTGAAAGCATGCATTATGTAGTTAAATTGTTGTCTCCAGGAATTCAAATATAATTTCAAGAAATAAATTAATTTATGGGCCTCTGACACTCACTGACCCAACCAGACGCAACCAGATGCTTCACGCCGATTTTCTGCGATAGGGTGGTACTTCCCCGGACGAGCCGGCCCATTCGCACGGCAGTAAATGGCTACAGTATGGCGCTCCCACTACATAAAACACATGAAGGGTCTAAAAGAACATGTCTAGTCACTTTTTTTTAAACGAGATTTTAATCTCAAAATGTAGAGCACTCAATAGACTATAAGTTACCACTCAGTTACAGATAGAAATATTTATGTAACTTGTCGTTTTTATTACTTAAAAAAAACATGTAATATGAAAATTATATGGATAATTACATAGTTCCAAACTTTCAAAATCAAAAGTCAAAGTTTTTTACTTGCATAAAATGTGGTCCTTGGTGTTAAGCAGCCGCACACATTTCGCCAACTACTGGCACACAAACAGAGAGATCAAGTGCTACACTAGGCAGGGCATGCTCTATAAAATTTTGTGAATACCACAATATTTAACAGGAAACAAATATTAACTTTACAATGTCACACTCAATAAAAAAAAAAATATTCATATAGTGACAACTCTAAAAGTTGCTAAGGTGACTATACATGTTCTGTCCGGTGTACCAACGGACCAACCACCCTCTGGACACCAAATGTCAGAGCGAACGCTTCCGAAACGCATATGCTTATTTGCACCTACAAATCTGTCTAGCCTCTAATCGCGGCTCACTTTCGACCAGATGACAAGCTATGAACCAATCACAACGCATTCCCCCGGTCCGCTAACCGCGCCTTTTTTCGAAATGACTTCCCAAGTAAATTACAGAAGATGCGGTGTCCAGAGGGTGCTTGGTCCGGGGGTGTATACCCTTCATATACTACATAGAATATTGGGGCTGGCTGTGCATAAATATCATGGGACAAATTGACACCAATTGACCTAGTCCCAAACTAGGCAAAGCCTGTACTATGGGTACTAAACAACGGATAAACATACTTATATAGATAAATACATAATTATATACATATTAGACATCCAAGACCCGAGAACAAACATTCGTATTCATTATACAAACATCTGCCCCGACCGGGATTCGAACCCAGGACGTCAAGCTTTATAGTCAGGGTCGCTAACCACTAGGCCATCCGGTCGTCGTTCGAATCTCCACTGTGCCCCTCAGCAAACGATCGAGGAGTTCGCGACGCGCGTGGGCCAGCAGGCGGTGGTGCTGGTGGCCACGCCGGGCAAGCCCAACACCTCGTACCGCGTGTTCGGCGCCAAGCCGCTCGAGGACGTGGTGCGCAACCTGCGCAGCCTGATTATGGAGGAGCTGGAGAACGCGCTCGCGCAGCAGGTAACCACCAGTGTTGCCAGATGGCATCTGCCTAAAATATCACTAGATTGGGATAAGAATCAGTAGATTTTGATAATGTAATATTTTAACATGTTTTTACCCGACTGCGAAACGCAAAGGAGGGTAATGTGTTTAACAGCGTATGTATATATGTATGTTTGTTTCTTTGTGGCACTCTAGAGACCGAACGCGTGGGCCGATTTTTTACCATCGATATTTAAAACATTGAAGATAGGCCACGCACCTGTTCAGCGCTGACAAAATGCGGTCTTCACTCATTATCTGTCATTAGACTGATGTTATGTCAAACATCATTTTTTAGTCCACTGGGATACCTAATCCTGTCGGCTGTATATTTTCTATCTATTTTAAAAACATTATTGATTAAATAACAGTGTTCATAAATTTTGAAAATAGGGTGGACGATTAATTGAAAACATTTAATTTCTGATATGTGTGTAGCGGTTACCTATCGCTTGTCCGAAAAAAACGTTTCATCTACATCCTTTTTCACCTGTGTTTCGTTTGTCCGAATGCATTTTTTTCTGAAACAGTAAATATTTCAGGATTTTTATGAAACAAACCTAACATAACCTGAGGGGCTCTACACGATGTTCCCAAAATAAATCCTGAAATAATTACAGTTTCGGAAAAAAATGCATTCGTACAAACGAAAAAAAGGTGAAACTTTTTTCGGAGTCGTGATAGGTTACCGTGTGTACCATAAGCAGTGATCGGAATAGGTGTGCAATTTCGCGGGACTTCGGTACGTAAGCTTAGTATGGATATAACTTGTAACCCTGGGATTTCGTTCACAAAGTTTTTTGCTACCTAGTATAGAATATGGCATCATTGACGAAATATGTAAACACTTGAGTTCTCAGTAAATAAACGATGTATTTACAATGCAATGACAAAAACTTTTGGTTTTCGCGTTTTCCCATACAATTTCAATTAAGGTCATGTCAAGAAAATGTTCTGTGAATAAAAATACAAGTCCCGAAGTTACGGGTTTTATCCGTATTAAATACTAGCTTATGCCCCGCGGCTTTGCTCCCGTGAAATATTTCAAAATGGGCTAATTCCCTATCCCGTGAGAATTTCGAAAAATCCCTTCTTAGTGCACCTCTAGGATACTCAAGGTATATGTTTGCTAAATTTCAAGTCTCTAGGTCCAGTGGTTTAGGCTGTGCGTTGTCTGTCAGTCAGTCACGGTACCGTTTTATAGGTATAGATAGATAATGTTTAAGGTTATTCACCCGAAATTGCACTACCTACATAAGAATAAATAATAACGTAGTAGATCGGAATCTCTTTTGACCGAGTCCAAAACGCCGCCATTTATCCACTCAATTGCTTTTGGTAAGTAGAGCTACCTGTCAACGCACATATTTTGTTATAAATAGAGTTCAACTCAAAATTCAAAGCAAGTGAGTGGCTATATACCTACTTCCCCCTTCACGTCGTTACACTCCTCTGTCGTCCAGGCGTGTTGCTAGGGTTGCTTACTGTTAAATGTTACTTACATCTAAAGATAACATCGCTAAAATAGAAGTTTTTCTTTACTTTGTAATCGTTATTTTTATTCTATTTTTACAAAATATGAGATTTATAAATCATTACCAAGGTCTACATATTAGACACTTCTAAATAAGAGGTTATTATAAGTGCCATACCAAATGAAGCCATTTAAGGTGATTTAAGTAAGTATTACTTGCCTACAAATATAAAATAAAATGTATACAGGCTCACGTAAAACCATAAACAATCAAACGCGCGTGCAGCGACGCCGGCCGTGACAGCCTGACTGAGTAGTTTGTTTAACGAATACTCTAATATCGTGACCTTGAGCCCGTCCGGAGCAGGAGTTACCGTTCTACTATGTTATTATTTATTCTTATGCTACCTATTCCGATCACTGCACAAGTGTCGTGTTGTGCGATAAACATAATAACGAGCCGCAGTTCGGTGTGGGCGCGGGGCAGGCGCCGGCGCCGCCCGCCGACGACCCGTCGCTGTTCGAGCTGCCGCCGCTCATCATAGACGGCATCCCCACGCCCGTCGAGAAGATGACGCAGGCGCAGCTGCGGGCCTTCATACCGCTCATGCTCAAGTACTCCATGGGTGAGCGCACACACACTACACTATACTATACGGCATCCCCACGCCCGTCGAGAAGATGACGCAGGCGCAGCTGCGGGCCTTCATACCGCTCATGCTCAAGTACTCCATGGGTGAGCGCACACACACTACACTATACTATACGGCATCCCCACGCCCGTCGAGAAGATGACGCAGGCGCAGCTGCGGGCCTTCATACCGCTCATGCTCAAGTACTGCATGGTTGAGCACACACACACTATAAGTGCATCACGACCAGGTCCGTGTTTTATAAAGCTACAAGTTACAATTTACAAGCGGAAGTCTCATTCTATCACCTTTTGTTAGAAAGAGACTTCCGCTTCTAAATTTGAACTTGTTGCTTTATAAAGCACGGCCCAGGCCGCTATTTCACCTACTGAATTTCAAAATAGTTATCTTCAACCGATTGAGATGAGATTTGTCATACTTGGATCAATCAACTTTTCTTTGCCACTCGTTTCCATATAGATGTCCCCTGGGTCACTCGTCTATAATAAGATTATCTAAGGCGCCACTCCGTCAAACGTTAGGAGTTTCGACAGTTATATGCCAATTCCTTCATGCTTATCTTCTAAGCATGCAAATCCTGACTTTCGGGAGAGTGAGGTCTTAGAAAATCATATTTTCTTGTGTTACCCAGGGGACATATCCATGGCAACGAGTGGCAAAGAAAAGTTGATTGACCCACTTATGTAAATCCGGTGACAATACAATAATCTGGTAGTGAAATCATGGTGGTGCGGCCAGGCTCGTCTCCACGTCAGGGAACTCTTTAACGATTAATGGCATCGACTTCAAATTTGATATGGACGACGTGTAAGTCGAACGACAGTACAGGTACGGACAACATAAAGTACAGTCGGCAAAGAAAACTTATTTGGAAATGTTTTTTTAGAGGTTATATTATACTATAAGGAGGGTCAAGCAGAGGGTCATGGGCTCGAGCCCCAGCAACCTCATGAGTTCTACGGAGAAAGTGCAGTCGGCAAAAAAGCTGGAACAGCGCCCGCCCGTGAGCGTATTGGGAACTAAAGTTTAGTATGAGGTTTCTCGATCTCGATACGATAACCGTAACGTTACGCAGCTTTAGTGAAGTCGTGCTCGACCCTCTGTTGTGTTGTGTGGCTAACGAGCGGTGTGGTGCAGTGCGCGGCAAGCCGGGCTGGGGCCGCGAGTCGACGCGGCCGCCGTGGTGGCCCAAGGACCTGCCGTGGGCCAACGTGCGCATGGACGCGCGCTCCGAGGACGAGAAGCAGAAGGTACGCGCTTGCTTTCTCTCTCGTTTATAATGTTGGTAAGATACCTTGGTATTTAATTTAAATGAGGATAAAAATCTTGTTCATTAACGACTAAGAAATAGTATTCCGAAAGAGTTGTTGTGTTGATGTACACTAGAGGAAATTGATCTCGTACCCACCACACCATAGAACATTTTCGTGGTAAACGTCATAGCGATTTTCCTTGTCAAGCAATGTGATTTCTAACATAAAACTACCGTGAGACTCAATCATAGTGAAATAAACGGATCACTCACGTATGTCAGTCGAGTATAGCTCGAGTGTGCTCCCAGAGGAAGGACTACGGATTAGTCCGAAACATGTCGAGCTATACTCGACTGACATACGTGAATGTGATTTCTCTATGACGTTTACTGAGAAAAGGTTCCATGGTGAGTCAGAAATTAATTTCCTCGACTGTACGTGGCGTGGCAATAAGCTGTACCGCTTATTGTGTACTGATACTTTAAGCTTTCACACGAACCATGGACTCAACATTGTGACTTATTTGTATTTGGGTCAATCAACTTTTCTTAGCCATTCGTTGTCATGTAGATGTCCCCTGGGTCACTCGTCTAAAATAGTCATAGTCATATAGTTTAAGTTTAATAAGATTTTCTAAGGCACCATTCCATCTAACGTTAGGAGTTTCGACAGTCGTATGCCAATTCCTGCATGGTTCATCTCCTAAGCATGCAAATCCTAACTTTCGGGGGAGTGGTGTCTTAGAAAATCATATTTTTGTTGTGTTACCCAAGGGACATCTCCATGGCAACGAGTGGCAATGAAAAGTTGATTGACCCATTTGTTTCGTATGAACTAAAAACAATTACTTTGCTCACCCGCGACCACTAGTGAAAAATAGTTAATCTGTGCGGCAAATGTATGTTTCCATGCAGCTCCTCCGCCTCCACTGCTACACGAATCAACACATGCCACACAGACCCAACTATCACCACCACCACTAAACTACACGCTGACGCGTTTCGGCACTCTCCACGAGGCCATTATCCAAGCTAAACACTACAACAACCGTTAACGGTAAATAAATATGGACCTCCGCAAAGTAACGCCTGATTCAATAAATCATTTGTTTCGTGTTCAGATGTCGTGGACGCACGCGCTGCGTCAGATCGTGATCAATTGCTACAAGTACCACGGCCGCGAGGACCTACTGCCGGCGTTCACTGAGGACGACGACGCCAAACCCACGCAGCCCGTGAGTAATCCATCGCCTAGCACAACGCATACTAACACACTGACGATTAGATTCAATTTAGTCCCGTGTTTAACGTCATAGTTGAGTAATTCAATACTAACTTCGTATCGTTTGAATTTGACCAAGTTAACGAGAAGCCACGCCAATCATCATTTTTTTTAATTCAAATTCAGATATATATATTGTTTGGTGATCATGACCATGAGTTATACAGATATTATTATAATTTAGCTAAAATTTGTCATGTCCTACCTCGGGAGGTGTACAATATCCAATTTTAATTTACAGATAAAAAGAAACAACAATTTTTGCATATTACCAGACCCCGTTAACAGTGGTGAAAATTTAATGAAATCGGATAATAGGGTTGTCACACTTGTCACACAATATTTATTTCGTGTTCATGTGACGTATTTTAAACTGCAACTTAAAAAGTTTGTTAAAAACGCTTATGTTTTCGAAAAAAAAAATGACATATTTTTCCGCGTCGCATTCGGTTTATTTCCAATTTCGCCATCAGTTCCGTTTTTAACTGTGAAAATTCAGCAAGGTTAATCAGATAATTCATACTTTTACTCAATAAAATAAAAAAATGGGTTATTAATCTGACATCAATCATAATAATTGGCATATAAATGACAATTAAGTACGTAATGGAGTTTAAAAACCAAATGAAACCTCTTTTAAGCCTGTTGCCTTAAAATATACCAATAAATAAATTAAGTAGGTATATTGTGTTTACATCAAAATTGCACCTGTGTAAGGTTGAAACCTGTCTTACTTAAAAACGTAGTGTGTAAGCGAGACAAAAATAATGGATGTCATAGGTTAGAGAGAAAAAATAATTAAATGTGCCGTAAAATGGCTTCCTCGTGTTTAATTTAACTTACATGGCGCTGCGGACAGGATTCGAACCTGTTGTATGTGCAGTACAAACCCTAGCATTTACATTAAATTTTCACCACTGAAAACGGGCCTGCATATTACACATACTTTCAATATAGCCATTTAGTATAAGTTACACACATCATGTCAAAGATAAAAAAAAATTGACACTATAGATATATAACATAGATATATTAACAAGGGTCACTAACACCTGCGTCTAACCCCCCGCTGCCCGGACCGGTAACTATGTAGATATCGGCGTGCATGCCGTCGGCTAGCTCCAACAGCTCGCGCGGGTCGCCGCCCGCTCCGCGCCAGCAGCCCGCCGTGCTGTCCGCGCAGCAAGTCTGCATCGACCAGATGACGCTCACCGACGTCGATGTACTGCTGCCAACATTATACAGATCGGCTATACTCGACCTTCTACCATAGACGTATATGACCACGGACCAACCACCCTCTGGACACCAAATGTCAGGGCGAACGTTTCTGAAACGCATTGTACGTTCGGGTCGAATCTTGCAAGTTAAGTTTGACCCACTTCTCGATGTTTGATTAAGCTGAAATTTTGCATACTTATGTAAGTTCGGTGACAATGTAATAATGTGGTAGTGAAATTCTTGTTTTACGGGTAGGATCGTCTCCACAGGAGGGAACTCTTCAACGGTTAATGGCGTCGATTTGATGGCAATCGGCAAATGTTTTTTGTAGTTGAATTATTTTATGCTATGAGGAAAGTCGAGCAGAGGGTCGTGGGTTCGAGTTTTTCGGAATTTAAGTGCAAAACTACATGCGTAATTTATCATGAGCTTTTCGGTAAAGGAATGGCCTGTATAAAAAGAAGGTTGAGTATAGCTGCTATCGAGTATCGCTTTTTTTCTTATAGACATAATGATATGACATAAATAAGGCAGCTGACAGATGGGTCGCTTTGCACAGATCTGTCAGCTCCGCTCTAGCCCCTATAAATTTCACCAACTTGTCAGTTTACAATGACAATTCGAACTATGTTTCTTTGCAAATATGAAGCGCGCGAAAGGTCAGCAATTGACACCGAATTGTCATTGAAAACTGACATTTGTTAAGTTAGTTTAATAGGGGCTGGAGGCAATTATAGAAAATACCTTGCCTTTATAATACTCGAATTGGATTGTTTGTAACTTAGGTTTTTATTTTTACAGTAAAGTGTTTACTTCAACGAGATTATAACCTATAGAGACCTAATATAAGGCGACCCGGCCATGTGAAGTGGTCTATGATTTGTCATTGATATATTTCGCAACCTATTTGCTTTCCGTCAGTTTCGACCATAAACTAGAACCGAAGACGGTTTGACATTTCAAATATAAATCACCGTCAATTTACTTCATCATGTCCTCTTGTGCCGTTAAATGGTGCGAAAACAACAGGAAAACATGTTGTGTAACAACAAATAATATCGCTTTTCATCGGTAAGTCCATTTCTTTAATTTAAGAAAATATTTTCAAAAATTTGATTAATGCAACGCGGGTCAAGTTAAACTGGACAGGTCCGTCACGTGTCCACTCCCCGTCCTTTTTGCTCTTACTGTAAACATGTATGTCTATCCCTTATTATCGTAATTACCCTTATGACGCCAATGCCTAGAGCGGTGCAGTGCATTTATTTTGTATTGTCGATAATTATCCACTTTTTTATTTGTGGATTTTATTTACTATCAGTATGTACCCAAATACTTCATAATTTTAATCATAATTATTCTTTTCGTGTATGATTATTGGATAGGTAATGATAACAAAACAATGTTATTTTATTTAAACTGTATGTTTTAACCCCCGACGCAAAAAGAGGGGTGTTATTAGTTTGACCGCTAGTGTGTCTGTGTGTCTGTCTGTGGCACCATAGCTCCTAAACGGTTGAACAGTCGGAAACATGTCGGGCTAAACTCTACTGACATACGTGAGTGATCTGTTTTATTTCACTAGATTATCTAAAGTTCAACAAATGACCAAAAGGATTTTTAACTCGTTTAGTTTACCATTACCAGAAAAAAATTCAAAATCTTATCTTATCTTATACTACTTGAAGATGTTAGTTCCTTTACCAGGTCATTTCAAATTGCATTTCTTAGTGGCAAAATTAAAGTCACAGGCAAAAGCTAGTTACTGATAAGCAAGCATAAAAAAATCTTTTAACAAAAAAGTAAAACCGCCTTCAAAAAAAACCTTAGAAAAAAAAACGTAAAATGGTCCTCTAAAATAATGATAAATAAATAAAATAAAATAAAATGCGGTGCGAGCGGAATATTCTTTGAATAAAGCGCCGACTTCATATATCTGCTGCTTAGTGCTAGGCCATAAAATACTTGAATAGCCTTAGAAAATATATGAAACACATGATACGTGCCTATAAAATTTGAGGGTTGCCCTCGATTTCCCTGAGATCCCATCATCAGATCATGACTTGGTGACAGTGGGACCACCTCAGGAGTATACCCTTTCGAATAATGATTTAACATTTTCAGAATTATCCTCCAACTCCTAACCGCTAAGGAGTTGTACCTTCCATCATCAGCTCATCATCATGAGATGATGACTACCAGACGCAAATACTTGAATAACCTTAGAAATATGAAACACATAGTACGTGCCCGTAAATTTGAGGGTTGCCCTCGATTTCCCTGAGATCCCATCATCAGATCATGGCTATGGGACCACCTCAGGAGTATACCCTTTCAAATAAAATAAAAATTTGAAAATCTGTCTACAATTGACGGAGTAATCGATGAACATACATAAAAAATAAAAATAAAAATACATACAGTGGAACGTAGCACCTCCTCCTTTTTTTTTGAAGTCTGTAAAAAAAATGCAACACCTTTAATCGATATCGATAGAAAGCATTAAGTCATTAGCGTACGTCCCCTAGCGATCGGGTTCGGAATACTTAGGGATACTTCGGAGTACTTCGGAGCGATCACAACTCCCCCCGCACCGCAGCTAGTTGACAGAATTGTTTTCTTTCAAATTCGCATGTATTTCGTCTCTAAGGGATAAGTGCTCGTAGGTTTACTTACTTAATTAATACTGAGGATCATATTCCCACAGCTTGAACGTTTTTTTTTTGCGTTTTTATGTGTGGAGTTATTGACCGTTTGGTGTAAGATTCGCACTTATATAGTTTGCACGCGTTACCGTCACAAATGGGTCCATCAACTTTTAGTTGCCATTCGATGTCATGGAGATGTCCCTTGGGTCACTCGTCTAAAATAAGATTTTCTATGGCCAAGTGAAACGTCAGAAGTTTCGTCAGTTATATGCCAATTCCTTCATGCTTCTTCTAAGCATACAAATTCTGACTGAGTCGTCCAGGGGACATCTCCATGGCAACGAACGCACTTAGAAGTTGATTGAAAATAGCGTCGTAACGAGACGGCAGTACGTTTAAACGGTCGCCCATACAAATTATTTGCTAGTTTACTACTCAGAATACAGAACAAACCAGAAGCCGCGTTGTCATAACAGCACGTCGCGCACTGTATCCATTTATTGTTGATTTCGCTACCCGTTTTCACGTAAAATATAGTAATACTGCATGTAAGAACGACACAAGAAGGGATTATTTTGATTAAATTGTCACGAGACAATACAAATATTCTTTATTGAAAACCACAAAACAGTACAAGGAGATTACAGAAAAACAGGTATGGTAGATAATAGGCGGTCTTATCGATACACTGTGTGCACGGAGATGACTACACGAAAACACAATATTTAAGTGTAGTTTTTGTGTGTGTTTATTTCTGTATTCTGAAGCTAGCGACTACCATCGAGTACAAGCGGTGCAAGTTTGTTGCAGTGTGTGTGTCTGTGTGTTCAGATGTCGCAGTACGCGCCGGCGGTGCTGCAGACCATCACCAACCCCGACGGCTCGGTGTCGCTGGTGCAGCTGGACCCCAGCCACCCCATCATCACGCTGCCCGACGGGACCACCGCGCAAGTGGTCAGTACTGTAACTGGTGGTGAGCTAGATGGGAACTTTACAAATATAAGGAATATAACTGTTTAACTTGCTTTATTGTATGAGATAATTTCAGGTTAACAAATATCGTGGCTCCTAAGCCATCGCCAGTTTGCAAGTCTCTAGACAAGCCTTCTATCATTTTCTCAGTTTAAAATAATTCCAAATTTAAATCGTTAAAGTCCTGTACAGAGGTCAGGTCTTACAATACGCACCTTAACGGAAATGACGATGACTCCAATGAGGGCTATCGCAAGTCAAAAATCCTCTAGTACCGCTCGTGTTGGGTGAGGTCTATCGGTCAATTTCCACCAATCATAGGCCAGTAGCTTGTCTCTCATTGGTGTAGAATGACAGATAAACCTTACTCGACACTAGGTATCCTACGGAACTAGATACTTTGCCAATGGCTGAAGTAAATGATTGTGGTTTACAGATCCACAGCGGCGAAGGCGGGTCGAGCATGGTGCAGACGCTGGACGGCGAGTCGGTCACCGTCGACCTCAACGCGGTGGCCGAGGCCACGCTCAACCACGACGGCCAGATCATACTCACCGGCGAGGACGGGCACGGTACGGCGCCGACACGACGCGGGCAGGCGGGTCGGGCATTTGGCAGACGCTGGACGGACGCTTACGACGCGGTTTTTGGGAGTTCCGAACCAAAATGTTAAAAAGGAAGGATGAAGTTAATCGGTCTATTTATCTGTCTGTTAGTCACAGCTGGTTATCTCAGGAACTATTAATGCTGTTTGACTTGAAATTTGGATTGGTTTTTAGATGATGCTTACTCAAGCATTTTGCCAGGTTCCTTGCGGCGCATTCTTCTTGGCAATCACGGGCATTCCGGAAGCCCTGATAGACTCGAAAAAAGACGTGTATTTCAACTGCCTATTTACTGTTGTTTTTTATATTTGATGTGAGTTTGTCATGTGTCGGCAGGCTATCCGGTGTCGGTGTCTGGCGTGATCACGGTGCCGGTGTCCGCGTCGGTGTACCAGAGCATGGTAGCGTCCATGCAGCAGCAAGACGGCGTCTGCGTCGCGCCGCTCGTGCAGGTCAGCCTCAAGTGCGAGCCGGCGTAGCCGCCGTCGTCAGCCCGACCACTAGCCAGTTGTGGCGACTGGCCAATAGAATAGCCAGTTTGTGGTGACTAGCTAATAGCCAATTAGTGGCGACTACCTAATGGCTGGTCGGGTTGGTGGCGACTAGACAATAGCCAATTGTCGCGTCTAGCCAATAGCCAGCCGGTGGCGTTATTACCCACTAGCCAGCTCTTGGTGACGTTACTACCCACTAGCCAGTTAATGGCGTTACTACCCCACTAACCAGTTGGTTGCCACTAACCAATAGCCAATAGGTTATCACTCGCTAATAGTCATTATCTAAGAAACTATGTAACTGGTGCCAGCTGCAGCGCAAGGCAAAATTCAAAGCCGCAGTCCAGACACTTCAATGTTGAATATGATTAGAGCTTATCTGGAGATAGAAATGTACTATCAATATAAGGAATTATAGTATTACTTAAAACAAATATACAAAAAGTTTATAAAAGTAAACAAAAACCAGTTTCACTGGTTTATCTGTGATTCGCAAATTTATTTAAATATGCATTATTAATAAAAACATATAAAATGAATTAAATAAATAATAGTCCATTCAAATGCAACTGTTGAGTTGCAATTTTACTAGTGATTTTTTTTTAATCCAAAGAAACAAGTACAATGATAGTATTCCGTGCCATTCTAGTTATAATAATAATAGTTAAAATAAACTGATTGCTCACGTGTATACATCGAATACAGCCCGCCATTTCGCAGACTAGTCCGTATTCGTTTGTTATTTGGGTCACTCAACTTTTAAGTGCCACTCGTTGCCATGGAAATGTCCCCTAGACAACTCATCAAAAACATTATTTTCTAAGACCCCCGATAGTCAGGATTTGCATGCTTAGGAGATGAAGCATCAAGGAGCGTTTGATGAAGTGGTGCCTTAGAAAATCTTATTTTAGACGAGTGACCCAGGGGACATCTCCATGGCCACGAGTGGCAATTAAACATTTTTTTGTATAAGCGTTGTTATATGCACTTACACGAGATCTCGAGATAGTGAATATATTTTTATAAAACGGAGTTTATTTACGTAGTTATTCATTATTTACCGTTAAGCATGTTGAATTCAATTTTAACATTTTAAACTTAAAAGTATTTATTTAAGTGCCAAAGCTCTGAAAAAGTCGATAACTTAAGAGAAGTAGTGATTACTATAAAATTTGCTGCTTTTTTTTAAATTAAATGTTAGTAGTGCCTCTGTCACTGTTACTAGTCAAAACATAACTGAGATATGTCTCGGGTAAGAACTAGTTCATTTTTCTTTGGCACATAATAATGCGGTCATCCCATATAAAAAGTACAACGTATGAAATAAGTGTACTCGTATGCCAATTAAAAAAAATTAAAGAAAACTCTAAAGATCCAGCATAAAAGTGACTATTCATCATTTTAAGAGTTCCTAAAAATAACTTCATAAAATTTAATAAATGAAAAATTACTCTGTTCCTGTAGACTTCAAAAGTGTACAATTTGTAAGCTAGAAAGCTACTATATACTATGTCATATCATAATAATTGTTGGGTCGGTTCCCTAGCATAAGTATTCACTTTTCCATGCGAACTGTACGTAAAAGTGGATACTAACTATGTTAGGACACCGGCTGTACTCACAGCGACTATTTTGCATGTTTAGTATTAAGTTACTTTTTATTTTCATAAATTACGCACATACTGCATGTTTTACCTTTACGCCATTGTGCACTGTATTGTTTTGTTTGTGAAGTTTAAATTCTATTGTGTTGATTGTAAAGTCTAATACCAAAAACTCGAGAAGAATGTATGATTATAAATATTTATGAAATTTTTTGTTGCGTTTTTTCGTTTATAAGACGTGTCTCTGTGGTTGGGTTATATGTATAACTGTGTTTGTTGGTTGCAGGATTTGCAGACTATATGTATATGCATAATAATATATAATAATTACAGGTCGGTAATCTTGTATTTTGGTAGCACTTAACAGTAAGAACAGACTTTTTTTGGTTTTTGTTAATAAGTAAAGTAAAAATGATTTATTACCAAAAAAAGAGACACAACTTTGACAAAAATTCGGCGACACCCACACTAGGCTATCGTGGGAGTCATAACATACATAATTAAACTTAAATGATATTTTATCATGAAGAGTGGCGTAGAAAATCTGTCAGTAACATGTTAAGTGCTACTTGAATGCTGTGAGATTAACGACGTGTAATAAATGTAATTAATAATTAAATAATGTATTGTGCCTGTTAACTAATACCTATTATTGTATTGTGTTCTTGTGTTGGCAGACATGGAGCATAGAAGGGAGCGGAGATGAAACTACACTAGTCAAACTGAATCAAAACGTATGTAAATTCCCCGTTTGCGGTTTGATCAGTTTTGTATAGGTTTTTTTTTTACTTTTTTTTTATCTGGCTGTGGGGAGAAAGCCTTATTCGAAACTAAAAACGGGTAAAAGACAATCCATAAGTAGGTTTATTAAATTTTATTTGCGACGTTATTTTTAAAGATTTTGAGACATCAATTTATTTCTGTTCTGACAACTGAATACTTACTGGTGGACGTTTGTGTTTTCTAAAATTTTGTTTTGAATTCTCTAACTGTTATTTTAAATAAGTAGATAATTTTATCATCAAATTCAGACTGAGACTACTGCTTACTCTCTGTATGGTGGTTCAGTTATCAAAATTGAAATTGCCAATTTACTCCCTCAAAGCGAGGATAACCACCTAGCCCTTCCGAGGAAGAAAACTCGTAATATCAAATAAGGTTTTCTCCCTACATCTGTCTTATAATTACGGCACACGTCCACTCCGCTCTTTCGAGCTCGTGTATTTTTACCAAAGATTGGGTCTTTGGCTAAAGCAATGTTGATTGAAGTTTATGACCTTTGTAGGTAGGTCTCAAATATTTTGTTATTATTATTAGGTATATTATATGTTGGCATGATGCGTTTGTAGTTGCTGCAATTCACGAAGGCGTGTTGGCTTTGATTGTGTTGAAGACTGCTTTACGTGCACGTGTGTAGGTACTAACGCAGTTTGTATGGTTAAGTACTCCCCAAGTGGGGTGTAGCTGTAGACTAAACATACTTGATTATGTCCTTTTAACACGACTGCTCAAAGAAATAGAGTGTTTTGTTATGCAATAACTAGCTGATGCCCGCGACGTCGTCTGCGTAGGATTCGGTTAGCGCTATCCCGCGGGAACTATCCAATTTTCTGGGATGAAAGATAACCTATGTTTTAATCTAGGGTATAAGCTATCTCCGTTCCAAATTTGATCTAAATCCGTCTAGCCGTTTCAGCTTGAAGAAGTAACAAACTTTCGCATTTATGATATAGGATAGTAGGATTGTGTCTGCTTCTATTTGAAAATAAGATAGACAACGCATGCACCCACACAACCAAACGCCACACGACTTCATGGGTTGCAAGAACTGTAGCAGTGTGTAATTGAACTTTATTACGTGTTAAATGAATTTAATTCCAAAGATTATTTAGTTTGTTCTGCTTGTCACAAGTTGAAGCCATTGTTAAAGCATAATGTTTTGTCTGCCATTATTTATTGTGATGTGTAAACGTGAACGTTCTGTTAAACCTGAACGTTCTGTTAAACGTGAACGTTCTGTTAAACGTATTAGTTTGATTTTTGTTTTGTTGGTTTTGTGTTGTAGATGTTTTTTTATATTGTGTTATTGTTTGGTAACGCTTTTGATATGATTTGAAATGACTCTTAGAGCGACATGGTAAGACAAAACGTGTCTCTCCTTGATTAATCTTTCGAGCCCCAGTGGCTGCCCAGGTAGCCAGCATGAAAGACTTCGGAAACCCAACTAATATGGCGGAGGAGCTACTAAAACTCGACCTTACAAAATTACCCGTACTTGCCACTTGAAGAACTGCCAACTTTAAACCATTGTTCTTAATTACCTAACCGAAAACAAAAAAAAAAAAGACGCTGTGTCGTATCGGGAGGTGAAAGAACTTGCATTGTAAAGAACGGACTGGACATAACTGCATCGATAAGAGTAGCACTCTTAAATAAGATGATGATGAATCGACAACCGTGGGATATTTGGCGTCCCGGCCCCTGTATCGCTAACTTTACAATTGTCAGTTTGCAATGACAATTCGTTCTACTTTTTTTTGACGATACGAAACACGCTAAAACAGAAGCTCCTTTAAGTCAGCAATTGACACCGAATTGTCATAATAAATTGACATTTGTAAAGTTGAAATAGGGGCCTGTTGGCAGTTTATTTCATTGGCTTGTAATTCTTCAAATTCAAATTTCATTTATTTCTTGCATAATACATGGCAAAGTACACCTTATTTCAGTTACGAATTGGTTTAAATTTGAGTACTGGCTCTCTAGGGAGTCACCGGGTCTCACCGTTTTCCACTGTATATCTGCTGGGTTTCGAAAGGTTAATTTCGATATGTCGTGTGGTGTAAAGAAATAATGACTAGCTAATTAGCGTGCTAGGTATTTGCTGCTTGTCGCTAAGTGCTTCTCTTTCTGATTAGAGTGTTAGGGAGAGACGCGACTATAAGTTGGAATAAATTTCAGTGATAAAGTGCAAGTTTTTATCGAAAGTGTTAGCCTGTTTTTAGCGTTGGAGCCCAATAAATGCTGCTCTGTACTGGTGTGTTTTATTCGCTGTAGTCGGTTGTAGTGACAGTATTTTGTATGTACTATAGAGTATAGAATCACCCAGAGACAGCCATCACTCGTATTGTTGCTCAACACTTGTGATTACGACCAATGATATTATAAGTAAAGTCATTTGCTCACAGGACAATCGAGAAACATGAGATTATCATTAATTATTTGAGAGAGATTGTGGCCAGTTTTTTTTTGTGGTAATTTGTAGCCTTTTCTGCGCTTTTCGGCGTGCTGATGACATATCTAACTCTTTTATTATGTAATATCATTGATTACGACAAAGTAGCTGCGATTCAAGTGAGACAAATGGCACTCCTGCTAGATTTGAACCAGAAACAGTGAAGCTAGCAGTTGCAATGTACTGTCACAATACAACAGTAGGGCTAGCACGACTGGCCGCGACTTTTTTTGTCGCGCGAGATTATATTACCCGTCCCGTTGCTGTTTCGGTGTAATTACTGGCACAAGAGGCATTTCATCTTAGCTCTCTAGGTTGGCAACGCATCTGCAAACCCCTGGGGTTGCGGGTGTCTACGGGCAGTGGTGATCACTTACCATCAGGTGACATACGACAAGGAAGGCAAACTAGCAAGTGGAGTTTGCCTTCCTTGTCGTATAAAAAAAGAGATGGAAGTCGCACTGTGAGAAGTGTCCAGCAACCTGTTGTGTATATTTATAGTTATAGCACGCGTCGCTTCTACACTCACGTTGCCTGCATGAGGTGTGTATTCGATTTTGTATTATTTAGATAGTTTTTTTTTTTTTTTTTTCCTTGTTTGTACTTTTCGTTTTAGGTTTGACCGGGGTTAGATAATTGTTAACCTCCGACCCAAAAAGTGGGGTGTTATAAGTTTCATATGTGTATCCGTCTAGCATCATAGCTCTATAACGGATGAATCGAAAGCTAGTTTAATCGAGATGATTCTTAAAATCGGTTCTCTTGCTTTTGAAATGACAATGTCGGGGGTTTTTGTGTCTATCTTTTCTGCATACGAAGCCTCTGTTCTCACTAGTGCTTGAATAAAAATTGTTCAAATTCTAACAGCGCCATCTATTAGACAAAGGGCTGGGTCTGAGGTGACCCAGAAAATGCTAAACTTTTTTTGTCACACTCAACAAGCAAGTCTAGCATTTGTCTCCTACAGTCAACATTATCAATAATAAGAAACTTCATATAGCTGGGCATTTTCAGAAAAGTGTGTACCCTTTACTTTTTTGAATAACTTAACAAATTTTGCACTATTCCTGCTCAGAACCACGAGGACTATCTATTTAAATAATAATAAAAAAGTGTCGCGCATTTTTTTGGTCAGTTTAGTGACGCTTTTTTACATAAATTCTGTATGGACCGATTAAAAATGCCTAGCTGTGCGATGTGCCAGGATTGGCTCCAAAGCAGAGGGGCAATAGTGGGAACACCGCGGTAGGTGTCCCCGTCGGTAACGCGCGGCGGTTGCAGGTGGAGCAGGGCGGCGAGGGGCTGGAGGCGCTCGGCATGGGCGGCGGCGTGGCGCAGGTCATGCTGCAGGGCGCCGACCAGGTGCTGCAGGTGCTCAGCCTCAAGGACGCCAGCGCTCTCAGCAAGGCCATGGTAATGCTTCTTATTGGAAGAAACTACCGTAAGATTCAATAGTAGGGTTTATTTGAACTAATTTGCATAATGCCTAATCCACTAATTACACTAAATTTCAAATTGCCAACGGCTCATTACCTAAACCCCAGAAAATGTAGATTTTTTATGAGCCCAAGGCAATTTGAAATTTAGTGAATTAAGCATTATGCAAATTATGTGGAATCAGCCCTACTCTGATTCAATAATAGTGAAAAAACTGGATCAATAGCTTAGTCTAATTTAGCCCGACGTACTTTGGAGTAATTCGTAGTCCTAGGAGCGCGAGGCGAACACCTCGGCGGCAGCGAAACGAACACTGCGCGCCAAAAACCGTGTTTTATCCTGAAAATATAACATTTCCCGCCCTTCCAAAAACCTATTTCAATGTGGTTCGGAGACGACTCGTCGAACAACTAATCCAAGTATTTGTTTTTTGCCCCCGACGAAAGAGAGAGCTAGGTGTTATAAGTTTGACCTGTGTATCTGTCTGCGGCATCATAGCTCCCAAACGGATGGACCGATTTTAATGCGGTTGTTTTAAATCGAAAGCTAGTTTAATCTAGATGGTTCTTGGCTAAGTTTCATTAAAAGCGGTTCACCTGTTTTTGAAATATTGTACTTTGAAATGACAATGTCGGGGTTTTTCAACTTTTCCAAGTTGGTTAAGCTGTAATGTAATCATCTAATGCAGCCTCTGGCGCTAGTGCTACTTTGGTACTAAATTAACAACAAATTGGGCACTTTCTACACTAAACCAGCCTTGAATAATCCTTAGAGAGAGAAAAACCCTGAACTTTGAAATGTTCATCATTAATTTCACTGATAAGTCACGACAGCTATTAATGTTCCAGCAACAAGTGAAAGCTGAGCGCGACGCCGTTGTGGCCGACTCCTAGCTGCTGACGCTGCTGGCGCCATCTGACGACGCCGAGCTCGAGGACGCGTAACACTCACCTGACATGACACGCGGACAAGCAACCTGGTCGTAACGTACGACCGACAGCACAGCGGCAGGCCTGCACACAACTTAAGTACAACACTGCTGACGCCAACAACTTAGAAGAAACTAAACCATACAATGCAATACCTACAAGAACTCTTGACACCACAGAGTAAACTTAATAGAAAGGTACAAATGCAAGGTAAAAACAGCTCATAGCGTCCGAATACGAAGGTAGGCCAGACCTGCACTCAATTTACATATGGCTTGAGGAGCTGAGGTTGTCTAACCTGAGACCCTATTGCGTATGTGATTTCCCTCGAGTTGCAGGTGTTCATTGGCGGCGGTGATTGCTTTACATCAGGTCACCACCTGCTAGTTTGCCCACTCTTATGTAAAAAAAAAATTACACTTCACCGGATTGTAATGTCAGTTTTTGTACGACTGACAGCTAGCTGTTTCTGATACCAATTGTCAGCCCATACGAAATGAACACCGTGCTGTTTGCTAGTTGGACAATAAGCTACTGGTTACAGGCGGGCTTGTGGCGGATTACTTGGAGGATATAATTTGTGGTTTGCAGATAACCTAGAATAAACCTGGACAGAAGATACGGCCTGCCCGATTAACGCCGCTTTTACGCTAGAGAAATATAAAAATGCAATGATCTCCTGACAAATATCTCGCAATAAGTTGTAAGAGATCGTCTTATGGGCTTTGAGCTCAGATGATGCAGCTATCTGAATCTGTGGTAAAAACTATTCTGCTGTTCCTTGGAGACGGGAATTCTTTAACCTATCAATTGGTTGGTTCGCTGGATGGAACGGCCAAGATGCCTGTACTGACAGTGGCATTATCATTCGGGCCACGATCATTGAAAGACATACGCAACGTGATCAACGATAACAGCAATAATAATTACTAGTTAGCCGAATAATTGCAGTATACTTACTGTAATATCTCACTTCGTTTATTACAAGCAGTACTACCTGAGTAACTTTTTACTTTTGTATAATAAGTATTCAGTCAGCTTCAGCTGCTGTAATTCGCGTCTGAAGATATCGCTGGGACTCTTCTCTTCTTAAATCGTTGTCGCGTCGTTTAGTAAATTTATAGTAAAATACTAAATTTGATAATGTCCCAGTCAACTAATAAATCTGCTAAGCCTTCCAGCGCCTTTTTTAGAGGGCCCTAATCAGTGTTTTATAGACCTAATTTATTCGTATAGTAGGTGAGATCGTGCCATCGGCTCGGATTAATTTATTTATTTAATTGTTCTGTTGCCATAATTTATTTTATTTATGAAAATTATTTATTTACAAATCATTTTAATGCCTTTCAGAGTTTCTACAATATAGATATTTCTATTGATTGTTGAAGTGTGAATGGGCTCTTAATTGGACGAGATTTGTGCAATAATTAAGTATATTTTTAAAATTTGCTTTTATTTTTCGTAGTTAAAAGTGTCAGCTAGTCGCCAACACTGAGGAGACTTGGTTTATTTTATAAGAACGAACATTCCTTTTACATAGTTTAAAAGTTAGATTGTTACTAACATTGTTGTTTGTTTTCTCATTTATTTCCTATTTATTTGTTACGCTAATTTATTTCATTCTAGTCTGCAGTGAACCAGATGTAAACTATTCTAGTCTTATGAGTATTTAAATTGTAATTTGACAAAATGTTGATGTGATGAGAGACTCCAGTGTAAAATAATATATTTAAAGATTTTTTCAGTGTAAAAAATTTTGTAATATAAATAGTTTACTTAGATGAATTACTAGAATAACTCGCCTGCATACTCCGCTGTACATGTTACACAAGAATAAGATTCCTCGGCAGGGTTAAGCCGAAATTAGAGTCTCTATCAGTGTTTAAAATTGTGTATACAAAATAGATGTAATTGTACAAAGGATACGCTTTTGGTTCAATCGGACGTTTCGAATTAAAATATAGGGTTTTTATAATTAGGGATAGTTTTCAAAGGTCCGTTAACGTTAGCTAAGTAATATCCAGAATATCTGTAGGTGCATAGAAGAGTACAAACTGAGAGAGCTCTATGTATGTGTTCACTGGATTTTGCGAAAAGACAGGAAGCGAATAGTAGGTATTAACTTATTTATTTGGTTTGAATATTGAGAGTTGTTTATTTATTTTCTGTTTATTAATTTATACCAAAGTGTAGATCGATTGTGTTTTGTTCTCTACTGATAAAGTTGAAAGCACAATTTTGTTGTTAAGTACAAGGATTCGTATATGTAAATAAAGTATGACTGTGTGAATATTACAATCATTAAAGTATTTACGTACACACCGTGGTTTCATTACATCAATATTTAAAGTCCAGTAACTAATAAACAGTGGGCAACCCAGCGTTTTAGTATTTTTCATTTGTATTACTCTTGTTTGATGGTTCCTTTCTTTTTAATCGACTTCAAAAAAAGGAGGAAATTCTCAATTCGGCGGTATATATTTTTTTTATATATGTTCCCCGATTAATCGAAGACGGCTGGACCGATTTCAAGAAATCTTTTTTTGTTTGAAAGGGTACACTTTCTAGTTGCTCTCGTTGTCACCAAGTCAGGATCTGATAATGGGATCCCAAGGAAATCGAGGGTAACCCTCAAATTAGCTTAGTATCGTAAAACGATTTCTAAATATGTACAAGTGAGCAACTGTTTTTATCTACGCACTTCATAAGTCCTCTATTACACGTTCAAAAGTCTTTAGGTAAAGACCATCATTACGGCAGTCTGCTTTCATCTCCGAAAATCAATACAAAAAAAAATTGTTATTCTAACAGTATTTCTCCATACATCTTATATTATAAGCACACATACTCTTTGAATTCTAAATTTTAATCTAAACAAAGTACACCAAGTGCTTCTTGTAAGAGTACCTATTGGGAAGTCTGTGAGTACCCAAGTGCTTCTTGTAAGAGTACCTATTGGGAAGTCTGTGAGTACCCAAGTGCTTCTCTGAATAAAGTGAGTCTCTTATGGAAGTGCACCTTTCAAGAAAGGATCCCAAGCACTTGAATTAAACTTCTAATACCTATGTATCAAATTCTACAGCAAAGCTAATTTAATTCAAAGTAAAATAATGACTGCATATTGTTTATTATCAATTTGAGTTATTCAGACAATGATTGAAAAACAAATGGGATATAAAAACAATTGTATAAAAATGAAACAACAAACATTCCTCTAATGCTTTATACATTAGACAATAAGCATGTCGATTTAATATGCTGGACCAACAATACTTGCAGCGAAGCAAGGCCTCTCACAATTTTAAAAGTAAAAATCGACAACAAAACTATTATACAAATTCCTCTACAGCTTAATTTGATACATTCCGCTTTACATCTCATAAACACTCTCTAAAGCTAGCTCGGGTTTGTCATAGCCAAGTTCCTCTGGGGTGTCAATGCCCAGCTCTGTGAGGGTTGGTTTAATTTCTTGGATGATGTATGGGTAGATTTCTCCGACTTTAGCGCCGCACTTGTCTTTGCATGCTTCAATGAACCTAATGGCGAGCGCATAGTCGTTGACTCGCCGGCACGCGTGGAGGGCAGCTTTAATGATTTTTGGGTCAGGGACCAGGTCCATGCCGCACAGGTCGTTCATGCCCTTGCGGATTTCCCACCCATCAATGTCCGTCCTGTTGAAGAATGCTTCATATCTGGAAAGGTGAAAGCATTCATTTAATTTCTGTCCTATCACAAAGAAGGGTAGTATTTTTTGATAGGGAAACTCTGGAAAAAACACCTTTTATTACAATGAAATTAGCTACCCAACATTCACATTTTAAAGCTGTATTTTGTATGATCTGGGGCATGACAGTATCTCTGCTAAGTCTAGTAAAAAGTGTATAGTAGTATCATCCATCATCAAACCAATAGTCAGCTCCGCGCTGGTGAGGGAATGCAGAAATGCCCTCAATGGACTGGTGTGCTCTACACGAAGGTCACGGTGGCTTGGGTCCCAGGACACCAGGGGTGATGGGAAACGAGAAAGCAGACGAGCTCGCAAGAGTAGGAGCGGGAACGGGCTTCATAGGCCCAGAACCGGTACACCCGATCTCAGCAGACGTCACAAGAGGAGTCATAGGAAGACTCAAGGAGCAGGAATCAAATAGAGAATGGAGAGAAGGCGTAGGATGCCGTCAATCAAAGATGATGATTGGCGAGATCAACCAAAGAAGAACTAGGTATCTCTTAAATCTAGGTAAGAGTAGCTTGAGAACTATGACAGGTATAATCACTGGCCATAACTCACTAAACAGACACCTGAGCGTCTTAGGAATAATAAGCGACCCCTCCTGTCCACACTGTGGAAAGGAGGAGACGAGTAAACATGTTCTGACCGAGTGTATCATGTACGCGTCAGCGCGTCATGAGATATTCGGTAGGGACGAGTTAGGAGAGGATGAACTAAGCGATATCAACCTCAAAGATGTCCTTATGTTCAGCAGGAGAACGAAGAGATTCGAGGAAAGATGCTGCGTGGGAGCGCCGCTGGCACAGTAACCGTCAGCTCCAACCACGGGGAAATGGGCTGAATGAACGCACAGCGCGATCGACAGCCCGCCTGGTCCAGCCAGGCGTCCCCACACAACATCATCATCATCATCCATCATCCTACTTCTGGTTGTTCTGTTAATTATATGAGTATTGCCTTTTACAATTTCGATAACAAGGATCTGGTTTTCAGTTGAATAAAAACAAACAGGTTAGATTAGGACAAACATTCCCAAACTGCATGTCCCAGGATTTCATAGTCCACAGGAACACCACCAGGCATTGCGATTTTCTCTTCCATTACTGTATCAATACTACTGTACTGTGAATATAGCTACAAATTCTGATTTTTTTATTAGGTTTCAGTACTCATTCAGTTTGGGAATTCTGGGATAGGAGACTGATCAGATACCTAATAACCCGATGTGGTCTGGCCGTTTTTCTGAATATTTTTTTTCAATTATGTATTTAATTGTGTCACATACTTGTAATTTCTTTTTGAGATAGGAATAAAATAGAGATCGACACATAGCTCAAAGCAATTTCTGGATTTTTTTATGCACGAAAATAGTAAAAGATAAATTTTAAAAACATCTTGACGGGTTAACTCAGTATAATTTTATCTTCGCGAAATAGTCTTGAGAAGATATAACTTTATCTGAATGTCTAGCACGCACACAATTTTCTTGCTTGTCGCTCAATGCGTCCCTAATTTAATGATTGAATCAGTGAAGGACGCACAGTGTTAAGCAACAAAATGACGACCATGCTAGTCCACAAGATCGTAATATCCCAGGCCCCAGGGAGTCAAAAGACATAACACAAATGTTAAGTCTTTACTGCGTTGTATTCCGAGGCACTAGTTACTCCTTATCTAAGCCACTCCATTATAAATTATCATGATAATAAATCAGTACAGTCATCTTAGTAGAAATTGACAAAAGTTACACATAATTTTAATTTAGTTCTTGATAGTTGCAAGATTAAATCATCATCATAAACATGAGGAAAACGACTGACATAAGTCCTAATGGATTCTTATCTTCAACTGCAGTGGAACCCAAGGACGAAATGGTGAAATTAGAAGCAGACCGATTATTTCAAGGCTACGGATATTAAACGAAAGCTTGTAATACTATATACGATAAAATTTACAGGATAACAACAAGATTTTCCGGGTTTTCAGTTACATAACTCATTATTCACGTCAATGAAAAACTAACCTGCAATCGAATTCTTCGTCAGACTCGACGGGGCCTCCGTGCGCCTTACGCACTTGGGCAACTGCACTGACCCTCACTGACGGCACCAAAGACCTTTTCAGGACATTGGCTAAATTCCCAGTTACTGATCTCAGCATTTTGATCCGAAGTTTCACAGGAACTTTGGCAAGGATAACAAATGGCTGCTGAAAACCATAGACTAAAATCAACCTGCCAGTTTTCGATCTGACATTTTCTAGGGCTGTAATATATCGACTATGGTATTCGATAAATGTCGATTATTTCGTTATAAAACTGATAATAATGTAAATGGCAAATAAAGTATTTTTTCTGACATTGTAAGTAATTTAATTTTACCTAACGATTAAATATCAGCCCAGACTTAATGAAAATGGTCTTGTAAATGGACATTTAGAAAAAAAAATGGCGCTTAATTCAAAAACAAGGACATGCTTTCCTGACTTACTACTGAGAATAGTGCGCAAAGTAGTCTTGACACTTGTAAAAACCTGTAATCGAAGTAATTAAACCAACTATGATAAAGACAAGCAAATAATATCGGATAATTGCAAAACATTTATTTCAATGTCACATATCCGACATGGTTCAGACTAATCCGTAGTCCTTCCTGTGACATGTGAGTGAGCCGTGTATTTCACTATCTCTCTATCTCACGGTAGTTTCATGTTAAATTAAATAAAAAAAGCAATGTCTTCCTCTAAGTACAACCTAAGTCGTTATAAAGATTTTATTATAACATGCTTTCTAATAAAAATCAAATACGTGTATTTTTGTCGTTTAATAATCGCATGTAAATCAGTTTTGCAAAAAATAAGTAGGTAATACAATAGTAGGTAACGGATAGGTACTTCTATTATGACTCGGGTGGGCACTATTAGAATAGGTTAGGCTTTGGCCTATGTCAGTTCTGTTCTGATGACAAATGCATGGTTGGATTCTGGCAGAGCCATCATTCTATTCAAAAATCAACAAGAACGCCAGCAAAACAGCAACAAGGAAATAAGTATGTGAATCCTAAGGACAAACACAAAAAAACAGGTATATTACATTGTTATACAAATTTTTAAACTCAGGTTTTGCACAATTACTATCCCGAATATCGAAATATCCATTCACTCACTACTTCACTAGACTTGACTACTTGAATCAATCACTCTAGTTGAGTTGATCAATGCGATGCACAACTTATTCAGAATTTAAGCGTTCCTAAAACGAAGAGGGGCAGTCTATTGGCCTTCTTATCAAGCTTATCCAAGGTGACTGGGTATTCACACTTAGTGATTATATTCTCTTGGCATCGTATACGCTCAAGCAAGTATCAAGACCTATAAGTTTAACGGCTATGTGTGTGCGTCTGTCTGTGGCACCGTAGCTCTTAAACGAGTGAACCGATTTGGATGCGCTCTTTTATTTATCTGAAAGCAGGTTTTCTAGCGGCGGTTAGCTTAGATTCATAAAAATCGGTTTAGCCATTTCGGAGATATTGAACTTGGAAATGAAAATATCGGGGATTTTTCAACTTTTCAAAGTTGGTTAGGTTATATAATTAACAACCATCTACATTTAACTACTTACATAATTTAGTTTAAATAAATAAATTCGAATCATACGGCATTAATACTTTATTAGTAAAGAATATTATGTCTTCTGTTAACAAAATGATATATTGTTCATAATAATGAAAACAACAAGTAAACATATTAGTTAAATACGTTTAGTAATACGAAAACAAAGGCAGGCTTACAACTAACATTCACTAAATAATGGATGACCTGGCTGTTTGGTGCTCATGGTTTTCTACAAGAATAATAAGGCTTTGCCGTGTTTACATTTTCCTTCGTTTCTTCTTCTTGTGTGCAGAGATGCTTTCTTGGCCACTGTCTTCTTCGCTGGAACTGTTGGAGGAACTGCTATCACTGTCGCTGCTCGAAGAGCTGCTGTTAGAGGAGCTGTCTGAGGCCACTCCAGTTCCTTGGCTAAGGTCTATGCTGCTGGCAATCTTGTACAAGTCAGGTTCTTTAGCCTCCAGGACTTTGATCCATTTTTTGGACAGTTTGGGGCGTCCACGGACTGTCTTGTGCCAGACTACTGGGAAGTTTGTGCGGCTGCAGAAGTTTTGAGTGACAGCCACAGTGTCATCCATGTTTAGCACAACGTGCCACCAGCCACCTGGTACAAATACTGTTTCACCAGGCTTTTGAAGTATTTCAACCTGAAAAAAAATTGTGTCATACATATATTTTATTGACATTTTTGTATGTTGTATTTGGAAATCAAAAGGAAGTGTACATTTATAATTATCATAGCTAATAAATTTTAAGGGTACTTTTACTTATCTACTCCTAAAAGTGTAAGTACACTTTTGTAGGACAAAAAAATACCATACAATAAATAAATAAAGTAACATCAAAATAAGATAATTTTACAACACCACTCAATCCCAACCCAATCCACATCACTAACCATACTTTTGCTAACCATAGAATAATTTTAACATATATTATAAATGCAAAAGTAACTGTCTCTCTGTCTGTCTGTTTGTTACCTCTTCACGGGAAAACCTTTAGATGAAATTTGGTAAGAAGATAGTTTAAACATTGAGGAATAACATAGGCTACTTTTTATTTGGGAAAATTATATAGTTCACGCGGGATAGCGATAAACTAAATCTACGCGGACGAAGTCACGGGCACCAGCTAGTAATAATATAAATTTGTGAGAGTTAAATATTTAAAAGTAGCTCACAGGCTTGAATTCCTTCGGCCAACTATCTAGCTGGGTCTTAGGGTAAATTAGCTTGAACCAAGTTATAGCTTCATCCCTCTGCTTGCCTCCCATGGCTCCCGTCACCTTTATCATCTCCCTCGGTGTGTGCGTGGGGAACAAACACCATCTTTTGTGCCCGAACACTAAAGCATTCCAGGCACTCGTGCCCAGCGGGTCAATATGGATACCAGTGCCTGACCTCTGTGGCCCCATCACAAACCAGCGGTATGGAGGCCTTCTCTCCTCCCCACAATACTTAAACAAATCATCCCTAAAATATCTAGGGATCTCATAATCTTCGAGGAGCTTTTTCCTCCTCAGATGCTCTCCAAAACTACTATCAAAAATATAAAGCGGACTATCATCAGTCGTTGTCCTCGCATACTCTACGTAATACTTCATTTTCATCTTAACACTATAACCCTCATTGTCTTCTCCGCACTTGAATTTTTGGTTCCGATACTTTTTGGCTAATCTATCTAATGTCCACTTTTGGTTTGCTTTCCAGTTGGTCTGCACATTGGTTATCACTACAGGTTTATATATCTTCTCATATTTTTCTATAAATTCTTGAGGTGAGACCTCCGTCTCACTTATTCTGTCAGCATTGTCATTACATTTTAGAAATTCTTGGAAGTTTGCAGCATACTTGCAGGCAGCCCATTGGTACTTATCTGCTAATTCTGTGAGTACACAAAGATTGGTTATTAGCACTTGAAAACATAAGGAATGTCTTTTGTTATTTACCTATGCAACAGTGATGGGGCAGTTCTTGATTAATTGCTAATAGTAGATTTGATAAGACAGATATACAGATAAGAGAAACTAACTGTATACAATCATGAGTTTGATAATAGAAAATAGATTATTAGCAAATAGCTCAAGTAGTACTTTTTATTGTCCATTGTGATTATGACAAATACTGATTTCATACTATTAATTATATCAAAGGGAGTTAGCCGGATGCCCTCTATGTCAAGGTCAAAGTAATTGAGACTTTCGAACGGTATGGGAACAGGAGCAAGCCACGCTATCTGAAGATATATGAAGATCTTTCTAGAAATATTACAACTAATAGATGGGGAATATCGTAATCGTTAAGAACAAGAATTAATCTGTTTTAAAAACGTTCGTAACAAAAACAGATTCACATAAAGAACAGTAAATAACACGTTGGTTATTAAAATAGAAAACTGTTCAGAAAACGAGACGATAGAAGTAAAGTACAGCTTAAATTTTCTACTAACCAGGTCGAGCTTTCCTTTTCACTTCCTTGATGCGTTTCTTAGCTTTATGCGACAATTTGTGCTCGATTTCCATTCTATTGTTGTATTTCCCGAATTTTGTAGTAAAATTGCCGCAAAAAGTCCTTGTGCTAAATTGTTGCTTTACATTGACAGCGTTGCTACCTCACCTCACCAACAGTGTTACCAACTGATTGAAGTAAAAAATAGCCAAAAGTGGACAGAACATAGGAAAAATAAATGGGGAAATATTTTGTGAATACTTGTGTAGGTGTCCTGTCACTTTGTCGCCACTCATTTAGCAAATTTTCGTTTCGCAACCAACGATTGACAAATGCGTCATTCCTAAAATTATCTTTACACAACTACTGATCTTGCAAATAATTTATTTTATCGAATAATAATTTAACAAATTTTCATTTTGTATTGTATAATTTGTCAAATTGATTATTTCTTAATGATATCAAACAGTCAACTAACGTTTCACATACCAACGTTTGGTATATTAGGTACTTTGTCACAGGCTTAATTTTTGTAAAAAAAATCACCGTTACGTTTTAAAGCATTCAGTCCTTTTAAGGACGTTCGGGCGGACAGACAGAGCGAATAGTCTTACAGTAGGTTAGGTTAGGTTAGTGTTACGTCAAGGCGCGAAGCGCCTCAAGCGCGCGGAACGGGAGTTCCGCGAAGCGTAGCTCCGTCAACACCGTCCAGAAATTGGGGTTGAGTATAATATTTTTCAAAACATTTGCTCCAAAATCTTAGAAGTCCAATTTAGAAATCAATAAGCCAGATGCTATAAAATTACGGAGTTTGAGTACAAATTTAATACCGCCCTGCGTTTCGTTACACAGAAAGTAATTTTTATGGAACATTGTTTACCAATTGACATTTTGCAAAATAACTGATTTTAAAAACAATTTATTTGTGAAACGAACATTTTTTAAATAATAATTGGTCATTCCATTATGTTTGTCAAGCGTCGCAAAGTTTCTAAATGTATATTTGTGGAGTAATTATTTATAAAATGAGCATTTTTTGCAATAACATATTTTGTGAAACGAATAGTATATGAAACGTTGGTTGTGAAATGAACTTTTGTTAAACATGTTTCAGTAAAGCATTAGTGAACCACTTGTGTATTACACGGGACTTGCTTTTTGTCTGTGCAATCTGTTCATTTTTGTGTTTTACTTTTCTGCCATTTTTGAGGGCGGCGAGTAACTTTCAGAATAAGATAACGGTTAATTCAAAATCTCGTATCTGTAAAAATCTGTAATACAACGCGCCCAATACGTATGTAGTCTTGATGTCTTATTGTGACTGTTTTTTGAAATAACTTCATTGAGATTGATAGCTAAAGCTAGGACAGGTGTGTCAGTTAAGAAGTGTTACGTTTAATTATTGACAGTCAAAGGGGCTAGTGCAAGGCCCAAAAAGAGTCTAAATTCCAGCTGAAAGTGGTTAACTTGGCAACACTACTCACTTACTCTTCCTTGCTTGTTCATTTATTTGCTCCTACTCCTACATTTCCCATCCCAATCGACAATTTATAGAAAGAGTAAAACTGACGATTTTTGCGCGATGAAAGCAATCGATTAAACGAATCAACTGTCAACTGAGATAAAATAAAATAAATGATAACTTAAAAATTACTTTCAATAGAAGCACCTCTAGAAGTTTATAAAAAATGGATTGGTGTTCAATCCAATACACAATAATAATACTTAATAAAAACAAATAAGTGACAAATCGAATCAAATTTACGATCTTTTCGATTTTTGTCTATGCCTCTTAGTGATGCAAACATTTGTACTGAATTTTATCGATAAATTTTAAATAAATAAATAAATTTTGCTATTTTTAAATACACGTCAAAACGCCAATTGCGATTAATTTTGTGACCATTTTTATGAAATAAAGTGTAAAAATGAAAACCCCTTTCATACAATAAGTGACTGGTTAAAATTATGATTATGGTAATCTGTGGATATACTGGCAACAATTAGCAATTTTCGACGCATTGGTGTTCTGTGTGATAATTTTGGAATTCTCTGTTATAACCGAAATAATTTAAATAACTGTAGGCTTTTTCTTTTATATTCTAATTACTTTTCACAATTTTCAAATCAATTACGCTAGCTAGACATTAGAAGTACTGTGATTGATTTGACTGTTGTAGTGAAACAAATTTTAAACGTTCCAGTCTGAAGTGTGAAGCTAACTGCTCGATATAACTGTCAATCTGGGTGTAGAAATTTATTTGTAATTTTCACCGGTTCTCATGTGTAATTCCCTAATGTGTTAGACTATATTTGAACACGGGTTCGTTGCGGAATAATGTTCTATGGTGTTCGTGGTGCCTAAACCAGTGCAAAAATGGATGACGGAACTGTGAAAATCCAGTCAGGGATTAACATCAACATCAAAAGAACAGATGGTGAGTGCTATGGAGCTTAAAATCTCCTTGTAGGTGTGCAACATCTCGTGGCAATTGGCATTATTCATCATTTTTCGTCTGAATCATGTTCGAACGTTTCCAAGCAATGATTCAACGTAGCTCAATAGAAAGACGAGTAATTTGGTAAATAATCAGATAAGCGTTTCCGGCTGAAACCTCAAAGGAAAGACTTTCATAGGGCACTATATTTCTTCAAATTATCTTTGGTTGTTGGCACACAGCATTATTTGAGGTCAGCTCACGAAAAAAAACTGCCAACAGATTTTATTTTATTTAAAATTACCCACTTAATTTTATTGTCAGTCTGCTGTAGTACATTGAAATTACATAAAACTGCCAACACAATTTTAATTTATTGCAAAATACCCACATAAAGTCTGTTGAAAATTAAAGTAACAAAAATACTGCACCAAAAACAATTTTTGTTGAGCAATATTTAATATGTAAGTACCATAATTTTATGTTATTGTAAAATTCTCTTGATCAAGGTAAGAATACAGTTTTTTTGTACATATTTTTAGTTTATTGTTTATCTGTTAATACATGACATAATATGACTGCAATTCCTTTGTACAAATTATATCATTGTATCATATTTTTTAAATAGCCTGTAAGGGCTCTTTTACAAGTCTTTTTGAGTCTACCAGCACTTTTGGAAAGGCAGTCTTTGCCAAGAAGATTAGTACAGCGATAGGCACTATGTGGACCTGGGTTCTGATGAGTTCATCACAGATCCTACAATTTCTTGAGCATCTTTGTCCAACTTATAAAATGTATATTTTATGAAGCATTTGGACACCCATTTCAATGAACTTCTTTCAGATAAATCATTATACTCAATGAAAGAGGAGAGTGAAAACCGATATTTATTTTATTGACAGGTATGAACATATTTTATATTGTTTGGTTTTACTGTGGATGCGTCACACCACAATGGTATTTGATTTGACCAATATTTACTTAAGGACCTGCAGCGAAACAAATATGAACTGAATGGAAATTACATTCAAAGTAATAAAGCTGTAAATTCATCTGTAATGCCACAAAGGACCAAGAAGATACCTATCTGTTTCCTTACTTTATCTGGTATGAAAATTATACTTGTTTTCTTACCGCATTGGCCCAACATCCTGAAGTGGACCTTGGCATGGTATCACCAATATAAATGATGGTTACTAAGTTTTTTTCCATTCACTATTTAATTGAATCAATTACTTGATTATTTAAGCTTTCTTTGGGAAGATTTTTCATTCCTAATTAGAAATATATGAAAGTAGTGTTAACAGGTTTTATGGAACATTCCTCTTACCCACTACTGTTGTGGTCTGTGATATATATATATTTCTTTTTTTTTATTCTTATATATTATTGAGGCTTTGGTACACCTGGTGTGACCATGTCAGCCTCATGAGGAGACTCCTGGTATTAATAGTTTACGAGACACTGCCTCCAGTGCTAGATTCCCTAGCAATGAAAGAGCTCTCTACAAATTTGTAAATCTGGACAGCATCTCCGGACAAAGGGTTGGCCAACACAACATTAATCCCTCCATTACTCAGGTCCAGGCACCTCAAATAGTGGTCATATATACATCTTAGATCACTAACTAGGATGCTCCGTCTTGGGTCTGAGTGGTTTTTGTTCAGCTCCAAAACCTATTCAATTGACCTGAGATAAACCAAGACAACGGATCCTTATGTGATCCTTTGTTTATCTAAGACTAGTCGCCAAGTAAACAAGTATATGAATTTCCTGTCGCCATTTCCTGCTAATGAGCGCTTTGCGAGTCAAAATCTGCTAGAATCACTAATATCAAGTGAGATGTATCTGTCATTCTCCAGCAATGAGAGGCAAGCTGCAGGCCTATGATTGGTGGAAATTGACACATAGATCTCACTCAACACTAGCAATCCTAGTGGATTTTTGACTTGCAGTGGCCTCATTAGGCCGAGACACTTGTAGTGGCACTTTTTGCTTGTTAGTGTCAAAATAGATGTTTTTGTTCAGACAATATAAAATTTTCAATTAGCATATTCCCATAAAGCTACAACTTGTCCTCTCCCACTAACAATATTCATGTATTTTTTTTTACTTTGTTGAAGTTACTTTGAGCTATGTATGGATTTCTATTTTATTCCGATCTCAAAAGAAATATATGTATAATACAGTAAAATACAACATAATAATAAAAAAATCCTCTGGTGGGGACAGGTCAGGTTAAAATAATGTAGAATGATGACAACACAGGAAAATGTAATGAATTCAAAATAAAAAAAATTGCTTGTATATTATATAGGCACCTAAGAAGTGCCTTAATCATCAAATTTACAGAAAAAATGTTTTGGGTTCTACATTTGGATCATGATTTTTATCCTACTGCTGTAGGTTGTTTTCTGTATATTATTGAAATCCTTTTTGTTTTATGTATGTGTATGTTTTTGAATGAGTGATGTCATAGGTATTAAGTTGATGCATTGGATTGACTAATCAAGGTGATCTTGTAAACTTTGGTCTTACTTGCACATGACAGTAAGTAAACTAATTTGTGTACAGTTGTTGCCCTAACATAAGTACCTATCCACTTTTATGTACAGTTAGTATGGATAAGTGGATAGGTACTTTATGTTAGGGAACCGACCCTACTTAGAGACTTCTTTGGACTGCAGCCGGAACCTCTGAAGCCCAAGTCATGACCAACTTTTGTGGAATTTCTTTAATTAGTCATGTAGGTACCGTGAGCTGGTGCCTATTTAGACACGGCCGTTGGGTGGATGTAGCTCTAGTGCTTCAAGCTGCGAAAGGCGTAAGAAGGAACGACACTTATGTTTGAAACGATTTTTATTATATTTTGTTCAGTTTGCGCGAATACACGACTTTTCGTCGAAGTCCAGTGTCAGAGTGTCGTTCTTGTTTGCTGTCTCTTTAGACACCTTGCGTTCGTCTTTTAAATAACGAACTAAATCATCAAACAGTGAACGACCTCCTTACAGTATCTACCTACCAGTCATTCAGGAATCAGCCATTAGACATGTTCTTGAGTTTATTACCAAAAATGCTATAACACTAAACTGTTCCCATTTTGCCATCAAGAAAACTATTAAGCTAGGTACTTATTTAGCGTATCCGAAATCGTCGCATTTGGAGCCGCCAGTGTCTCGTTTATAAATAAAGGCTGCCGCGGGGCCTTGCGGCTGCGCAGCCATATACGGTGCGCGTACACCTCGCTTTTGTACGCAAACGGCGCAAACCTGCGCGCCTTGAGGAAGCGAGGAATTACCTACTGGATGGCCGAAGCCATCACGTTATGAATTGCTTATTTTCGTGGCTGCGTGGATTCTTGTTAAATAGTTGTACTAACTGCTTGCACTGGGCTATGTTAATAGCAGGAATCGGATGGAGTGGCGTCATTGCTCGTAATAATGTGGACATGACTCCAAAATTAATTAATTAATCAATCAATTAATTAATTTCTTGAAATTAGATTTGGATTCCTGGAGATAACAATTTAACTACACAATAGGTACATGCTTTCAAAATAATTTAATAGGTATTAATAAAATTAGCAATTGATGTTGTTGTCGTAGATTTTTTTTTAATGATGTAGTTTTATAATTAAATTAAAATACATTAAGTATAGGTATAATAGTAATACAAAACCTAATAAACCCTCCTCCTCCATAATGTAAAACCTCTGCTGATTTATGTTGACTGCTAATTTTATTAATATTTTATAATGGTAATTATTTTGAAAGCATGTGTAATGTTTTCTCCACAAATTCAAATCTAATTTTAAGAAATTAATTAGGTAATTGATTAATTTTGGAGCCATGTCCACATTATTGCGAGCAATGATGCTACTCCGTCCGATACCTGGTTATTATAGCGATGGGATCATGGGACCATGTAAAGTGGTGAAAAAGAACTTGCTTAGTAAAAATCAACAAATTTTGCATCTTTAAAATCAAGACCAGAAGGTGCCAGAAGACAGACAAGACACTATTGACTTCTTCGGTGGTGCCAACTTCTATCGAAGGTTGGCGGTCATCACGGCGACTTGATCCTCCGACACAGCAGATCTGACTAATGGCGGAATTTTTTAAGCCAATATGGTCTTCTTCCTGGGCTTCGTCTACCTTGGATTTTCCCCTGTATGATAAACTGCAACAACTCTACTAACAATATTGACAAACATTTCAAATTAGCCGTAGAATTCCAAATTTAAACTTCAAACGATCCGCATATCCAGTTTATACGCGAACGTCAACAATACGTCCGTCGTAGCTCATTGAATCGCATGATATATACAAAGGGCCAGGCACTAGCATAAGCAGGAAGCTGCCATTAGAGCCAGTGTTAACGGCAATGGCCCACAAGGCCGCGATGCGCGGGCTAGTTCAAGGGTAAACGGGATAGGTAATTAACCTTAATTTTTTTATTGAAATTGAAGCTATTGGTTCAATAATAAAGATAACCCAGCACCTAGCATCAACAGACTGGCCTCGTTCCTCTTCTCCCTTAGAAAATACGGCTAGTCACGCTACGGCTATTACGCTGTCATTCGAGAAATTGACCAACCAAGACTGTTGCGCAAGCGAGATAGTCTACAGAGGCTTCACTTTGGCATTCGACATCTCTTTCTCGCACGATCTTGTACCGTTTGACAGCAAAAGATGGCGAATGTCAAACGAAAACGAGCGCTTTAGACAATAAGCCCAGGTCTCTCTTTTGTCGAGCTTCTAGTATCAAGCATAGCATTAGCCTGGGAAGAAAGGATCAGAATAAAACATTTGCGCTTCCTTGGTCCAAGAGAGCCGTGCCTAAAGATGACAATGACAAGATGAATTATTATAATTCGAGACTTCCTATCAACCTTCGTGTGGCCAATTTAGGCAATACAAGTATTTATAGGTCTTGACATTCATTGGAGAAGAGGTCCAATATTTTCCAAGTCATCAAACCGGTGGATTGGCTAAGGACCAAAAGGCATAAAGTACCCATCACAACTTACGATTACGACCTTGCAAATGACTCACTGTCGCTTTTTTTTGCTCGGCTACACAAGTTAGTTATGAGCAGGATTTTTTATAGTACAAAAAAAGTTATGCGACAAGATAAGAATACCCAACTAACCAGCGCAGTTCCTTATTAGGATCTTATTAGATACGACAAAAACAGATATATTCATTATCTGTGCCCTATACGTGCCCTATCCCCTATATATCAAGGCCCACATAAAAACTAAACGCTGAGCGTTTTGCGATTATTTTGAGAATCTTGTTCCGGTCGGCGCTTTCGTATCTCCAGTGCCCTAAGCACGACTTGTCGAATCCTGCGTCACGTAAACTCGAATAGTAAACTAAAACGAGTTTGTATGACGTTTGGAACAGGGCCCGCCCGTGAGCGTATTTGGAACTAAAATTTAGTATGAGATTTCTCGATCTCGATACGATAACCGTAACGTAACGCAGGATTCGACAAGTCGTGCTTAGGGCACTGAAACTCGAAATTCTCGTAGTTTTCTGGCTACAGCTGTTCCTGGAGTGGCTTCAAACTTGGGTGTAACCTCTGCGCTATTAGGCCCGCGTTCACTTCCTGATCGCTGCTTTGGCGTTGTTGCCACCCACTTGCTGGCCAAGGTTGCGTCATCGATCCGAGGGACCCAAGATTGCCGATGGCTATAACTTGCCATAGATAGATGCTCACTTTGCACCAAATGGCTGTTCAGGACCTTCTTTAGGCAAATTAATTTATAGAATTTGCATATTTTGTGTAGCGTCTGTCATAGCACCTCAAGAAGCGAAGCTTGATGATATTAAATTGTACGTCGAATTCTATTCAAATTGCTGTGTTGATTCTAAATAAAGACTAACAATAAATCCCTATCGGCTTGTCCGTTTGTTTTCCCAACAAAACAAGTCGTCGGTTGAAGCTTTTGAATACGAAGGCCGCGTGGCAGCGTTGAGTCACCGCGGCTTCCCTGCCGGCGCTGTGACGTCACGAGCCGGTGACCGACATACAAGCGATTTCGACTATCAGAATAACCGTACACGCTACGCTGTGGATAGAAGTAGCTGACAAAGTTGATGGATTTGCGAGTAATGTTGATTTAGCGGTTAGAAGCCCCGAAAATAATGGCTGATTAGTGTTTAATACCGTTATTTATTAATGATTCTTCCTTGTTTAGTGGGAATCGGGTATATAAGCGATAATTGGTTAAAAGTAGAATTGCACTAGTCATGGGACGGATGGACTCGAGGCTTAGACATCTTAATAATGTTTTGTTTGTCACCTAAACACGAAATTGTATGGCCATTTTCGGTAGTCCACAAGTAATAAATGTTATACTGTTATGTGTTCCTACTTGGTTTGATAGCAAAGTAATTGCATTAGCGTTACCTAGTCGGCGGTTAAATTCCTTCATGTAGCTCCTTTCACTCCCATCCAAGAGAGAAAGATCTAACGTTATTTACCTCCAAGTTAATATAGCGTAGGACGGGTTTACAGTTGTACAATATTTGGCAACATTATATGGTGCTAATGTTGTCTTTAAGTGTCAACCGACAAGCACTAGTAAAACTGGTTTGTCTGGTAACCTTCGCGACATGGCGGCCACGTGGGCGACACCCTGAGGCCAGAAATTGCCCGGATTAACCAGAATCTCTCACGGATTGGGTAATGTTTACCGAACCGAAATCATCAGCTGACTCTTGCCCACCTTATAAAGAAACTGGCAGCAGTCAGACAGAATAACTTCATTGTCCCGAACCTGCGGTGTTACTAGAATTGAATTCTCACTTTCGATTTCTCGTGTGATGTCATCGTCTATCCAAGTGGGAGGCACAATCATAAGGCAACTAACAGCAGTTACACAGCAGAATTGATTAGTGAATTTAACTATCAATATTCTCGTTAACCATAATTCAGTGTGCTCGAATATGCCACACCATTCGTCAAAATTGAAGAAGCTTGCCAGATCGGCAACCCTCGCCAATAACAGAGAGAACATGTGATGAAGACCCAGCATGTACCTACATCATCTGCTCAACCATGACCACTCTGACAAGAGTGTCCGACGAAAAATATTCACGTTCATGCTAAACGTTTGTAATCTAGTTTCCATCTAGCGCACATACGCACGTAGGTTGGTAGGTATATTGGTTTCGTCATTGACATAACTTCGTATTTAATACTTGTAGCTCAAGTTTATATATCCCTTTATGGAGTTGCGAATGTTGCGATGAATATAAATGTAAGCTTTTTACATTAGATGTTATTGAATATTCCTTTAATCAGTCAGGTGTCAGTTATAGCATTAAGGCGATTAATATTTCAGTATTCATCGGGCTAATTCTAAAGGTACCAAAGTATCTATGTTACGCGGACGATTCATATAAAATGCTTTTGTAAATGTTATTAGGGACACACTGCCCCTTTGACCCTAAAAGAGTAACCAAAGGCAATTGTATTGATTTCGTTTTATTACTGATGAACACGCCCAATTCGGGCCAATAATAATACCACCCCTACAATTTAGGCTAATGATACCGGAATAGTTTTTTTTTTCGAATGAGTAACTAGACCAAAATATACTAGTGTTTGTTTCAATTTCTTTGTAGTTTTTATCTGTGTCAATAGAATATTGTATCATTTTTATCAAGTTTCTTGTCCAGTAATAGTAGATGTAATTGTCTAAAATTCGGTCATGCTGTTAAAAATAAGGACATTAACAGTTTGAAAGGCTTATCATTTGCATCCCATTTTATTTATCTTTCAGATAGACTTCGGCATCCTTTTGACTCGTTCGAACGGTTTGCGGTTGTGCCAAGATGGTATCAGTGAGATGACAATATCAATTTCAAAGTTACTTGTGGCTTGTTTCTCTTTCTAGATTTATTGTTTTTCCTACTTAACTTTCGAACGTTGCTCCCCTTTGCAACTAAACAAGGTACAATCGGTTTCAAATATCAAGCATCGTGTGACTTTAATAGAGTTATAGTTTTTCCTAATCCAGATAAAAACTGTAGCATATATCCTTGTCTCGCGATAAAAAGAGCCTTCAACGCCCACGCTTCTAGCTAACGATTGGGCTATTCAAAGTTCACATCACCACATTATTACAGGCTTACCATGATCAAAGACACGTGTATTTACTTTAAAAGTCTACTTGCAACGTATTTGTGTTTATTATTAGCGCTATGGCAAGGAACGTTCGGTAAGAGAATCTATTACTAAATTTCCGTTGCTTAGGGACGTATTTATTCGGAGCCAACCGACTTCAAACATTTTCGAATAATAAATTTAATTTATTAGACTCAAAGCGATCCATTCTTTTGATATAACGTATCCGTTTACTTCTCTTTATGTTAAAGGCACAGTTATATAGCCGCCTACGTAATTGTCTCTTACAATTTTCCGTCTTTGTTTTCTAAAAATGTTAATCATGTCGTCTACATAGATCCTTGTAAATGAATTCTCTATACAAATACGTCTCGAACTGCAGCTAAGAGTAACCCCTGTAATTCTCTTAGCCACGTATTGTGCAGTTCATCGACACAGTCGTTATCCTCAATTGGCTGAAGTCGTTTGCGCGACCAATTATCGAATTGTTCAACTTTGTCGTTCTATTTAGCGTCGTTGAATCACTTCTCATCCAGTTAGGTTTTTATTACTGGGTTACCCAACCGTCTCTGCGACTTAATATTTGCTTCATCTGAAGCTACATTTGGTGTCCAATGTTAACCAGTGTTTCCAAATTTTGTGTTAGGTAACCTCACCTTTTTGACAACTTGAAAGACTTTCCGAAAAGACACTTTCCGTCTTCAATGGACAATAAATACTAGAATAAAGATTTAGCTTGTCTGATAAATGATTTATAACTTAACTAAACACCTACGTTCTTAGCCAGCTGCCGTAATAGATTTCCTACAACGTCCAAGGTTATTAATAATCTAGTTTGCTTATTAAAATCAGTAAAAGTATACCTGCTTCGCGTTTGAGATGTTCTTGGTTTTTAAAGTTTATTTATTCCTCCTCATTTGGTTTGTCTAATGTTTATGTTCTATTTTAAACCCACGGCTGACATCAAATTACGACTTTATTCTTTGGCGTTCTATGCAGATTTCTTATCTTTGTCAAAATGATGACCAATTGTCGCCATAAATCATTACTTGGCTTTTTATCATGTATCATTAACATCTCGTTTATAAGGATGTCAACTGATTAACTCGATTCGACATTGCGAAGCAGCTTAATAATATTTGCCATCGTTACGACATCTATTGAAAAAGTTTCTGGCACTTGGAGAAAAGAATCGAGAGATTCATCTGCCATGTTTACCGTGTAAGTTGACTATTTAGGATGTGTCGTCAAATTAAGCTCTACCCAGCCTCCGTACCATGTCGTCTACGGAGGGTTTTGCAACTTGCAAGGCTCGCTACGTGGGTGGATAGTGGGTGTTCGCGTGGTTCCGTCTACTGATGTCATCCGCTCTCCGGCCTCCGACTGGACTGTCGGATGGCGTTAGATAAAAAAAATATATATATCGGTTGACTGACGTTTCTTCAGAATGTGGCTGCAATCGAAAATTGCCATTGGTTTCCCGTTTCCCTAGAGCACTGAGGAACTTATCGATAGATTCATCACGAATTGATATTCGTAGTACTTAGAGGTTGTCAAATTTTTAAGCGATATTTGAAAGGTCGATCATTGAGATGGCATTAAAAACAGCACCTTCTCGTTATTGACGTACTACTAAGTAACACCATGGACTTTGAGTCTAATACAAAATTTACGAAAAATGTGCCCCAATACAATACCTGCTGCTCCGCGCTGTCGTTCGACCAAACTAGGACTATATTTGACGCTCGATTTGTGGTCTTTTTTTTTGCAAATTAGGTAGTGCTAGTGGTCTTTTGGTGGCGACATTTTCAAGCGCCAACCTGAAGTCCATGGTGTTGACACGAGTAAATTGACGCTTGTCGTCGTCAAAGTTTTGCATGTGAATATTTTTTACTTTGCAACTTAGTGTCTAATATTTTTGTGAAGCAGATTCTCTACGGCTCTACAATGTGGCCTGAAAGTTGTAAAAGATAAAATAATAAAGAGACAAAAGAAGATAAACAGTATTATAGAAATGAAATCAAACTATGATAGGAATTTCTTAGCATCGCAGGTAAGTACAGCTAACATCTAATCTATTGAATGCATTCCTCAGCACAACAGGTCAAGTGTAAACTTTTATCGCTAATCGGCATCTTGGTATAGGAGGTTCAGAAACCGTTCATAATTCTTTTGGACAGATACATTCTAGTCAGTAAGAGAAAGGACTACTCGAAACGTGTTCTTGGCTTAGCTTAATAATATTAATTAATTAATTATCTACATACAAATAAAAGTAAGATGTTGTTGTTACGAATTAATAATAGTACACTAACTATTTTGAAGTGAAGCATAGATGGACTTGAATTGAAATATGTAATCATTTTAGTAACTTAAAGGTTAGTAAACTTGCATAGATGTAATGCAGTTCACCGAAACACCTGATTGCAAAAACATTAGCTACCTACTTCATTATCTTATGTTGATTCAAGATAGCAATATGCTATCTTCTCCAGTGCTCAAAATGGACGGCGACCTGAATACTCCAATGTCGTAAAGTTCGATTAAACATACTTTTTCCATTACATTACGATTAATTCGTTTCCAAATGAGGCTGTGACACTGACACACCCGTGCAATCGTTGAACTGTCAGCGTTTTGAAAAAAAACATGAAACACGTTAAATTTCAAAAGAGACTCTGAGAATGTCGTGTCATGTCTCTTGAAAATTGACGTGTTTCTCCGATATCCTCTTGAATAGGTGTAGGTTTAAAGTAAAAGCCTTACTACAGTCAGCAGCAATAGTTGCTAAGCAACCGAAGCTCTCTCAATGATCTGCACAAGCTCTATGTCTATAACAATAGAGCCGTGCTTAGAACATTGTGAACGCTTCGGTTGCTTAGCAACTATTGTTGCTGACTGTACATACTTCATTATGGTCTCGGCTACCTTTACCGCTTTGTAAACTGTCTGACTTAGTCGTTAAATGCACCTTTAAGAAAGTAATAATGATATTTAATCGTGATGAGTTTCTAACCACCAAGTCTTGACATCTGCCTCGTTTGCCATTAGACAAGACGGTGTTTATGATAATAACCTCCAGGCTGGATACCACAGGCTTACGGCCTTATTCATAAACGTCACTCAAGCCTCCATTAGCTAAAGTAGCTTTTGTCTTCTTCTTACTAACGGAAATGTCAATGTGACAAAAAAGGACAAACTAACTTTAATGGCATTTTAGTTAAAATAGGTTTATGAATAAGAGGGTTTCAGTACAGGTATCGTGTCTTGCCTTATAGTTGGACATTTATTATTCTTTTTATATGTAAGTATTATGTATACCTATGCTTTGACGACTCCCTCTTGGGGTACGAAATTATTTTTGACATTGTGTTCGTATTGTATTCATTGGTTTATTTCTTTTTATGTTGGTTGTGGTTTTTTTGACAATCTGAACAAAAATTCTTATATTTTGTCATGTATTATAATATTTATAATGTAATTTTATTAAGTAATCTAATCTTATCTATACGTTCCGCGGCCACTTATTAATTGCAGCTGCATTTAACATTGTAACTGTAATAAAAATGTGTCTCATTCAACTTCAGCAATTTCTCAGTAGTTGTCACAACCGCTTACGGTCTCCCGTAACGCACACCACGCGCCACCAATCACTGCGCCAGGGCGCGGGCGCCGCTCGTCTAGCCGGTTGCAACCGGATCGCTGACTCACGCGCTTGTATTTACATTAAACTTAAAATTAACTTGTTCGATTACCTGCTCGATGTAGGAAGGTTTCGCTGAAGCTTCTTGTCTTGAGACATGACCCCTGACTTTAGATAGGTAAGGTTTGTAATTTCTCTAGTTGACCAAGTTGATGTACCTACATTGTACATGTTACTTCCCTTGCGTAGGGTGAAAAGGTTGCATGGGAGAATAAGAAGAGGGTATAAAATGTAAGTCTTTGTCGGTATCTATGTACGACAACAGCAACACAGGGCTCAACCAATGGTACGATTTTGGTAATGGAATACAATTAGCGCCAGCTTGGCTCTTTTGTGTAAATTTTCATCTGAATGTCACAGTGACAAAGATTGAACTAAAAAAAACCAGAGTGAATGAAAATCATTGCAATGAAGGTGGCCATATAAAGTTATTAGCCTCGAGCGATCAAATGTCAGCATCATTACATGACATAACACCGCATTAATTCATTCAGATTCAGTGCATTCTGATTGGTCAGTTATCCTTGACCATACAAGATAATTTCGGCCGTTGAGACAGTTTCAATTTGTTTATTCTGAATTTAATGTCGCTTCATACATTGAAATTGTAGTTCAAATCGGTCAAGCATTACGATAAATTACAGTTGTAATGAGACACTAATATTCTGTGATACGAACGAGAATTACACTGTCTCAATGATTTTATGTCGATGAGTAAGTATATTATTGATAGGGTGCTTTGTAAGAGCCTAGTCTAATAACATTACACCGCGTCAGGTCGCATCCAGGCCCTAAACTATGAAGTGCAAAATTCGAACTTCGTGTCGTGCCGTCTCGCTCACGCTAATATGATTTAATACGAGAGCGAGCGGGACGATACGATACGAACTTCGATTTTCGAATTTCGTAGTCATCCCCCAGTGCTTAATAATTGTCATTGTTTTCAGTTTTTGGCAAATCTCGTAAACATTTTATGAACACAACGGTCAATATCGAATTCGATTGTCCATGTTGTCCATGTTGCACAAGTAAATGTATCGTGACGAACTTTTGTTTATGCTAGACGAAAAGTGACACTCGTCGTAGTGCAGATTTGCAGTTACAAATTGGTAACATGGAATCACTCCCGACTTCCCGAGCGAAGCAGTCGGAAAGCTATAATGAGACAACCTGTGCCCTAAGCACGACTTGTCGAATCCTGCGTTACGTTACGGTTATCGTATCGAGATCGAGAAATCTCATACTAAATTTTTGTTCCAAATACGCTCACGGGCGGGCGCTGTTCCAAACGTCATACAAACTCGTTATAGTTTACTATTCGATTTTACGTGACGCAGGATTCGACAAGTCGTGCTTAGGGCACTGGAGATACGAAAGCGCCGACCGGAACAAGATTCTCAAAATAATCGCAAAACGCCCAGCGTTTGGTTTTTATGTGGGCCACGGTCGCGAGGTTTGCGAAAGCACTATGCGATGCCGGCTCATTACGGTCTGCGCCTACTTTTACTTTACACTCCTAGCGAGCCTTGCGTCAGAAGCGATTCGAAACAGATTAATCTTTGTTGGGCGGTTTTGAAGAGGAATTCGAATTTGAAATTTGCAATATTTTGAAGTGAAGGACAAGTCTAAATGGATTTTTTAACCAGTATCTAGGTTGTCCTTTTCAATAAGTTGCGGAATGACATATGGTCTTCGGATGGGTTGATTACCGAAATGACATGGTCTTCGGATGGGTTGATACCGAAATGACATATGGTCTTCGGATGGGTTGATTACCGAAATGACATATGGTCTTCGGATGGGTTGATACCGAAATGACATATGGTCTTCGGATGGGTTGATTACCGAAATGACATATGGTTTCGAATTAGCAAGCGACCATTTCCCATCAAATCTTCTGCTCATTCAGACCAACAAAATAAATGCCCAACTGTCTAACACTTCTTGATTGATGAATCCGCGTTCAAAGAGAAGCGCAGTTTCCTAAATAGATTTCTCGGCCACGGCCCTTTAGAAATTTTCGTGTCCCTTCGAAATGCGTCGTTAAACCATATTAAGGCTATTTACTCTTTGTATGGAAAACCTCGTTTTGACTCTGCCATTTCACGAGTTGACCCGCAGGGCTATTCGCTTCATATCACGGTGACACTTGTGACCCTTGTAAGTACCTTTCGATTCGATCGCCTCCAACTTCGATCGTATCTCAGTAGAAAGCGTGTGGGAATAATCTGTCTAAAGCTTTGTTTTTATTTAATGATTGATTCAAATGGTCTGTGAACTTAGCATGTTTCATCAATTCCTTACAACCATCTGGGAGTAAATGGTAAGATAATGGTGAAATGATTGCGGAGGGCTCCATGAATCTTCAGTAAAAAGTTGTCGGATGGGTGTCCAGTGAAACTTTAGAGACAGTTAAAGTCCATTGGTTCCTCTTGGCCAAATAGCAAGAAGTTATAACGTGAATCCACACCTTTCAACAAAGTCATAGTTAAGTTGATTAACTGCAACTATGCCGGTGATTGCTGTCTTCTCTCCCTTGTTGCGAACTTGACCGTGGGAAGCGAGTTGTGAGCTAGTTTTCTTTTCCTTTATGCGCCGACTAATGATTGGGTGTCACTGTTCTTGTAGTTTCATAATAACATCATCTACATAGCTATTACACTTCCAGTAAATCAAGCTTCAGTGTAAGAATTAACATGTGGCGTGTTACTCTGAGCTCAAATTAGGTCGTCTCTTGAAATAGATTACGTGTAGACCTACAACTTGTTTCGTCATTGCTCGAGTATTAAGAGCACCGTACAACCAGGGTTTCTTTGGAATCGCAACTAGTTGGATGTAATTTAAATAATTGCATTGCAAATTATACCTTCTATCTAGGTGAGTTGAGAGAGTTTATGCCTTTATGGATACACAAACGTGACTTGTACCTTGTACTACTACATTGCTTGAAAGAGAACCTGTAATGCATAGCTGTGGAATAACAAGGAAACGCAGCCAAATTAAAATTAGCTCACAGCGATGCGTTAACAGGTCAATGACACGCACAGCACGCGACCGAATGAAATTGTAACGTGCTCAAGCGCTGATATACTTAGATCTCTGGGTGTTGGCAACTGCGAAGCTACGATGGGTCCCGCTTGACTGGTGGTGTATTGGCACCTCGCCATTTATTGGTATTGGTCGTCTCCGATAGGTGCTTATTATTTGAATTATCCGGATACGTTTCATAATCGCAAGCGAATGTTTTCTTATAAAAAAGAACCTTTACTTTTAGTTTCACAGCTGTATTTGACTCGGGATAGAATAGTTATTATCTTTTTTTTTATTTCTGTGTCGTAAACCATCCGGCAACGAGATTTTATGATGTTTGTCGAAGGCCCAAAACCAGAACGAACTCTTTTAACTTTAAACAAACTCAATACGTAATATTGCATTGATGGTGTCTGTTTTTTATGGGGGGGCTAATAATATGAAAAACGTAATTTGTGTAACCTACATCAGACATCCAATTAACAAAAAAGTAAAACCGCCTTAGAAAATATATGAAACACATGTTACGTGCCTATAAATTTTGAGGGTTGCCCTCGATTTCCCTGAGATCCCATAATCAGATCATGACTTGGTGACAGTGGGACCACCTCAGGAGTATACCCTTTCGAATAATGATTTAACATTTTCAGAATTATCCTCCAACTCCTAACCGCTAAGGAGTTGTACCTTCCATCATCAGCTCATCATCGTGAGATGATGACTACCAGACGCAAATACTTGAATAACCTTAGAAAATGTATGAAACACATAGTACGTGCCTGTAAAATTTGAGGGTTGCCCTCGATTTCCCTGGGATCCCATCATCAGATCATGACTTGGTGACAATGGGACCACCTCAGGAGTATACCCTTTCAAATAAATAAATAAAATGAAAATCGGTCTACAATACAACGGAGTAATCGATGTACATACATAAAAAAAAATTATGATACATACAGTGGAACGTAGAACCTCCTCCTTTTTTTGAAGTCGGTTAAAAAGCATAGCAAGCTCATTTTCGGGGTAAATATTGATTGATTCTTTAATATGAAAGTTGTTATCTGTTCTGACCGTCGTGCTGGTTTCGTATTTAGTTTAGTTGGGTTGGACATTGGGCACCAGTTAATGAATAAACGAACCGTCAAAAGTTTCATTTTCCTCTTTTAATTACCTAGCTTGCTGTCTTGCATGTACCTCTCGAGTACTGTGTGTCTCTTTTGTACCGTTTATTTCCCCGTAGGTACCCTTTTTTGCTTATTTCGGCCGGTTCGATACACTTTCGTTGGTTCGGTCGCGGAGCGTAACCATGGTGACTGCTCGATATCTGCAAAGCGGTCTCGTGTGGCGATGTATTTGAGGCTTAAAATTTAGCACACACTTTTAATGTTATCGTGTTAATGAGAAAGTTTTGCGTTAATAAGTGATTAGAGGTGCGTTTGCACCGCTATTTATGAAAATTGTTGCATGCATTTTGATGGCAATTAACGCTACTCGAAAATATGCGTAGTCTAGCCTTGGCGATTCTATACCTGTTAACTTGTACCCCTCATACGCTTGTCTTTTTTTGTTCTCCAACTAAATCGCTCTGGGTCTTTCTTGGCTTTTCGTTCAAATTAATGCAAACATTACTGTACTTAATGAAACTGACTGATATTTCAGCTCCGATGAAACCTAGATATATAAATATTCAACAAATCCCAAACCCTATCTCCATAATAAAGGTCCAGCGTTGAATAATGAATCCCAACCATGGCTCTGAAAAAGTGTTTCCCAGAGGGACGTGTGCCTAAATATAACCAGTGAGGGCAAGGTCACCGACCTTCCCCACTGTGCTCTTGTTAGCGTACGGCTAAACTGTCTCTAGATACTTAAGGTTATGGGGGAAAGGAAACTATAAGACTTTAGTTTCAATTGTGTAGCTATTTTAGAGTTGAAACTGATGCTGGTATGTTCGCGAAATCAGTCGTTGTACTTTATAGAGAAAAGGGAGATCAATGGAAGACCAATTCACCATTTATGGTCTCGTATATCTAGTCCTAAAATTTATTTCAAAGACTTATCAGCATCGTATGTCACGGATGAGACGTATTAAATTTATATTAAAACTTTGGCATGTCAGTGTAGGCCACAAAAGAATAATTTGTGTTTGTCAATTTTTCTAGCAGAATTTATAAATCTTGGCAATAAAAAGCTGCTGAGCAAACTTCTCAACGGAATACGCCAAAGGGAAATATGAAATAGCGGTGATTCACTGAAAGCGAGTGTTCGAAATGAATGCCTACGCGTGGAACAATAATGGGAACCTTTCATATTCATACAGCGGCCTTACAGAAAAGCCAATTAAAGTCGGTCACATTGGCCACATTAAAAATTCCGAGCATGACAGGCTACTGAGTAATTAATGCAAGAAACTTTTGCAATAATACAATGATTTGCGTTGACGCGTTCTGTTATGGTTGTATCTAGTCTCAAAGGAATTTAAGTGACCTAGGTTCCGTTGCAAAAGCAAGGTGCATTTACTTGCCTATTGTTATTAGCCTATTGTATTTAGAAATTTAGCTCTCCTCAAATTTTAACCATATTCTAACCCTGTTATTCATAAACCTATATTAACATGCCGTTAAAGTTCGTTTGTCCCTTTTTGTCACATTGATATTTCCGCTAGTAAGAAGAAGACAACACCTATTTTAACTAATAGAGGCTTGAGTGACGTTTATGAATAAGGGCATAAGTCTGTAACCATAAACAAATGCGTGTAAATATGCAAATATAGATGTTTCGATGGCAGAATTTTGATCACAGAACATAACATTCATTCTCTATGCAAAAATTTACAGAAGCGAAGCTAATGTAGAGCGATATATAACTGCTATTCGTTATAATGAAGCATACGAAAAGAACAACGTATAAATGATTACCATTAGCCACACAAGCAGAACCGGCATCGCGCGTGTACGCAGCACTATTGTGACAAGGCCGTACGCCTCACCGATCACTTTATCTCCCCAACAATACGCGAGAAAGCACCGTGTCATCGCGATCGTTCTCGCTTTCACGACCGCCGAATATTATACACATACATTTCGGTAGCCTTTTGCAACCATCATAAATCAGTTTCAGGTCTGGTCAAGCGGTTCGGGTAGGTACTCTCTTGCGCAAGGAATACATTTTCCCCGGGAATAAATTTGCATTTGATGCGTAAGTGCCAATGTATCATGAAATGGATGTAATAAAATTGGTAAAGTTTATATTTGGCTTGTGTGATGTTTTATCGCTCATATGCCTTAATGGAATAGGGGAAAATAGCCCGTGTTGTCTTTAAAAGCAGATCGTCGACGTAGAGATCAGTTTGCGGAAACCATTGCTCTTGGCTTTCAGCACGAAGCTGCGATTAAGAAGCATAAGGGTTTTCACTTTTGTCAGCCCCAAAAATTTACATTCCCGTTGCTTTAAATTTGAATGACGGAACAGACATCTGGTGTGGAAAAGTGAAAGAACCCTATTATTGTCCCCTGGAATTATGACAAGGATGCTCCGTTATATACAGTCCCTACAATTAGACAGTCTGGCTTTTAATGTAAATACTTTCCCCCGTCGTCCCGGCAGGAACCCCCGACCTTCCTATCTAAACACATTACGGCATACTTAATGCGTCTAGCCTCTCGCACCAGACGCCTTTCCCCCGGTTCACGGAAAACCGCTTCATAGAAACATGAACGGTATCTCTCATCTATTCCGCCTTTGTTTTCGTCCGACCACAGGCCATTTAATCTCTTGTCTCCTTTAGAATACGTTTGAATGGGCTGCCACAAAAGCTCCGTTTTAACGTTTTATACAGTGACATAGAATAAAAATAGGAAACTGTCCAAAAAATCCTCTGAAATGAAAATGTTGCTTGGTCTGTTCTAAGAGATAGTGTTATAAAAGTTGTTGACAACTTTTGCCGATTAGGTATTAGGACAAAGCGTGTTGAAATCATTTAAGCTCCTAATCCTTCTCATTGCGTTTTTGACATGTGTTAGTGGTTTAAAATAGAAGCGAAGAAAGTCGCTCAAACGCATGAAAATACGGTCGTATTGGTTTTAGATGTGGTGAGCCCATATTGAGCGCATTGAAGTTCGAAACAGCTGTGCAAATGCGGTTTAGAAACGGTTTCAACTGGGAAACTGTTCCATTAAAAGTACTCCAATTTTGTTTTATTTATTTACTATCTTTAAGTTTTAGCTTTCGTTTCCTATATGAATATCAACCATTTTCCAATCCAGTGAGATGTCATGCTTTTTGAGTTGTTAGAATTTGTCCTGTATTTGGTTTTAAAAGCGAACTAATCTCAATTCCAGGCCGGATTCACTCCGCGATCGTCTCCGGGGTCAACCTGGAGACCCGGTCGGTCACGGTTGAATGGTACGAGCGCGGCGAGACGAAAGGCAAGGAGGTGGAGATAGATGCCATCCTCGCCCTCAACCCCGAGCTCACCGGAACCCGGCAGAACACCACGCATCTGCAGTCCATGGCTAACAAAATCACAAGGGTGAGTTGAGCTCGAACACTCGAGTATCTTGAATATCTCGTATACGTTGACGATGTAGTTGCAGTATTGACATAAGATAAGGAGTCGACTATAGTTTGTCATTCAGGTAGTTGCAATGCCTTTGCTATTAATTCAGATGTTGTTCTGTCAGGCTATAAACCTATATTATATATTTATCAATTGCATTGTATTTACAAGGGAAGCCGGAAGTCACCCTGATGCATAAAATTGAGGCAGGTCTTTGTACCACTCAAGCGTATCGTTCATTCAATGAACAGCTTGCTTTCTTGCCTCTCCTAAAATATCGCTTATACTTACTGAAATTTGTGTACTAACGCTTGCAGAGTTACTACTTGGCGTGATTTCATCAGTCACTAATCATATAATTAAATTAAATACATACTCGACTAATACTATTCTTAGACAAAGTTACGTCAACGTATATTTTGCAATAATTAAACTCCGATGAATAAACATGTAGTTCAGGCGTTGCAAATATGACGTAGGCGACCTTGTTTTAGCGCAAGTAATTTCAGATTCTGGGTAGTTTAATCGTTTAGTAATCGAAGCTAAGTAGCCAGGGTTGCCACTTAACATTCTAGTGTGACTAGTATGAGTAGAGATATTGTATTAGAAAAGTTGTAAATTCATTCTTTTTTACATAGAACAAATAGCAGGGGGCAATAATACATGCTCCGAGTATAACGTATCACCCACTTTTTGGCCTATTCGATTGCAACTCCCATTAGCGTATGAACCATGAAGCCACCGTAGTTATCGATTAGCTTGCCGCTTCGACGCGTACCAAGCCGCGATCACTCGCATTGTTTGCCCACAAGCACGTTGCTAATCGACGCACAGTACAACGCCTTAAGTCGGGATGGCACCATGTGTCCTGTGCCTCTGATACCCAAGTAGCCCCTCGAAACCCAACAACTTGTTCAAGACATCCAGCCAGTTCAAAGTGAAATTCAATGGGAACAACTTAGTGCTCAAAGCTGACATTAAAAAACTCAAGAAAATGTAGCAATGTTCCCATACATCATCAGCTGGCAGGTGATCATTTCTAACATGCGACTACTTTTTATTTGTCTGGTGTTATTGCGATTGGTTCATTAACGCATGTGAGTTTTCTTATTCCACAAACGGCAAAAAGTTGGCGCATCTAATAGCATAGATAGTTTTAAAACACCACCGTTACTAAGGCAACGCGCGCACGCCTAAACCGCAAATCACAACCGGTAGAGCAATGTAGATTTTGTTTTTGTTTTAAAGAAAATGTGTCTAATTTAGTAAATAGAAAGCACTCTATTTGTGATGTAAGGGTGCTATTAGATTATTCACGTGATGTCTGTTTTGATAAATAGTACACAGGTAAACACTTAAGTAGCGGCTATCGATGTTTACCAACTCAATAGGCGCGTGCTGGCCGCTTCGATCAGATGATTGATGCCCACCGGCCCGGCGACCTTCCGGCTTGTACGGCTGTCTGACGCACGCCGGTGGCTCGCATCGATTTCCACGTCGCCCTATAGCACAACAATTTCACTTTCCACTCCGACTGGACATTAGGGACGCTCGTGTTCCACGATTCGATGCGATGACTATGTCGGAAGGCACCCCGGATAAACGTGTAAGTTTTACTCTGATTGGAGTTCGATCGCGTGAAAGTGATGCAAAAAAATGTCGCGATTTCGCACGGCTGGCAACGAGAGCGCTTGCACTTTCGCCGCCTCTGGCGGTTCGCCGATCGATCGACCTCCAACCCCTACTGACTGCACGTGATTGTGAAGGACCCCTCGGGCTCGTCGTCGGACGACGGCGGCTTCCTGCGCGAGGGCGCGGAGGCGGAGGGCGCGGGCGAATCCGGCCACACGCTGCCCGTGCGCAGCTCCCGATCGGTAACCACCCCATCATACCTCCACGGGCTCCGATGCGGACGCACGACACATCGTATTTTGATCGAAACCGTTGCTTACCGAAACGAAGATATGCGGAGGACAAGATAGCGGGTACTTATCCGGGCCTGTATTCGACTCCGAAACCGCACCTAGAATAGGTGTCGGACACAGGTTCACTGTCAAAATGAGTGAACGGAGCGACTCATTCAATTTGTTAGAAATTCTACGTCGTCTAGATTACATGCTTAATTTCTAAAATCAGTGTGCAATGCTCCGTCGCGGCTCCGCCTACCCTCGTTTCGGTGAATGATGGTCCTCCTCACAATTTTCATTTCCGTTGCTCCACGATCTATGATTTGCACACGAACGGCTTCTTACGTTTCCTGGTCTATTGTGTTCTTGTCACCACTCGCACTACACTTTCGACAATGGGATCATCTTTGCCAGACATTGCTGTGTGGTGACAAAAACTCGATCCCATCGTTTGTTCCTTAGTACTATTGTGAATATACGCAATTATTATTTTCTTGTCACTGCATATCAATACTCTTTCTTGTAGGTTTAATTAATGGTGTTTACAATTGCACTTAATTATACGCAGGTACCTAGCTCGGCTCCTTACGAATCGTCGTCACAGACGGTAAATTATCACCTTACTTCAAAATTGCCTGTTCAAATTAATGTGGAAGTCTTGTTTCCAATGATATTACTATAAAGAAACGTAAATAGGTTGCCAGCGGTTCAAAAATGGCAGCGTATAGTTAGACTAACTAGCACACTATGCCAAAACGCGAATAAATTCAATAGTAAAAATTTACACACATGAACGAAATAGCCCGGTGAACTTATCTCTGTCCTGTCATAGCGAGCTATTGAATTTATCCGCGTAACCAATCTACCTTTTTTATTGTAATATCATTGCCTGTTTCAATATTACTAATTTAAACCGTTATCAGGCCTGGCGGTTACAGCGTCAGGCCTGAAACCGGCGTTATAGAGGTTCTGTTGTGTCGTTTACATGTTATAAGATCGTGATTTGATTGCGCACTATACAATTTTTATGTAAATTATCAAGGTAAAAGTATAGGTAAATGTGTAGGTAAAATTCTATGCATGCAGAATGACTTAATCTTCGTTGACGACACGTTTTATGGGCCGGACACACTTTTCTGCTATCCCGTTTATTTGGCCCTTAAACACTGCACAAGTTACAGGTCCAAATAAGAATACACTATGTAGATGTGAAATGAGATTGGTGATGAGCTGATGAGGTGGTAATACACTCTATGATGGTTTCGTCACATCTAGTGTTGCAAACGACACTGTAGCAAAATGTCTTTGGCCGTTTAGGTAAGGCCGCGTACCTTCCTAAAGTATCTAAATCCTAGAAGACCTATTTTCCGGTTCTGGGAAAGTGATGTATTGGAAAAATTCATTTCATGACAGAACCGGTGTACACCGGTGTACAGTCATTCTAAGATAGTCCATGACAGATAAGCAGATAACGTACTTGATGAGAAAATTTGACCAGTTTATATCAAGTCTGTTGTCTATCTCATCTTGTTATTGGCAGTTTCAATAATTGTACTGTACAGTCGAGTTCTCCAATATCTATACAGTCGACAGTTCAAAAATATCTGTACACGGGCCTTATTGCCACTTACATAAGGTCTGTGTTTAGATATTTATGAACCGTTGGCTGTACAGATATTGGAGAACTCGACTGTACTGTTAAGTTAATGGTTTGGGAAATCGATGTCATACATTTCCCAGAATTTAGGAAAGTAATCATAATCATCATAATCATAAATCATTTATTTGCATAAAACATGGTAGATTGATGACATGAAGGTAAAGCAGTTTCACATAATGTTTCGAACCTAATATTCAGCTGACTGCTTTCTGTGATGCAAGTGTTTTCGATATTTGGAGCATTTAATTGTATTTTTCCGATTCTAACCTTTTATCACACATACTGCTTTAATAACTTAATTTTATGTCGCGAGAAAGCTATAACTATAACAGTGGATACTTTCATACTATAATTAAGTGTTAAAATTTTTGCTCAGCGTGAAAGAAAGCAAACCAAATCCACAGTCTGCAGATCCTACAGAATTGTTAAAGTGCTAATCGCCTAATGCGATGCAGAAATAATGGACTATGAAATGGAGCCGCTCTTTCAGGAATGATTGCTTTGTTGTTTAATTACTAATCCATTACTTTTTCAAAGCCAATTAATATCGCCTCAGACTGTTTACATTTCTTTGTCTTGTTTACTATTTTCATATGTTGTAATGCATGGTTATTTTTTTTTATTTAACTTTCATGTAGGCACCTTGAGTTGATAACATCAAGGGAAGTTTAATGCGGCATATTAACATCTTTATTAGGTACAGTACAGCCGGCATATGATGTAACTGTACCGACAAGATATGTATGTATGGAAATTTACTAAGTATTATTAAGGCGTTAGCCTCTAAAGTTGAATCTGATGCTTTCTGAATGTCAACGTTGGATATCTTTGCCCCACAAACTGGATTTCAAGACTACCAGGAACGATTATTGCAATGTTTCTAAGAGGGACAGGTGCATGAAAAGTCACTTTTTTGGAATTTAATTACTTATAAAGACTAAAAAAAGATGATACAAGCAAGACTGGAAAAGAGCAGTAAAACAATTCCGTTGGGATACAAACTGTTCGATAAGATCTGTATAGTTCCTGACTTCCTATTGGTGTCAATAATACTTTCCGTCTGATAATTTCCAATCAGAATCTGATTTTCAAATATCTGCAAGGGCATCAGAAAACATGATGGCGTCATTGTACCTACTCTAATTTAAATATAATTGAACGTTCATTTGAAAAATCCGCTTTGTACAATTGCAATTGCTTTTGGAATGTAATTTATCCTTGAGTTACTTAATAATTACGTAGATTACTCCTGAGGTATGATATACATTTTATAGCCTTGACTACACTTTAAGCTGAAATTCTTGTAACTTTTCTTCAATGAAACATATGTTTTTAATTTGCTCGTTTTACTTCAAATAAAGATTACTTTGGAAGGCTTACCCACACAAGTAATGTTATGTATAGTCAAAGTCAGAAATATATATGCGGACAAAGATGCAAAAATATACATCAAGCTTGTTACCGCGTTAGTGTCGAGCGCCATCTACCTCTCGCCTCTTCAAATAGTATGTCAAGATTGTAGCTATTCCTATAGTTACGTTTTATCAGTTTCTTCGTGAAGCAACCACGCGGTTTACGCGGAAACCCTTAAATTGATTCCGCGGCCTATTTCTGTATAAAATGCCTTCCTTCATGCCTTCGGGCCTGGAGCTTATTAGGTTTCCCGCTGCGAAGTAAATTGTTCCAAACGGGATGGCAATTCTCTAGACAATTACGAGGACGACTCAAGAATCGTCTTCGTGTAATTGCTTGTCATGTAATGGGATGTATTAGGTACTGGGAGATTTGAGACGTATTTTTTGTTAGGTGCAGATTGATACTTTTTTTTGTAGCTGTTCCGCTAATTAGCTACCTACTTAAACGGAAACAATTTTGAACAGGCAGTACACGACTCGTAAATTCGCTATGTGCGTCTGGTTTGTTCAATACAGATGCGCAGCTATTGCTGTTTGCATGTATTTTTCTTAATTTAGATCTATTTCTATGTCGCTACAGCGGATTATAGTTTGAATTCAAATATAGTTAACGAGCGTAAAATTAAAAACTCGTTGCACAATTAAAATAAGCATAACTGAAGTAGAAATTAACCCTAATAACGCATCTGTTCCGAAATTAGCGTGGTCAATGTTAATTTGGATCAGCGGATTGCCAACTGGGTCGCTACGTTAATTGTTGATTATAATCTAATTCGGAACGGGACAGTAATTGACATACGAAGATTCCGCTTCAGAGTGGAGCGCGAGATTCTTGAAATACATTCACAGTGCACACTAGAATTTCACGGGACGTTATTTAATTTGTGGTAGAAAATCTGTTAGTTTAAAACCTGGTGGTGTATTTGTGTGGTGCTGGAGTAATTGTACAATGATGAAAAAGGTTGTGGTTTAATTATAAAATAATAATGCGTATTTCTGAACATAAGACAGTGACAATTGTTGTCAATCAAATATTCTAATTTCAAAACTTCGGAAATTACTTGCAGTGGATATGCATTTTCGTCATTTCTTTTAATTATTTACATACGTTAGACGTCGGCCGGCGGCGCAGTGCTATTAAACACTGGTACTAACCTCTCAGAATTTTAACAGGGTGTTATAGTTATAATACTTATAAGCATGCACGCGATTCCGAAGATGCAGTAGCAACCGTGCCCTTGTTCTCTGTATACGTAGTTCCAGTCGCACTTTACCGTTATTCGTTATGTTTCAACTTACGTAATATTTAGTACAAAATAGCTTATTACAGCAGCATGCCCGCATATAGACGCGTGAGTCGTTGTTTTGAAGTTGTTCGAAAGCTGAATTCCACAATCGACGCTCATGAGGGACCACTTTGTTGGAACTCCTCGTTTTTTCAAAGCCAATATCAGTTCCGTTAGCCTATTCCAATGATACCCAGCTTCTTTGTTAACTGCTTCAGAAACGTTAGTAGATGCGGTGTGAATGTAGTTTTGTACGTTCGAAATGAGAGGGGAATCTGTGGCTAATTTCAGACTCGTTATTATGCGATTCAGTTTTGAAGCTTGCCAAGATTGAGCTACTCTCTGTGTTTTTAGAAATCATCTGTTGATATTTTATCGGTGTATTATTTTATTTGTAAATACCTTCTAATCGTTTCTAACTTGTTATTCGAATCATATTGTAGTGGTCTAGTGGTAAATGTTTTTATTCAATTTTACGTTCGCCGCTTTCCATGTGTAAATACAAGTTATTTATTACCTATTTACTATTGTGATTAGACGCTAATATGTGTTTTCTGTTTTAGGACATGACGCGACAATCAATCCCTGTGGCTACCAAAGGTAAGTTTTTAAAAACAATACATTTAAGTATAATGCACAATTTCAATATCTTGCTCTGAAATTCCATGTAACGCTACCGCACGGTCATTTCTGTGTACTTATGGCAGTTACAAGGTACATCAGAAACTGTCCAAACGTACGTTTTCACAACGTTATTTATAGCAATTGCAAGAAATTTGTTCTGTCCATGAATCATACTGAACGTCCTATGCCGTGGTTTTTTTATGTGCTTAATATAGCACAAAGACTGTCTCCTAATGGGGGCTGCGTAACGCTTCGCAATCTGACGTGTAACTTAACTCTTTATTATGTCTGAAATAAAACGTAATTTGCGTTAAAAAAAAGCATGATTTTGTGGAATGGTACTTTGAATCAATTCTGGTAACCTGCGTCTTTGTTTCGAAGCTTAATATCATTTTTGCTGCAAGGATGATATCATTTTTGACAAAAAGGTGTTCCATTGCCGTCATTTACGTAATTTATGTTCATTAATACGAATATCGTTTGTTCGTTTGTCGTTTTACTTCCGTGTCACCCATTTTATTGAATTCGCAATTGTCAACTTCAAGGATCATGGTTGTATCAATGTCAACAATAGGATAGCCTCATTTCTCTTTATCGTCAAAGTGACTTGCTGTATCGCATTCTATACTATAACACAATCTTTTGATTATTGTAGTTTAGTTTAACAATACTAGTTTATGAATGATTCTTGGTGATTGAAGAGCATTGTATTGTCTCTTATTGACACGACGTTAGCCGTCGGGGAAAAATGCCCAACACTCATCATGAAGAAACCCTTTCATACATCCACTAGCTGTTACTCACAACTTCGTCTGCGTAGAATTCGTTCATTGTTATCCCGCGGGAACTAGGTACCTATGTGTTATTGTTATTATGAGGTGTACTCGTAAGACAATAACTCGTTTCTGGTTCTCCTTGTGCCTCCTATGATTCCTATCTTTCCTATACCTGCCAGGCTTGCGAATATGCCGCTCCCATATTGGTTTACACAGACATCAAAAGCGATGCATTGCTGACTGGCCGCGACTTTGTTTGTCGCGCGAGATTAATATTACCCGTCTCGTTGCATTCTGAGTGAGAGAAAACGATGCGCAGTTGTTCTCGCGCGAGATAGAAGTTGCACTGTGAGTTGTGCTAGACCTACTGCTTATACAGTCTGCGAAAGACTATAAGGCCGATAATGATGACGACGCTATATTATTGTGATGTTTCATTAAAATCTGTTTTGTAGTTTTTGCGTGACATCCGTCCTCACAAACTTTCACGTTTATTGTATTACTTGCTTTTAGCCTGCGACTTCGTAGGCGCATAATCCCGTTTATTCTCTATACCAGACGGTATAGAGAATAAACGGGATTATGCGAAATTCAGACGAATTTCAACAAATCCTTCCTTAGTGCTTGTCTACATCATAAAGGCAACCTTTATGCAAAATTTCAGCCTTCTAGAGCCAAGGGTTTCGGCTGTGCGTTGTCTGTCTGCCACTCAGTCAGTAACGGAAAAATTATAAACAGGGTACAAAGATACCCGTTAAGCGGAAAGGGGGTTAAATGGTCCTTTATAATGAGTCCATTTACATACAATATTTGAATCACTGTATTGACCGTACCCCTATGTTTTTTTTACGTGTTATTTTGTAACACGTATATTGATTAGGTTAGGATAGTATTCCCTGATCCCGAAGTTTTTAAAGTAGTTAACCCTGATCGATATTACTGTATTTATTCTAAAGTGCTTCACTTCAATGTGATTTCGATCGAGTAGTCGACACACTAATGTAATTTACTAGCACGAACTTCGGAGGTCATTGCTCGGGTTAGTTGTTTGGTAAACATCATGTTGGCTTTGACAACATCGTGAGTGGCTTATGGCTGTTTTATCACTGAATAAATTAATAAGTTTGTGCACTCCTCGAACTTATTCATGAAATGTTTTGTCATTAGGATGTTATGCTTATTATTCAATGTTAATAGTATAATCGTCTAGTTGGTTACTTTTACAATCGATCGTTGTTTTTTGACGACCGGATAGCCTAATGGTTAGAGGCGCTGACTATGAAGCTTGAGGTCCCGGGTACGATCCCCGGTTGGGACTTAGGGCAGATGTTTGTGTGATGAATACAAATGTTTTTTCTCGGGTCTTGGATGTTTAATAGGTATCAGAGTAATTCGTCTCATTCGTTTTTCGTTCAATTCTTATTTCGTCTCGTTCTGTATTCGTCACTCATTCTTTATTCGTCTTGTTCGCTATCTGTCCCTATCTTCCTAAGTCCAACTCAGTAGTAAGTAACTTGTCTTCATTTTTAACAACTCTTATTCGTGTTTCGTCTCACACATGTATAAGTAGGTATGTATTTATCTAGTATGTTTGTCCGTTGTCTAGTATTCAGACGTTATTACTGCGATAATAAGGATGATGTGTACATATTTTTGCAAATTTGAGTAGATACATAAGCCCTAGACAGTATGGTAGACTCATTTCAACACAAAAGTTAAACCAAGAACCTTTATTATTAACTAGCTGTTGCCCGCGACTTCGTCCGCGTAGATTTCGGTTATCACTATCCCGCGGGAACTATATAATTTTCCCGAATAAAAAGTAGCCTATGTTATTCCTCAATATTTAACCTATCTTCTTACCAAATTTCATCTAAATGGGTGCAGCGGTTTTCCCGTGAAGAGGTAACAAACAGACACACAGAGAGACAGAGAGACACGGGTTACTTTCGCATTTATAATATTAGGATAGGATTAGGATTTTAATCACTGATGAAACTGGTTCGATATCATTATTACGAATTACTGTAATAGTCCAATTAACAGCTCGAAGGCCTAGACCGGAATACATTGATCTCTATTGATTTAACAGAACTGTTTGGATGACCTACATGCTTAGAGGTCGTCGTACCCGCTAAGTGTCATCAACTCTTCGCCTGTGTTAATAGATTATTTAATGAAGCTAAAGTTTCACTTTACCTTTCGTCTTTTTACCCGACTGCGAAACGCAAAGGAGGGTAATTAGGCAAATGTATACCTACTGCAGCAAGGGAATTACCAACCAATTTATTTATTTTTATTACTGTCACATGTTGCAATTTGCAATTGTTGTGTGCATGCTTATTGTCTAAGCTCGCCATCGGCATCGTGCTTATTTTGTATGGGCTGACAATTGGTATGAACCTGAAACAGCTAGCCGTCCACAACCTGACATTTTAATCCTAAGTCAACTATGCTGCTGGTACTAACACTAACTTACTCACTGTCAATTTTTTTTTTTTTTATACTACGAGGAAGGCAAGCGAGCAAGTGGGTCACCTGATAGTAAGTGATCACCACTGCCCATAGACACATGCCACATGACATGTTTAGCATCTAAACAAACAAAGGTGCTTACCCAACGTGCACGACCTGCTGACAACAACTACTTATACTTTGTGTCAAGAAGTCCTTCGGCCTTTACGGCCTGTCCTGCATTCTTTTTAACCCCCGACAAAAAAGAAGGGTGTTATAAGTTTGACATGTGTATCTGTGTATCTGTCTGTGGCATCATAGTTCCCAAACGGGTGGACCGATCTGGATGCGGTTGTTTTCAGTCGAAAGCTATTTTAATCGAGATGGTTCTTATTTAAGCTTCATTAAAATCGGTTCACCCGTTTTTGAAATATTGAACTTTGAAATGACAATGTCGGGGGTTTTTCAACTTTTCTAAGTTGGTTAGGTTATTGGACCAATGTATGTACTTAAAAGCCCAAATTTCTAGGTCACTTGACTCACCCGGTGACACGAGCATTGACATGAATCCCAGAGTTCCTAATCGGGTGGCCACTTAGCTTCATAATTTCAACAATACCGGTCACTTTATCGGGCGTTCTTTATGTTGCGTCTGATGTCATGGAAAGCCCTATTAGTAGGGGGGCGTCCATTCATCATTCATTAAGTGAGGTGATTTTGGCCATTCCCCCCCCCCCAGGCCTTGGTAAGATGCACCCCCCCCCCGTAATCTCAAGTGAGATGTTTGAAATGCGTGTTTTTACTTTAGTGCTTGATTTCTTTAAACATGTTTGCCTTAATTTTACAACCAACTGACTGACAACGCACAGCCTGAACCACAGGACCTAGAGATTTGAAATTTGGCAAACATGTACCTATTGTACCTTGAGTATCATAGAGGTGCATTAAGAAGGAATTTTTCGAAATCCTCCACGGGGTAGGGAAAGGGAACTAGCGCGTTTTGAAATATTTCACAGGGGCAAAGCCGCGGGGCATAAGCTAGTAAATAATAAACAAAAAACTGTCTCTACCTTGATATAAATTCAAGTTCTGATAACCGGGAGGTTATCCGTTCCGGGTGGGCAAATATTTACAATTCCTGGGGTGCTAGCACGCCATTTTGTCGCTTGTCGCTCAGTGCGTCCTTCACTGATTCCATCACTATGAAAGGGCCGCACTGCGCGACAAGCGATAAAATGGCGCGCCGTGCTACATGTGTTGGTGTTACATTAACTAATTACTAATTCTAATTACGCCGAACACGCGTTGCAACAAGTTCGTCGAGAGTCGAGGGCGCTAACTGTCGTAAATCGTTGCCAAATTAAAGTTATATAACGATTAATAGCTAGATGCAGGCCGGGGCTGGCACGCGACCACGGTGTCCAGGGTGTGGAGATTAGTTTGGGATATTCCTTAAAGCATACACGTTGCCGGCAGTGAATGCGTTAAGGTGACTTTCGCCTCAGTGCCGCAGTCATTCATTTGCAGACATTTGAACGCACTTTGTGCGTTTGCGGCACCTGAAGAAGTTTCGTGCCTGACAGCCGGCAGCGAATGCGTTAGAGGCTTGAAAATGGAGACCGTGGTCTGAGCCTTTAGTGAGTCTAGTGTAATCGACGGCCAAAAAATACGTCTCGAGCGCGTTTGCGTTAAAATGTCAAAATAGCATGAGAATTGTTTGTTGTCGATACGTGCCACTAGTGGCGCTGCCAATTTGCCCATAGTAATTCAGACGTAAACGCGGTCGAGGCGATTTTTTGGTCGTTGATTAGATTACACTAGACACTCTGGTAGCGGTTTTAAAAGTAAGTTGATCTCGTAAACGGTTTGTTTATAATTTATAAGTTGACGTTTTTGACACATGGTAAGTGAGCGTGATCACAACTTGCATAGGATACTTCTGCACACACGCAAAAGCACTACGCAATCATGCACGCACACAATTACTAGTGTAAATACACACTGTGGATGAGTGTCCGCAATTACGAATGCTACAAAACACCATTTAATAGAACACGTATATCACGAGCGATACTGAGTCACAATTCGCGCACTTGTTGCACATTCTATCCTCTTTTTATTGGTTCTGTGGTACGGACACACTTTGTAAAATAAAATTACACGACGGAACGGTCATCTTATACCGTTAGTAAAGAAACTCTGATATGACATCATCTTAAGCGTGATAAAGCATATATGGCAGACAATAACTCCTGCAAGTAGATACCACTTTGAAAGCATTAGATGCATAGCTACACTTGGAAAGGTCATTAAACTAAACGTGACCTGAAATGTTCTCTTCCGCTTACTGTCGCTATGTTTTACATTTCACTATCCATGTTCAAACGTAACGGTCATCATCACCAGCCTTTTTTTACGTCCCACTGCTGGACACAGGCCTCCTCTCAGAATGAGAGGGCTTGGGCTGTAGTTCCCACGCGGGCCCAGTGCGGATTGGGAACTTCACACACATCATTGAACTGCTTTGCAGGAGTGTGCAGGTTTCTTTCAACGGGAAAACTCATGATAAATTACAAATGTAATTCCGTACATAAATTCCGAAAAACTCAGAGGTGCGAGCCGGTGTTGGACCCACGACCCTCTGCTTGAGAGGTAACGAATAAAAGAAAAAAATTCCAGTTCGTTACAGCTTCGAGTAAACTAGGTACGGTTTGTTTTAGTAGTTTTGCCGAGTTAAGCTGACAACAAAGATTTCTTATGCAGATTATTGCCTTATAAAAGGCTGCTGTACATTTATCTGCTGTAGAAGCATATTGATTTAAAAAAAATTTGATGGTCACCAATGTCCAATGTCATTACGTCAATAGATACTAAACTTGTGCACGACAGACAAAATGTGAATTCGGCAAAATTTTCACGTAGCACATGTAGCACGCGCGCCATTACGTCGCTTGTCGTGCAGTGCGTACCTTTCATAGTGATGCAATCAGTGAAAGACGCACTGAGCGACAAGCGACAAAATGGCGCGCGTGCTAGCCCCCCTGGTTTTGTTACACTAGTTCGTTGAGCAGAACTCTTCATTGTCACCCTACTAAGGCAGTAGTAGCCAAAAATAGCAGAAATTATTCCAACTCGACACGACTAGAACAAATCGCGTTACGTGCAACTCTAATATACATACCAATTTCCGGTAACTGAGGCTTAAATTAATCTTTTCTATGTTGAATTGAAACACGTATGCAAGTTATGTATACCTATAATAAAACAGTACCGTGACTGAATGACTGACAGTCAATGCACAGCCTAAACCACTGGACCCAAATACTTGAAATTTGGCAAACATATACCTTGAGTATCCTAGAGGAGCACTAAGAAGGGATTTTTCGAAATTCCCACGGGATAGGGAAGTAGTCTATTTTGAAATATTTCACGGGGATAAAGCCGCGGGACATAAGCTAATTTAGGTATAGTTTACTTCAATCGGTAGATATAATATAAGTAATCCTAATCCTAACTAATATTATAAATGCGAAAGTAACTCTGTCTCTGTCTGTCTGTTTGTTACCTTTTCAGGGGAAAACCGCTGTACCAATCTAGATGAAAGTTAATTCTGCTGTGACGTAAAGCAATGCAGTGCCATTTTTTCACGTTGTATGTTAGTACGACATGCATTCATTTCCATTAATTAGTTTTTAGCAGTCAACGCCTCACTTTCTACCTGAGCTATATTAAAATTAAATAGTATTTATGCTTCCAGTCTTGAAACATATTATGAAACGTCGCTATGCAGAATGAGTTTTAGGTGCCTGATGATGCCTTCCGCTTCAATTGCTTTCTTCAATACCCATAATCACCATCATCAGCCTATTCTAGTCCACTGCTGGACATAAGCCTCCCCTAATGAGCGCCATAGCGCCCTGTCTTCAGCTTGCCGCATCCAGCATCTGCCTGCAGTCTTTCGCAGATCGTCATCCCACCTGGCCGGAGGGTGGGTGGAGGGACTACGTTTGCCGAGTCGCGGTCGCCATTCAAGTACACGTTTACCTCAACGGTTGTAGGTTCTTCGTGAGATATGGCCGGCCCATTGCCACTTCAGCTTGCTAATTCTTTGAGCTATGTCGATTACCAATACCCATGCTTCCGTTGAAACTGATTTAGTACACATTTTGAACTATTTCAGTCGTCACGTAATTAATTCTCCTAATATTAGCGAATGCGTATTTCGGCCGCCTGGTCAGGGCGCCCCTGACCCTGGCCATGGCATTAAGAACACGAACTGCTTACAATGAACCTAGTAACGTTTACATGCTAATTTCTATAGTTGATCCTTTTATTTGTAGAGTGTAAGAAGAAATTATGGACAGGATATATTTTTAACTTTTGCTATGCGATGATTTATCGCATTTTTGTGAAATTTAATGGCGCATCGAGTTGCATTTATTTTATTGGTTATGTAACCATTGATTTTAAAAATAAGAAAATAATACTGAGCATGATTCGGTTGGCTGCACATGTTGTGAGCACAAAACACACTATTATGCAAGTGGCTGCTTTCCCACGACAAAATGGGGCAGATCAACTATTTTGTATGTATTTTTTTATGACGATAAAAAATACGTTACAAAACGGAACAGTTTTATGTATGTATGTTTTAATTGCTTTATTTACTTCCTCCTTTTCATAATCGGATAAATAAATGCAATAACGCGCATTAAAATACCTTATCTAGCCACTGAGCTAACGAAGGCAGCCAGTCGTTAAGCTCTTATAAAAACCACGACGCATTTTATAAGAATATCTCAAGAGAATCAAGATAACTTGCTAAGGTCGTCTCCATAAATACTATTTGAGACAGACCCTCGTTTGCATGGCTATTTAAAACTTAACCTTTCTTATCGCTATTGTATATTTTCACCGAGACAGGAAAAACTGATAATGTTTTGATAAATACACCTTCCTTTCTGTTAACTTACTCCTTCCTTTACTTTCATTATGAAGCCATAATGTCCATGTTTATCATTATTAAACAACGCGGTGGCGTGTGAAATAAGTCTGTGTGTTTTGGGGTTTGTTGAATTTAACATGGGGCGGTCATTCGGCTCCGTTACCACGGCTATAAGTATGGGGCGGCAAAACGCGCGCGGACAGTGCGCGAGCGGCCGTGTACCACAACACTGGCTGGCACCACCGTTCTTTATTCAAAACGAACCAATCAAATGGATCACACGCAAGTGCAGTGAACCTGACCTTTGTGTTTTTTTTTCTTCATCGACACAACCTCGAAATTCCATTATGCCAGTGCTGTACGAGAGATGCACTCAGCCGCACTTGCAGCGGCGGTCGACTAAAACCGTAGGCCGTAAGTTCAACCCCGTCTGTCTACTCTAACTGGTCACGCGTAAGTTCAACCCCATCTGTCTACTCTAACTGGTCAAGCTATTGTGAATCTTCCGTGAACGGCTTAGGATTCTTTCGAGCCTGGGATTTGTCGGGATCGGATTTCCCGTTCCGCGCGAATAATATCGATGACTAGACCGGGAAAGTTTCCTTTTCAGCGGTATTGAAGTGAAGTTGTTTGCCCTTTTTAAGTTAATGTCGCCCGACGACCTTGTCAACCTTCGCGTTAACGAATTGTTAAACTTTATCTTGTTATTTAACACCGTGTAGCGCTGACTCATGTCCTTTAATTTCTTTCGGTACAATAACGTAATGAAAATAGGTTTTATGTGAAAAAGCCGGTAGTTCCTTAAATATAATGAACGCGTCGTTAATCGTCCCACATGCGGGCGTTTTTTTTTGTTTATGTTTTTGTGGATAGAGGATAACGCACCGAGTTAATCAAGCGCTGTGTGGGCGCTGACCGTTGACTCGAGACGCTTGCGTCGCTCAAACTTGAGTCCCAGCTTAAGATGTCCTTGTGTGCACTTTTAACATTAAACTACTGTGAGACTCGATCATTGTGAAATAAACGGATCACTCCCGTATATAAGTCAATGTTTCGGACTAATTCGTAGAACAATCTCTGAGTTGTTGAGGGGCGGGGAGCAGAGGGTGTGCGTCTCGCTGCCGCTGGGTCGTGCGCTCCCAGAGGTAGGACTATGAATCAGTCCGAAATATGTCAGGCTTAACTCGCCTTATCTCACTATGTCCTAGGTCCTAGTGATCTTTCCGGTTTCTAATTCTGCGGGTTTGGTACGCTCAATCGTTCTCCTTAGTAGTACATTGGCGTGCCGAATGTGTACTTAAGTGAAACATCCTGACCGTGTTAGTTAATTTAATGTGACAAGATACTGGACGGATTAGTAGTGAATTTTGTCCTAGACTGTGTTAATTAGTTCCTTGTCGGTTTTAGTACTTTTTAATATACAATTGTTTGGTCTCCGGTTCATTCGTTTCGGTAACATCTTATTGGTCTTATGAGAAGTTTATTCAGCACAAGTTGAGTAACTAAAATAAAATACCAATGAGAAATAAATTGAATGTATCTATCTCCTTTATTTTTTCAGTTCAGTAGTTTCCCCTCTATCGCCGGCACCGGTTCTGAAAACATCCTCTGAAATGAGCCGATATACGAGACCGACTAAAACGCGAGCTGAAATTTTCTCAAAACAAAGCTACTTCTTCCACCACTTTAGTATCATAAATAAATCATATCAGATTCTATAGTGCATTAACCGAAGGAAACGCTGCAGGCTGGGAATGGGGATGGGTGCAATAAATACCGTTCAAGACTTCCAGGTCAGATAGGTAATCGTGCCGACCTAACTGGCGCCTAAAATTTTCTAAGCACGTACCTTCTTTCCTGTGAGATAGGATTTAAGCGTTAAATCAAGTTTTAGTTGTGTTTTTGTAAACCATAGCTGCTATTCGTCAGTTAGTGACAAAGGAGAAGAAAAGATGTCCAATTTTTGGCAGAGGGTCTCCATTACATTACTTACCATACAATTACTCTTACACTGTATTACATTCCTGCTTTAAGGTTGGTGATATACAATTATACACTGTTTACGGTGAAGACTGCTATGATTTAGGTTCTGTCGAAGTCTAGGGCACCTATTAGCAGTAATTACAAAAGATGTCATGAGTGCAATTTATCTAGATGTTTACTAGATAATGTTTTTGCAATAACTAAATAACACGTCAAAGTATTAATTAAAGCTAATAGATTAAGTAATTTGACTTCTTATCTAAAGTGGCTTGGCTTGGCAGCCACCCAGGATGAAAGCTCTAAGATAACAGTCGCGAAAGAGTGCTTATTATGCATTTTATTTAGCTTAGCATAGACACGAGTTTCAGTGTTTTTTTACCGAGTTACTTTTATTGTTAAACAATGACGTTTTCATTCATGATCAGGAGAGAGGCTAGGTTGTCTTCCATTCCGATTTTCCTATATCGAAGTCACAGTATTATTGTCCGTTACCATAGCAACGGTAGTCAAGTCTTGTTATTTCTCTGCATTTCACTCTTGATTTTCATTTTATTTTAGGATTTTTTGATCAGGACCAGTCTTTAACAAAAAGTTAAGATAATTTGTGTTGAAGAGTCTCTAAAGTCGCAACGAGCCTTTTCGAACGTTGTGCTTTTTTAATTAGTGATGTGATTTTGACGTTTTGACGTTATCAGCTGATAAAGTGTACACGTGGAGATATTGTTACTATGAGAAACTCGATAGACCAGACCTTGTGCATTTATCGCACCAACACAATTAATAGAATGAAGTTGTATGTGTATGTGTATGGTCTCTTAAATCTGATGCGTATGGTTCTCTATTGTTTTTTTTAAATAGCTATCTTTGAGTTATGTGCTCTGATGTTCCTACTTGTGATTATAATAACTGAATGAAAATAATCGATTTATTGATTATTTTTGTTTTTATTTTTATGAAACATTCATAGAATGAAATTCAACATACAATGACAATGCAAAGAAAAATTCGTTAAGCAGCTGGACTTGAACCAGCAACCTCGGTTATCCGTACCACGCTCCACCAATTAAGCTATACTTAACGTTAAGTACACGTAAGTAAGTAAGTACATACGTACGTTAAGTATAGCTTAATTGGTGGAGCGTGGTACGGATAACCGAGGTTGCTGGTTCAAGTCCAGCTGCTTAACGAATTTTTCTTTGCATTGTCATTGTATGTATAATAACTGATGCAAACTGCAATTAAAAAAAAATCTAAGTTCTGCTACTGCTGTACTCGCAGGGATTTATTATGGTCATAACGACTTCTAATTTATTATGGCAGTAGAATTGATTATTTCTAGAATAAGTTGGTGAAGTTTATGTTCTTTTATAGATTTTTTGTCAATGCAACTTCACGACTTTCTATGATATAATGAGGCACAGTGGAAACTAAATGACAGGCATTTTCTAGACTGCCATTTTGTGTAGTGAATGATAGATTAAACAAACGTACTAGCAAATCTACGGTTTATACCACGTCGCTTCTGCAAGCCTGCAATTTCGCAAGCTGGGGAAGTTGCTAACTTGTAATTAAGTGCGGTGCCGCTAACGTTAACTTAATTACCAATTACAGTTCTATCCGCTTCAGCCGGTCCATTATGGATTCAGTCGCTAGACCAAGTTTAGAGCCCGCGGGCCATCAGTCACGATCGATGGGGCCATCGGAAACCGTGTGACGTCACCACGTCCATTTTTCATCAGGACAAAAGACGTACGACAATTATTTTCCAATTTTACCCGCTCGAAGGCTGTAATTGATCTGTGTTCAAGACGCGCCAGTCGGTGTTTCGCCGTCGGCGTGGGTTGGTTTCTATTCAACAGCATAGTTGGTCGCGTTTCTAATTCTGTGTTTTATATCGATTGCACACAGCTCTGCTGTTCTACAAAGTTTTACAAAGTTAGTTGTTTTACCAAAGTTTTTTGACTAACGTTGCCGAGCACTCGGCTAGGCATTTAACTTTCGGGGTTACTACACTCTCCTAGTGCAGCGTCCATTAGCTAATTCATAAGTTCCATTTCAACTTTTTTTCGATCAGCGCCATTGTTAGTGTTTTTCCACGCGCCTATTACGAGCAGTCACGGTACCCTCTTCCCTTGCCTCTTCTCTTGCCGTGAAACCCGATAGCTGTTTTTATCACGTTTTTGATCTAGATACTGTGTTAAATTGTGTGTGAACTGTGCATGCAACTTCACCTTCGCCGCGCATGCGTCATGGTTCATTGCCTTGAGTGCGGAAACGGATCCTAATATGGCGGGCGCAGATCGCCTTGCGCCAACGCACGCAGAGCGCCATTCCAAATAATCCGTCACACGCGCGTACATGTCACTTAGTAAATTAATTGAATTGACTGTGATGCTTAGTTGAAAAATGGCAAAGAATTGTAGTTAGTTGATTCTGAACAAGACTGCCATGTGCTGTTCGTGGTTGAGATGCCGGCGGAAAGTCGGGTCCGTCTCGGCAGAAAGCGAAGAACCTACTGAGGCGTTCGTCGCCGAATCGCCCAAACAGTTGCCTCCGGAGACAGAGACCGCGACGGAGCAACACGAACTGCAACCACGTAAGGGTCACAGCTTGTAACACGTTACGTTCGGAGTTCGTTTTGCTTAATGCACATTTCCGTTTGCGAGTTCGTTTCGTTTGTTTTTAATTCTTGGTTGTGTTTGTAGTATGATTCATGGACAACAAATTAGCTCAATTCAATTATTTATTTTTATGTAGGTTAGTTTAGGTTAGGTTACTGTAAGCAATTAGTCAAAAGAGTAATGAAATGACGGAATCGTTTTGTCCTTCCACTTATTGTAGTCCCCATGTTATTTCCATCTGTCACCACATAGTTCGCCCTCCTAAATTGGTGCTATCATCATCATCAGCCTTTCTCACGTCCCACTGCTCCCACTCCTGGTGTGTTTTAAGTTCCTAATCCACACTGCGCCTGCGTGGGAACTATAGACCAAGCCCTCTCTTTCTTACCCAGGCGCTATTTACTGGGACATAATTCAAATCGTGAATGAAGAACTTATTAAAAATTTCTACAGACGCTCAGATGCAACTGCATTAATGTTGTATACTTGAACGTCTGTACGAGGAAACTTGCTCAGGCCTTATGACATTAATTAGGCGCCGTATGCAGGAAAAATCTTGCGTGTGACCTACCTCCCTACCCATGTTAAAACCAAAGCCATGTAAAAATCATCTACGTATCCGATCGTCGTGGAGATCCTTGGGGAACGCCTATGTTCAGCAGTGGACGTCTTCCGGCTGATATGATGATGATGATGATGATGATCAATGACGGTGATGCTAATGTAATGTAAATTCCCAGCGCCGGCGACACGCGCGACGCGCAACAACCAGGTGCGCACATCGGTGGCGCCCGGTTATACGAACGGCCACGGCGGCGACACCACGGGCCGCCGGGGCGCCGAGAACGTGCCGCCCGCGCCCGCGCCCAACCCCGCCCGCGTCACGCAGCAGGTAAGGGCTCGCTGCCTGCTTTATACCGGCTATAGGATACTGCAAGGAGTACGGATACGGCTTACAGCAGTTGTTTCTAACCTTTTTTAACCTTAAAGAAGAGGGGTGTTATAAGTTTGACCCACAGAGCTGATACTCTCCTGACCTGCTCCTCTTTGTATCTGCTCTGTGGTTTGACCTGTGTAGATCGATGAGGTTTTTTTTTAATCGGAAGCTAGTTTAATCGAAAGCTGGGATGGTTCTTAGCTAAGTTACATTAAAATCAATTCACCCGTTTTGTCGGGGGTTTTTCAACTTTTCTAAGTTGGATAGGTTATTACGCGTTTATCTCTGGAAACATCTTTAAAGCAAGAACAGCGTAACTTCCTCATACTGTCTGTCGCCATGTTTGATGCTATTTTGTTCATTACCCGTCAAGAAAAATAGTTTTACCTCTTTTGCGGGTACTAATTACAGGTACATGTTCTGAACCACTGGACTACAGAAATACAGTATGTTGACAATGCCGTTTGTGGCTGCAGTTGGCTGCAATAGCAGCTTCCTTAGACGCTCTTGACGAGGCTCATGTGTACGCACACACTCACAGTACGGTACATAATTTCGCTCGAGTCTTCGAGTCGTCCAGCATAGGGCATTAGTTCTATGATTTGTAGGCGTCATTGTAGCTTACCCGAGCCGTGTGAGCAATAGTTAAGTAAGAGCTTGATTGTGTACAAGGTTATTACTACATGTTGGATCCTTAATTTGTTAGGTACTGTGACCCTGTAATAATAATTATGGACGTTGAAAAATCTAATTTGAAATCCAGTCAAAATGGAAACGCCCTTTTGAGTCATTTTTGCATCCTTCCTTTTTACGCTACAAGCCTTCCATTATTTTTAGTTTTTTAGAGTGGGTCAAGAGAATATTTGAATCTCACTCTCCGACCGGTGTAAATCGATTTTATTGGCTCTAACAGAGGTGAACGACCAGGCGTTTATATCACCTTATAAACTGACCTGTCTAGGATGATATCACCTACGTATGAAGCGTACAAACGTAATATGCGGACGTGGCATACTACGTCCGGGTATTTTGTTTTGCGTTTTATTAGTATGCATATTATTAACTGACAATTTTAGCCAATTTAAACTGAGGTGTCAGAGTACGCTAAGCACATGCGAATTGTGTTGGCATGTTGTTACCGTGACCTCATCTTTCCTGACGACACTTACGTCTATTGGGTAGTTTTATGCGGTCTTTATAACCAAAAGTGGTTAAGTAGTAGTACGGATTGGCACAGCGATGCCGCGAACTGCAATAGCGAAACGCTCCGTTTTTTAAAAGTCTCCAGAGTGGCGACCGCGTACTGGAAGGCGAAGTGTTGGTAGGCCTCCCGCAAAGTGGACAGACGATCTGGTACAGATCGCGGGAAGCCATTGGCTGCGGGTAGCACAAGACCGAGCGTCGTGGAGATCCTTGGGGAAGGCCGCCGTCCAGCAGTGGACGTCTTCCGGCTGACATGATGATGATGATAAGTTTCGCTGTCGCATTTCGCAACGTCGTCGCTCTAGATCAATGGTTCCCAACCAGTGGTCCGCAGGAGTCAAAATATGGTCCGAGAAGTAATTCAAATTTCAAGGGCGATACCTATATCACCGCGCGTCATTATTATGTTTTCTGTTAAAATTTAATTATTAAAATAACATTTTTTTGTTAAAGTTCATTTTCGAATTGATTCAGTTAATTTTGAGGGTTCCGTACCTCAAAAGGAAAAAACGGAACCCTTATAGGATCACTTTGTTTTCCGTCCGTCTGTCTGTCTGTTTGTCTAGACCCTTTTTCTCTGGAACGCGTGGAAGTAGCATGCTGAAATTAATATCAAATACTCAAGCCTGTGGTCCCTTGAGGCTGTGAAAAAATCAACCTTCTAATTCAACGCAATCAAAAGATACAGTTATTAAAATGGCAGTTTCCATACAAATTGCCGTACCCCAAAAACCGAAAGGGTATTTCCAGTTGTCCTACAAACTTGAAATTTGGTATGAAGGTAGCTCTTATAGTACAACCACTCAGACAATTCTCAAAATCTAAATTTTTATCTCTGTCTGTAGATTTCACAGATCAATATAAGATCCCACACTGCGTACAATTTTCTTAAGAGCAAAGCGTCAAAATCTTTGTACGGAACCCTCGTGCGCGAGTCCGACTCGCACTTGGCCGGTTTTTCTTGTACCTACTTCGTGGTCCCTGCGAACAAAAAAAAATCGAAGTGGTCCCTGGTCAGGAAAAGGTGAGGAATCACTCCGCTAGATGCTTATAGACTCCAATCAGTGATACGTGGTTGTTTCCCCCCGAGCCCGTGGCGCGGTCCCCCTCGCAGCTGCCGGCGTCGGGCGGGCGCGCGCGCGCCGGCGCCGGCGCCGCGCCCAGCGCCGCGTCCGTGCTGCCGCCGCACGCGCCCTACCTGCCGCGCCCCGCGCGCAACAACAAAGAGGTTCCCGATCCTGCCATATCCAACATCCTATGTCCTGTCAGGCCCCTGTTTCGCCATCTTTACAATTGTCAGTTTTATATGACAATTCGAACTACATTTCTTTGGCAATATGAAGCGCGCGAAAACGAAAGCCCTTCAAGTCAATAATCAATAATAAATCAATAAATCTTTATTGTGTGTGGAATTCAGGTAGTTACATGTAACAGATGAATTTGTCAGCATAATTGTCTCACCGAACCCTATCTTTACAGACGTACACACATTGTGTTAATAATAGAAAAAGTAAGCTAGACAAGCAAGCATTAACATTGTCACATTACAATTACATTAAATTTAAATAATAACAATGCACCCCGTTCAACTATTTTGAAATAAAAATATAGCTGATGTCAGTGTCGTACAAAAAATAAAATAATAACAATAAATAGAAAGATATAATTATATTAATTGATTGCGGTCCATAAATTCCTTTACACTATAAAAACACTTGTCCAATAGCCACAGCTTAACTGCTCAGTCAGCAGTTGACACCGAACTGTCATTGAAAACTGACAATTGTAAAGTTGGTGAGATAGGGGCCAGGACTCGTGCTTCTTGAGTGTCAGCAACCGAGTTAACGCATTCACTGCCGTCAACGCATATATGCATTTTGGTGAATTTCGACCAGTGCCGCTGTCATGCATTTGCAGGCGTTTGAACCATCGACAGGCCATGCACCTGTTCAGCGCTGACAAAATGCGGCCCCTTACTCATTAGTTGTCATTTGACTGATTTAATGTCAAACATCAAGGGATACCAAGTCACCGAATCATCTAATCACCTTGTCAGTGCGCGGTGAAGCGGTGGCGTATCTGTCTATTTTTGTATATCAATGGTTTGAACGCACATGTGCGTTTGCGGCACCTGAAGATGTTTCGTGCCTATGACAGTTGGCAGCGAATGCGTTGAACATTACGTCGACATCGGCGTGTGCCGCTAGCGATAGCTAAAGCAAAGCTACTCTTCTTCAATAATAAAGGGTGGTGGGTGACAATCTCCAGAAGAACGAGTCTCGTACCTCCTCATCCTGTAACGACACATCCTTCCTTATCCTACAAATCTTCGGAAATAACGTGTAGTAAGGTTAACCATGTCTGAATGAGATGATGACTTATGGCAAAATTAAATCATTTTATTCCATCACTTAATAGAGCTTGCAGAATTAGTCTTAAAAATTCAAAGCCTCACTTTTTACTGATGCTTAGATGTTTTTAATTTTAATTAATAAAAAAAGATACTTAGTTTAATCATTGAAAAAATGATAACGTCTCATAGTTGAGTAATTCAATACAAACTTTATACTGAGCGATCGTTTTCATATTTCTAAAAAGTTGGTGGTTTGACCAATTATAGTGTCCCGCCGTAATGTAGTCAATCCTGATACATTGCACAGCTATGAAGTTGTTGATTTTTGACAATGTTAGACCCACGGACCAACCACCACCACCCTCTGGACAACAAATGTCAGGGCGAACGTTCCCAAAACGCTTATGCTCATTTGCACCTATAAATCTTATTAGCCATCAATCGCGGCTCACTTTCGACCAGATGACAAGCGACATGACAAGCTATGAACCAATCACGACGCATTCCCCCGACCCGCTCACCGCGGCTTTTCCCGTAATGACTTTCCAAGTGAATTATAGAAGTTGCGGTAGAAGCAATTTAAGCATTTCTAGCGTTTTTCTGCTATGGTTAACATTGTCAATAATCAGCAACTTCATAGCTGTGCTATGTGTCAGGATAGTCTTCATAGCAGCGGGGCACTAGGTATGTAGCCAGCCATCATCCCCATTTAATTGAGCCATTTTGTTGACATTCAATCATCATTTATTCCTACACCCGACGTATCGGAGCCAAAGAAGTCTATCCTCCTGAATCCCCACGTCAAATTTAGATTGTCTGAATTTGAAACTACTTAGGGCCCATAGGGGCCGTCCATTAATCACATGATCTTTTTAAAGCATTTTTTAACCCCCCCAAGGGGGCTTGGTGATACATGGTGAGGTTTGAGACTATCCGCCCACCCCTCACCCAACATCATGTGTATTTTTAGTATCTACAAAAAATCTATTTTTTTTTAGAATATCTTAAATGCAGGTATAAAGTATAATCTTATTTTATTCTGAAATTAAGGACCATGATAAAAATGTCTAGACAGAAAGGTTTGCAGGTTATTTTTGATTGGCATAAAAATAATGAAAAAATAAATACACGTGATATCTTACTACACCCCCCTCCCCCCTTGTGACATTTCGTGATTTTTGTCAAACCCCCTCCCCCCCCCCCTTTCAAGCCTCACGTAATTAATGGACGGTCCCATAGATGTTGTTATAGAAAAGTTCAAATTAACTTTGACATTTTGTTCTTTATTTAGGACACTGGGACTCAGGAGTATGTACTGTACATGCGAGCCAAGTCAACTGCAACCTCCAATGAACTAACGAAGGCGCTCCCAATTTCCAGTTCAACAATCCCCCGAACGCGGGCAGCGGGCTGTCGCGCGGCGGCGCGCCGGCCGGCGCCGCCTCCAGCACCGTGTCTGTGCCGCACGCGGTCGCGTCCGGCGCCGTCCGCCGGTCCAATGTCGTCAAGGAGGTCGAGCGGCTCAAGGAGAACCGCGAGAAGCGGCGGCAGCGGCAGGCCGAGCTCAAGGAGGAGAAGGTGAGCGAAAGGGTCAAGAACGAGTCATTATCAAACCGAGATTAAAGTACCGTTAGCGCAAAATTACATATAGTAAATAAATATAATTAATTGTAAGTCCATATTATGATATCTTCATAGTTTAACTGCAAACACTGATAGATACAAGATTTACTACGAATGCTTCATTGTAATAATACGTAACAACTCTACCTATTCTTGGTAAATGCTTTGTCATTTGTTTTATAAACTAATATTAAAGACGAAAAGTATTTGACAAATCAATGTCATTATTTTCCCAATAATATTCGTGTTATCGAAAAAGTAGGTAAGCAACCGACGTGTTCACAATGATCTAAGCACGGCTTTATTGTTATAGACATAAGAGCTTGTGCAGATCATTGCGAACGCTTCAGTTGCTTAGCCACTTCTGCTGCTGACTGTATCCGTCGAAAATGAATATTAAGTCTTTTTATTTCATGTATTAATTCAGAAACGTCATATGTGCTTGATTGTATTCTAATCGCGGTTTAATAATAACTTCCCGCGGCCCACGACAAATTTCAATGGTGTGAAACTTGATGTCTTAAATGATAATGAAAAGTTCAAATACTTTTTTACCTCTCGTTGTCAAGGAGATGTCCCCTGGGTAACTCGTCTAAAAGAAGATTATCTAAGGCAGCACTCCATGAAACCTTAGGAGTTTCGACAGTTATATGCCAATTCCTTCATGTTTCATCTCCTAAGCATGCAAATCCTGACTTTCGGATGAGTAAACATCCAAGACCCGAGAACAAAACATTCATATTCATCAGACAAACATCTGCCCCGACCGGGGATCGAACCCGGGACCTCGAGCTTCATAGTCAGAGTTTCTAACCACTAGGCTATCCGGTGGTCTGAAGATGTGTTTTTTTTTTCGTTTCCAGGAGGCCCTTATGAACATGGACCCTGGCAACCCGAACTGGGAGTTCCTGGCCATGATCCGCGAGTACCAGCAGAGCATCGAGTTCCGCCCGCTCACCGGCAACGAGCCCGTGGAGGACCACCAGATCACCGTCTGCGTGCGCAAGCGGCCGCTGAACAAGAAGGAGCTCAACAAGAAGGAGGTGAGCCCCACAGGCTGTCCGCCTTTAACTATAGCAGGAGTTCCCGGCCAGGGGGGCACGGGGAGATGTCAAGGGGGGCGGAAAGAGTTTGCATTTTCTTTTTCTTTTTTAGGGTTCCGTACCTCAAAAGGAGAAAACGGAACATTTATAGGATCACTTTGTTGTCCGTCTGTCTGTCTGTCAAGACCCTTTTTCTCTGGAACGCGTTAAGGTAGCATGCTGAAATTAATATCAAATACTCAAGCCTGCGGTCCCTTGAAGCTGTGAAAAAATTAACCTTTTAAGTCAACGCAATCAAAAGATACAGTCATTAAAACGGTTGCTTCCATACAGATTGCCGTACCCTTAAAACCTAAAGGCCAATTGTCTTAGAAACTTAGAATTTGGTATGAAGGTAGCTCTTATAGCACAACCACTCAGAAAATTCTCAAAATCTTAAATTTTTATGTCTGTCTGTAGCACAGACCAACCACCCTCTGGACACCAAATGTCAGGGTGAACGTTTCCGAAACGCGTATGCTCATTTGCACCTATAAATCTCTCTAAGTATCGAATCGCGTCTCATTTTCGGCCATATGACAAGCTATGAACCAATCACGACGCATTCCCCCGGCCCGTTCACCGCGGTTTTTCACGTAATGACTTTCCAAGTAAATTATAAAAGATGCGGTGTCCAGAGGGTGGTGGGTCCTTGTTTGTTGGACCTCACACTGCGTACATTTTGCTTAGGAGCAGGGCTCCGCTAACACTGGACAACTTAAAACACTGGGGAAAAGCGTTAAAACCTTTGTACGGATCCCTCGTGCGCGAGTCCGACTCGCACTTGTCCGGTTTTTATAATATTGGGCGATGTTTTTTCCGGCTGTATGATGGTGCTGATGACATTGGTCTGTGCGCGCGCGCAGGTGGACGTGATCAGCGTGCCGACGCGCGACCAGATGATCGTGCACGAGCCAAAGAACAAGGTCGACCTCACCAAGTACCTCGAGAACCAGAAGTTCCGCTTCGACTACGCGTTCGACGACGCCTGCACCAACGAGATCGTCTACAGGTCGGTGCATCAACAGTCGCCACGCTACAGGCTTGCGAGTCTTGCTACTTACCAAGGACTGCCAATGTCTGTACAATGTCCGCGTTCTTATTCACCAGCATTAAGGCCATTTTTACCCCCGACGAAAAAGACGGGTGTTGTAAGTTTGACGTGTGTCTGTGTATCTGTGTAGCTGTCTGTGGCATCGTGGCTCTGTGCTGCTTTTTTCAATCGAAAGCTAGTTTAATCGAGATGGTTCTTAGCTAAGTTTCATTAAAATCGTGTTCACTCGTTTTTGAAATATTGAACTTTGAAATGACAATGTCGGGTCGGGGGTTTTTTCAACTTTTTTTAAGTAGGTCAGGTTATTATGTAATATCGTTGGTGGCAGGTATACGGCCAAGCCGCTGGTGCAGACGATATTCGAGGGCGGCATGGCGACCTGCTTCGCATACGGACAGACCGGCTCCGGGAAGACGCACACCATGGGCGGCGACTTTCAGGTATCATATATTTACTAACTGTCCTCTTACGCGGACAATGATTGCTGTCGCGAGTCAAAAAACTGCTAAGATCGCTATTGGTGGCAATTGATAGATACTACACACTAGCGGTTCTGGTGGATTTTGCGTTCGTGATACCGAAGAAACGAGCTACAATTCCCACGAAATTGTAATAAATTGAAATGGTATCGCAAGCACACTGTATCGATTTATTAAAACCTTCCGCTCGGCGTGGTTTATTTCTTCAATATATGCGACAGGATACTGGTAGCGGTTGAAACGCTCGTAGACCCATTTGGAGGTACCCTTAATTTGGCAGAACTGAACAGAGAAATCCTGAATTCCAGTCTCCTCTGATTTTTTGTCTACTAAAAATGTGTAATAGAATAAAAATACAAAAATACTGCTATAGATATTGATGATGGTTCAAAACAAAAATGTTTCGAGCAAACTTCTATTGCTAATTATATTTGACATTAAGTTACGTTGGTTTATGACATAATTTTGAACAACAGAAAAAATCATAGATGACCTTTGAGCTATGTACTGCCTATATCCATCGTGATGCACATTGTCAAATAAAGGTTTAATAAATATAGTGTTACTCCCCAGGGTAAAACGCAGGACTGCAAGAAGGGCATTTACGCGATGGCGGCGCGCGACGTGTTCGCGTACCTCAAGTCGCCCAAGTACAAGCCGCTCAACCTCATAGTGTCAGCTTCCTTCTTCGAGATATACTCCGGAAAGGTATGGGATGGTGTTACAGGTCGTGCCAGGACAGTCTAGCGGTGATACTGCGCATGTGTGCGACTGGGGAGCCAATAAGCGCTTCGTAAAATACGCGCGCCCGCCCCGCGCCTTGTCTTCGTCCCTACGACACCTTATTTTTGACTTCGCCGCATTAACGGTCAGCGCTAGACTTTCGTCGTACGACTTATACTCCAAGCCGCAGTTGGGTTGATGAATGATGACTGATGATGCTAGGAGGATGGGGGCGGCGGTATAACCTATGGCGCCGATAGTGCGACTAAATTGATACAGAGGGTCGAACACGAGTTTTCGAATTCTGCGTAACGTTATCGAGAAATTTGACGTTTGGAGCAGCGCCCGCCCGTAACTGTATTTAGAACTAAAATCCAGTATGAGGTTTTTTCGATTTCGATACGATAACGTAACGTTACGCATGATTCGAAAACTCTTACTCTGCCTACAGGGTCTAACTACGGGCAGCTACGGATGCCGGTCGTGGTGACTTCATCACGGCAGCTGTAGTCAACCGTGCTGACTACGTGACGGCAGCTGTCAACCGTTAGCGGGGTTGAAAGCCGTAGCTTTACGTGATCTGCCGTTTGAGTGTGTGTGGTCAAAGAATAAATATACTAACGTAACAAGGAACGACACTGACGCATGTGTGCAGGAAATGACCTTGTGGCTGTGTGCGTTTCGGGACGCGAGCGGGGGTGGCCGCGGGGCGCGCGGGGTGGGAAAAGGCGATCCGCGGTCGCCACGGCACTGCAGTGTGTGGGTGTGTTGCAGGTGTTCGACCTGCTGGCGGACAAGGCGAAGCTGCGCGTGCTGGAGGACGGCAAGCAGCAGGTGCAGGTCGTGGGGCTCACCGAGAAGGTGGTTGATAACGTGGACGAGGTGCTGCGGCTCATACAGCACGGGAACGCCGCGCGCACCTCGGGCCAGGTGAGGCGCCCTGTCTAGTGGTCGTTTGTGTCAAATATGTCAAAGTGTAATCCGCCATTTTGGATCCGAAAAAAATGTTTAGTTCGAGCTCACCGCCGTCAAATTACATGAAATCGACGCCCATGACCATTTTTTTTGGTCAAAAATGCCATCTGATTCGCCATTTCATCCGGATCTGAAACAAATTACATTCGAGCTCACTACTGCCAAAAAAATTAGGCATGAAATTGACCATGTTGAGTTTAAAATTTCAAACTATCATCCGCCATCTTAAATCCATAAAATAATGTCAAATTCGATCGAAACTTGCCGTTATTTAATTTAAAAATATTAAACTTTCTGAATTGCCTGAAAAACTGGCCTGAATTTTTATAGTTTAAAGTACCTAGCTAACCTACTATACAAATAATTCTATGAGGTTCCATATGTTTCTTGACAGCCTACGAGCATAAACACGAACGTTACGAACACGAAGTTAAAAGGTGTTTGTCATTGAGTAACGTGTTATTTGTATGTGTTGTTTGGGGCAGATGTTTGTATGATAAATACGAATGTTTGTTCTCGGATCTTGGATGTTTAATATGTATTTAAGTACGTATATATCTATATAAGTATGTTTATCCGTTGCTTAGTACCCATAGTACAGGCTTCGCCTAGTTTGGGACTAGGTCAATTGGTATCAATCTTAGAGCAGGAAAGGAATGGAGATGTGAACGCGCGATTTCCCCTCTGCCAAATCTTTAGCATTAAGTCTGATCGAAATGATCAGGGTCTGTTGATTGTGTACGTGTTTTTGGCATTTGTGTGACAGTTTTGTTTTAGTGTGCGTTTGTAGGAACGTAACAAATTTGGACAGGAGCGTAGACGTGTGCTGCACGCGTGTTCCTCATCCCCCCCAAAAAGTGTCAGAAAAATGGTAGTGCATAGATAAGCCAAAGGCGCCTCCCGTCTGTCCGCTTTATGGTATCAATTGTGCCGTGACATTAATTAATCGATGTGCTTGCAGACGTCGGCGAACTCGAACTCGTCCCGGTCGCACGCGGTGTTCCAGATCGTGGTGCGGTCGCCGGGCATGCACCGCGTGCACGGGAAGTTCTCGCTCATCGACCTGGCCGGCAACGAGCGCGGCGCAGACACCTCGTCCGCCAACCGGCAGACACGTGCGTAGCCCCCACACTACCGGCTAGAGCTACACCGGGCGCACCGGTTACAGCGCTCCCGGGTGTTCGTCCATCCGCTCGAGTCATCTAGGGCTAACAATTTTAGCTCCTTTAGACTCCAAGTGCCTGCCAAGCACCAGCAGCGCCGTGTTTTATAAAGCTACAAGTTACAATTTACAAGCGGAAGTCTCTTTCTAATAAAAGGTGATAGAATGAGACTTCCGCTTGTAAGTTGTAACTTGTAGCTTTATAAAACACGGCCCAGATGTTGCTGCGCTCCGACTTTTGGCCGGAGGGTGTGGTGTTCCGTCGGTTTAGGGAAGCGAAAGTGACATTTGAAACTCGAAATAGTTGTAATGTTTATTTTTAATTTCTATATGTGCTTTTTTGTATTGTGAGTTGTTTATATTTAAATTTTATAGCGCATTGGCTGTAATGCTGTAAAATTGTTTTGATAATAATAAATAAATAGTTCCCACGCGGTCTCATTGCGGATTGAATGAGTATCGCGAGTCAAAAATCCGTTATAATGGCTAGTATCATCGAGTGAGATCTATTTGTCATTCTCCACTAATGAGAGACGAACTCCTCGCCTATGATTGGTGGAAATTGACAGATAGACCTCATTCGACCCTAGCGATTCTAGCGAATTTTTGACTCTAGATAATTGCAAATTTCCTCGCGAAGTTTTCCTTCACCGAAAAGCTTAAATTACAAATATAAATTCGCATTCGTATATCTAACTGTCATGAGTCATGACAAGTGCCGACATAATTGACAACTTTAACATTACATTTTTTTACACCTAGCAAAGGCAATGGACGATGAATCTATTCTAACTTAAAACTGGGCCCTATTTCACCAACTCTGCAATTGTCAGTTTACAATGACAATGCGATCTACGTTTCATTGTCAATATGAAGCGCGCTAAAACAAACTTCAAGTCAGAAATTGACACGGAATTGTCATTGAAAACTGACATTTGCGAAGTTGGTGAAATAGAGGCAAGGAGTTATTTCCTTTTAGAATAAATATTTATTGAATCCTAGTGAATACTTAAAACTTTTGGTGTGTCTCTTTCCAAACAATACAGAGAAGTAATAAATTAAGTTTTTTTTGTTATGTTCCTCCAGGAATGGAGGGCGCGGAGATCAACAAGTCGCTGCTGGCGCTCAAGGAGTGCATCCGCGCGCTCGGCATGAAGGGCGCGCACCTGCCCTTCCGCGCCTCTAAGCTCACGCAGGTACCGAGGCGCGCGCCGAGCCAATGCCAGTAACGCCACAGTAACTGCGCTGTGGCAGCAGTGCATGCAGGAAATGCTGAGTTGGCGCTTTTTTGTAATATTTTTTTTTTATACGAAAAAAAAGGCCTGGACCTGACCTGGCCTGGTGGTAAGTGATGAGTGATCACCACTGCCCATAGGCTCCAGCAATCCAGGGGGGGGTGCAGATGCGTTGCCAACTTAGAGAGCTAAGATGAAATGCCTCTTGTGCCCGTGATTACATCGGCTGTCTTACTCTCCACACCGGGATATAACAGTGCAAGCACTGCTGCTTAAAATAAAATCTATCTTTTTTTTCATACTACGCTATAGACTACTGGACTCGTTACGTCGTTAATTCTTTAATTCGTTCAATAAGTCACAATTATTAACAGGGTCTATTAATTTTCTCCCATACAGTTGAAAGTCACAATGTAATGCTTCTCATAATTTATCACTAGTCATAACTCATAACTCTTTTTTTTCTCTGGAACTATCAATTGTTCAGAATTATTATAAAATAAACCTAACCTAACCTATACAGTACTACATGACCATTACTATTTACCATTATTTTTTTACGGTTTCAGAGAAAAAAAGAGTTATGACTAGTGATGGATTATGACAAACATTACATTGTGACAAAAAATTTTCGACAATGTTTTTTTTATAACAATGTATTGATGTTGTTGCCAGGTGCTGCGCGACAGTTTCATCGGCGACAAGTCGCGCACTTGCATGATCGCCATGGTGTCGCCGGCGCTGAACTCCTGCGAGCACAGCCTCAACACGCTGCGCTACGCCGACCGGTAAACTAAGCTACCGCTGTATTGATTTAAACTTTCGCGATTTTCACACATTCAGCCCGCCTTTTCAGTCCCTTCGAGACCATGACGAGTCGCGTCCGAAACGTCGAGGTATTTAAATTCAAATTTAAATATGAATGTTTTTACGCGATTAAGTCCCGAGTATCATGATAATGTATGCTACCGCTCTCTCTGATCCGGCAATCCGGTGTGCCGGCCCGGTATTTCAAAATACAGGACAAACCAGAACCCGCGAGCGCGCCTAAAACAGATATCACTTTATATTAGATATGTTTTTGGTCTGAAGCTTTTTTTTATACGACGAGGAAGGCAAACGAGCAAGTGGATCACCTGATGGTAAGTGATCACCACTGTCCATAGACACCTGCAACCCTGGAGGGTTTGTAGATATGCGTTGCCAACTTAGAGAGCTAATATGAAATGCCTCTTGTGCCCGTAATTACACCGGCTGTCTTACTCTCCACACCGGAACACAACAGTGCGAGCACTGCTGTTTAGCGTCAGGATTAGCGAGTTAGATGTGGTAGCGATCCGGATGGACCTCGCACAAGATTCTAACACCCGCCAAGGATCATGGAAAGTAAACGGATTGACAAAGCCCATACTTTGAATCGTTCTTATTTACATTCAGCGCCATCTACCTTGCTTGAGTGACACATTAGAACCGCTGTTTTGTTATTGTTTGATCCGCTGGCTAAGACCTTGGCGCCATCTAGAAATTGCCTGAATTTTAATATGACTGCGGGGAACGATTCGAAGTATGGGGTTTGACACTCCGTATACTATTCTTCTTGCAACCGCAAATTAAAAAATCTGATGAGACTGGAATTCAGGTTTTCTCTTTTCAGTTCTGCGAAATAAAGACAATATTGAGGGCCGCACGGAATGTCTGCATTGTGGGGATCGTTGTTACTTAGTTATCCTTACCTATGAAACAGTCCCGTGACTGACTGACTGATAGAATGACAGACAATGCACACCCTAAACCACTCCAAGTCCAAATTTCAAGTCTCGGGGTCCAGTATCTATAAATCCCTTCTAGACGCTAAGAAGGGATTTTCGAAATTGCCACGGGATAGGAAAGTAGCACATTTTGAAATATTTGACGGGGGCAAAGTCGCGGACAGGAAGCTAGTTGTTGTCTGTATGTCCACGCCGTCCGCATCCCCAGGGTGAAGGAGCTGGGCACGGCGGACGCGTCGCGCGCGCGCGCCGGCTCGCCCGCCGCCGACGCGGAGATGGAGCCCGAGCACGGCGACCTGGCGCAGCTGCGCTCGCTCAACGTACGTACGGCTACGCTAGCCCACGCACACAACTCTTTATGTTTTAATCTGACAAAGTAAAGCACTAATTTCACATACAAAACGTGGACAAAAACGGAGGTCATAATGAGTTATCGCGAGTGAAAATTTCACTAGGATAGCTAGTGTCGTGTGAGGCCTATCTCTCATTCTCCACCAATTAGAGACTAGCTACTGGCCTATGATTGGTGTAAATTGACACAGACTTCACTCGATTCTAGCGGATAGGCCATCATTGGTTTAAATTCCTTGAAACTGGTGTCCAAGCGAATTGTTTAGCGTTAAAAAAAGCCAGCCTGGTAGTATGCGTAACCTGTTGTGAGTATGCTGTCCCGCTAACATGAAAATTATAATATTCCAGGAGGGTGATATGTCAGCGGAGATGTACAATTTCCACGAGGCCATCTCGGAGATGCAGCGCGCCGAAGAGGAGGTGCTGGACAATCACAAAGCCATCTCCGACTACATGCAGCACGCGCAGCAGCGCACGCTGCAGCTGCTGCAGCTGACGCGGGATGTGGACTACGATCAGGACGGTAAGAGGCCAGCCCCGACTATGGTCAAAGTGACAAGCCATGTGTGCTTCGCCGACAGTGATGTATTACTTTGTGCTTTGTTTGATTTTTGGTGGATTTTTGTTTCCTTATTTTTTGTACCTATATTGTTCGTAGTTGCCAAGAAAATGCAAAAAAAACTTCTATGATGATTATGTCTAGTTCTGTTAGCTTTCAGATCGCGATAAAAAACAACAATGTCAATAATTGTTATTGTATTGTATCTTCCTTTTAAAGTAGCAACTCAAAGTATCCCCAACATTTGGTAGCAATCAACTTAAATGTGCATGTTATGTGTGGCGTGTGTCTGTGGCGTGTGGCTTGTGGCCGTGGCGTGACGCTGTGGCGTGTTGCAGAGCTGAGCCACTTGGCGCGCAAGCGGCTGCGGGCCACGAGCCGCGGCAATGGCGCGAGGAACCGCAGGAAGATAGGTCTGCACGACACTGTTGTTAACACAACGCGTTTGCGGACCAGGGCGGTCACTGACTCACTGACAGAGTCCACCATTTAAAACATATACCCTGTTATTCATAAACCTATTTTAACTAAAATGCCATTAAAGTTCGTTTGTCCTTTTTTGTCACATTGACATTTCCGTTAGTAAGAAGAAGACAAAACCTATTTTAGCTAATGGAGGCTTGAGTGACGTTTATGAATAAGGCCCTTAAAATTTAGAATTTTGGAAACTAATTTTGCTGCGAATTTGTTACGTTGTTTCACTTACCGTGTCACACAGTAGTTTCTGCCCCTTCGGCTGAAAATGTACAACAAGCAAAATGCAAAACACACACGCATAGACACACGCAAAATGTAGCAACTGGTAAAATGTACAAATCTCAAAATGTACGCAACGCATATTGTAAAATACGCGAAACGTACAAAAAGCTAAAAGTGCATTCGCAAAATGTACATATCGGAAAATGTACACAGAATGTACAAAAAAGGAATGTACGTAATTAGTGTAAAATTTTCCGATTTGTACATTTTGCGAATGTATAGTCGACCAAGAAAGTCCTTTACCACTTTTCAACCTTATTACCATACAAATAGAGGCGAAAAGTGGTAAAGCACTTTCTTGGCTGACTGTACAATACAATGCAAATATTTTTTATTGAAAACTACAAAACAGTACAAGGAGATTACAGAAAAACAAGTAAATGCTTTGTGTACATTTTGCAATTTGTACATTTTAACAGTTGCTACATTTTGCGTGTAGTGTACGTTTTGCTTGTTGTACATTTTCAGCCGAAGGGGTTTCTATGATGTACATTCTCCCTGTCTTTCAAGTTCTTTTTTTTCTGCTCCTCAACACTACTAAGTAGGTATTCCTTTAGTTAGTATAAAAATTAAGTTGTAAAGTTTATTAGGTATTTAGCTTTATCAGAACAAAGTAACTTGAGAGAAAATTTGAAGACAACTCGCAACGGTCCGCAAACCGACGTCAATCCATTTATAAAGTTAACAAAATTCATCGCGGTTCATCGCTTCGGTTCTAACGCCAATGCTGTCGCTCCATAATGCCTATTTTATTTTCAGTTCATCCGTATAAAAAGTGTACTTATTTTCAGCTGCTTTGGGTGGACGAAAACGGAAAATTCCGGAACATGATTTAATTTAAAATTGTAACGAATTAATTGCGACATCATTTCAACTCATGACATGACATTTAATATGTAATTCGGCTAAGGATTTTCTTACATATTGACCATATAATGTTATTTTTGCTGTACGAGTGGAATAAGTCTCAAAAAATTTCCCCAAAGTGACTTATAGTGTGCGTCAAACTTAAATGTGCCTGGAATGAAGTCACTTGCAGGGGAAGCGAGATGCAATGCGGTAATCTCCTTTATGGCTTGAACAACTTTAGCCCCCCGACTACGAAGTGCAAAATTCGAACTTCGTATCGTGCCGTCCCTCTCAAGCTAATATTATTTAACACGATGGTGAGCGGGACGATACGATACGAACTTCGATTTTCGAATTTCGTAGTATGGGGGCAGAGGCAGTTTAAGTTCGAAGCGTACTACTGTACCACTGTTCAATCAATTTATCGATTATCACTAAAGGGGCTTCTAAACGGGCAACGTTTTTAGCAATATGCGGCAGGCAACTATTGCTGTTTGACTCTTATTATGAAAGCTAGACAAAGACCCCTATAGTTGCCGGCCGCATGTTGCAGCAAAAATGTAGCCAGTTTAGAAGCCCCTTAACCCATCGTATGGGGGAAGTAAAAAAAAATTGCATTCAAGTCTTTTTTTATTTTAATACCTGTTGTCTCCTAATTTTGGAAATTGCAAAAAAAAAAAAAATATTAAAAGATAACCTTCAATTTGGAACGGATCCGTGACTTAAGCATACTAGGGGTTAACAGGATGCTATTTTTATTTCCAGCGTACGCGACGCAGTGGGAGGAGCTACTGAACGAGCAACTCGCCGTGTTGGCGCAGGCCCGCGACCTGGTCGCAGAATTCCGCGCCAAGATGACGCACGAGGAGCACATTTCACGCCGCATGATGCCGCGCCACTAGCCGCGCGCGGCTCGCCACGCGTGCGTCACGACATCTGTGCGTCACGACACACGTGCGTCACGCCACACTTGCGTCACGACACCCGTGCGTCACGCCACGCGTGCGGCGTCGCGGCGTGCGACACCGTGCTACACGACACGCGCCGTCGCTCCGCCGTCCCAGTGTAGAGGCGTGAAGTTACGTGTCTGTTTTTTTGTCTATGTCTGTTTTTATCTGACAGCGGCGGCGGTGCTACTGTGATTTTGAACTGTTCAAATTATTTTTGTTGTTAGCTGTCGTTTAAAAAACAATTGATAGCCAAAACTAATCACACAGAATTCCACATTGAAAATATATGTTTAAATATGACAGCTACCTGAGTCGATTGGGGGACTGATGAAGCTAACTTCAGTCCGATTTTGACTTACACGTACCGCTTGATTCAAAATCAAGAATACGACTAAAACGATTGTAGTTTTCCTTCCAATGTATTAACTTACATTTGCAGACCGTAATTATCGCTCATGTTCAATGTCTCAAAGTGCATGTAGCACTGTATTGTAGCATGGTGCCGTCTCGCGGGCTTCGTCCAACAAATCGTATGTACCCGCGAATCTCGTCGGTCGACAGTGATACTAAGTAGGTAGGTAAGACAAGGATCTCAGTACCGGTTTGTGGACGGGCCTGTTCTCTATTGCTCGAAAAGTATAGTTGTTTTTTAACAGACCTAGTGGGAACAGACTCGTATGCCCCTCGCCGCGCCCGCGATCTACGGTTATTCGAAATTGTACTCTAACACCTTTGCATGAAGCCTTAAATTAAAGCTTGGAAGAGTAAATTTTATTTGTTTAAGTATTGTAGTCAGACGTCGTATTTACGTTGTTTTGTGTCAATTACTTTGGACAATTTAAGTGTGCCTTTCAAGGCTTTTGTGTTAAGGCGATGCAGAGATGTTAAGTGATTATAACAAATCTAATCTGTATTCAACACGTCTGGACAGCTGTTTGGGAAGTTTGACAGCTGATAGTTTATTAAAGTTAGTTCCATCGCCTTTTTTTTACATTTCCTTCAAGGATATGTTTATTCTTTGAGTAATTAGTACTTACCTTATAAATAACCTATGGCAAAGCCATATAGTTGTGATTTTTCACAGAGTTTCACCGAAGTGTCGATATCAGCTGTCGATGTGACTTTGCAGCTCGCTAGATTCGTTTCTGATCCTCTGATGTAAGTAGCTGGCCTATAAAACCTTCCATTATTTTTCCAAGTGTTGCGACTGTGTTATCTTCGACGTCCGCCGCACACAGCCCGATACCCGATTAAATGTTGCGGACCGGACTGTGTGCCAGGCTCATAATTCTAAAGCTTAATGTACAATGACATGTAACGGATGCCGTCGCGTTGTTAATGAAACGATAGACTGTTTACTCTAAGTGTGAAGCACAAACCGACGGACAGCGCGCTGTGTATATAGATTATCGTGTGGAGACTCCGATTTTTTGCAGTCCGAGACGTGATCGCATCGTGAAACTGAAGTCAATAAGTGTAATTAGATCAATGTTCGGTGTGATGTTTTGCTAGGAAATTGGAATCGCTGGTCGTTAGTGATTAAATTGAGGATATTTTAACTAAAGCTTTGTTTTATAGCAAAACGTGGCATGAACTCGTGACTTTAAATCCTCGGGAGTCCGGTGCGTAGAAATTATTTAAGTAACTTACTCATTGCATTTAACTTGTCTAATGGCCTATTTCAGTTATTCAGGTAACTATTTCGAACGCTACTGAATGGCGGTGACATAAAGCAGAATAGATAATCTGTGGCACAAGAAGAGAGTGTTGTGACCGTCACCTATTTATAATATGGCTCGCGCGTTTTTTATTTTTGTTTTCTAGGCAGATCTAACGGAGGTGATCGAAATAGTTATCTGAACAACCTTAAAATTGTAGACATTCTTATTAAAAACAAGAGGTCGGGAGTACAAAGACTCGGCGTATCCAGTGTTTTTTTTTGCATGACATTTTTTTTTTTTAAATGATAGTAACTCGTAGTTGCGAGCTCTTGATCTAAAAAGCGTTCTGTATTTTTGATATTTGTTTTTCAGAAGCGTAATAAAGCATTTGGTGCAAAAATGTAGAATGTGGGTGCTTGGATTTGTTTATTACGTTTTTATGTGATTTGCCTAGTTTATCCATTGACGACTTAGATGATAAACCGAATAGGGTTCAAATTGAGTTGAACCGTGCGCGTCAGTTTTTCAGATCAAGAGACAAAAATCTATTAGAATGTAAAAACAAATGAAAGATGAGATTCGAAAATTATGACTTGATGGATAAAATGTCGGACATTATTTGCTAGGATTGTTTCGCCGGATTATTATTACGTGATTGATATGATATTAAGTAGTTTTTGAGCCGGCATCTGTCTTAATATTTGAACCTCATTATTGCCAGTGTATAAAATGTATTTATGAGAGCCAGCTCAAAATTAGTGTGGTTTTGATGAACTAATTCCCGGAGCCACCCGTTGACTTTGGTACCTATTACTTAATTCGTATACGTGTAAAATGTGTTGCCTTATTCAGCTTGTTATTAATAATGTTGTTTAAATTGTAATATATTCATATCATTTTGTTTCGATGTTCGATCAATACAACGTTGTGCCTAACCGATGAACTAAAATCCTTATTTAATATAGCGTCGGTAGATTTATTAGCTGTAACGAATTTCAGGGGGGACGGACGTTTGATTTCATTCCATTGCTTTCTTTTAGTGATTGTTTTGAAATTCGCGGGACTCGAGACGTATGTGTCGTATGGCGCGCCGCGTCGCACTGCCGTGAGGCTGCACTGGGAACGTAGCGTCTAGTTTTCAATTAGGTTAACATTTGTCAAGGAGCGGAATAGTTCATAGCAGAAATCAAACTTCACGACGGATTGAACATAAGTTTTATCGACTATTCCAGTTATCGATGTTATCGAATCGACTCTTCGCTTGTTATCGACTTTTAATTATTCCGTAACATATGACCTCTTTGACGCGGCTTGACGCGATTCATTTTAATATGCAGATATTAAAATGAATCGCGTCAAATCCTTTATGTTCCGATAAGTTGCATTGAATTTGTTTTATTGCCACTCATATGCGTATTCATTTAGTAAAAGGTACTACAAATCGACTTGGCATGTCATGGTTTTTGTGTTAAATTTGAACTAAATAAAATAATCGATAACTGGAAAAGTCGATAAATTACAATGTTCTCTCCCCATTGACTTCTGATTTTTGCTATGAGAATTCCGCTCCTTGATTGTTGTTAGGCCGAAGGCAGGGGCCTTCACGTTTGGGCTTAGCCTGTTTCTTGTACTAGCGACGACTAGCGGTTGTGCGGAACTCGGACCGACCGAAGCATGGTGTTAGCGACGACCGCAGGGTATTTGACTCTATCGCCTAAGCGATAGAGTCACCTGCCGGCGGACCCGCCACCGGACTGACATGAGCCGAAGAGATAAATTTCTATTCGCAGAACTCTCTCTATTTTGTATTTAATTTTAATTTATTTTTTTACATTTGCTAATGTTTAAAAAAATAGAATACGTTATGTCATAAAAAGTGTAAAATGTGTTCTTTTTTTTGTATTAAAAAAAGAGTAAAACTATAAACTCTTTATGTGTAAGGTTTTCAAGTCTTATTATTTGTTTCGCGGCTTAACGTTAGTTGACGTGCTCGGCGCGAGACGCGGCGACTTCCACAGCTCGTCGTCAATTGATGTCGGAGTTTGTTTGACTGGTGCGGTGATTTCGCGGGCGACCACACTAACTCCGACTGTGTGCAGCCATATTTATCGCTACAAGTCCAGTTCGCGACAGCCAGAGATCCCGTGGCTCGAGATTAGATAGCGCTTATTAATAAATAAATAAACTAAATCAGTACTCTGTATCAGAGTCCTGCGTTGCGGCGATGGTTGTACTGAACGAAATCTCTCTTTATTATATACATTTTTAATTAATTGTAATAGTATTGTGTTACGGACGAGGCGGCGCGGCCGCCGGATCGAATGCTTTATTGTAAACATATTTTAACATCGCACATTATAATAAATTAATCGAAATTGATGTGGCTTATTTTTGTTATAATCCCTTTGCGCGCGCAGTTATGAAGCGACCGAGGACATAGATGGGATTAAGATTCACATAGTATTGTTAAATTACTTGCTTAGGTATATTATAAAGTTTCTAAATTTAGGGTACCTTTCCACTAATATTAACGCATTCACTGCCGGCAACGCATATATGCGTTTTCCTGATTTTCACCCAGTGCCTTTGTCGCAATTTTACAGGTCGTTTGAACGCAATGAAAAACTCAGGCCAAAGGGGTGGCAGCGAATTTGTTATGCGAGCGTAAAATAATAAAACTCCATATTACTGTTAATGATTAAAATGTATTTACAAATTTACCTAGTAATTTGTACTGGTATCTTCAAATTATAATTCGTGTTAAATAAATTCAACCGGAAGACGTTTCTATAAAACTGATACAATGATGGCGATATCAAAACAAAGCAAGGTCCGAATTTCGCAGCAAAAAGGAACTAAGTATCTGCATTACGAAGCCGAGACCGCACCAGTCATGGACACTTCATTCATAATTTAATAATTATATGGGTGTCAATTGACTTTTAAAATAAATGTCCATTACTGGTGCTAATGCGAACACGTATTTTTTGTACTGTCCACTTCGGTAAATTAAATAGGACTAGACGGATTAGCCATGTCACTTCATCAGCAGAAATACTGCTAGAGATAGACAATTAGGTGTTAAAAGAGAAATCATGCAAGTTGCAATACAATGCGAGGCCGTAAAGCGAACGAGTCTAGAGTGGGCGATCGAACGTCGCAATGTATTGTAACTTGCACGATTTTTATTGCTTTTTACCCGACTGCGAAACGCAAAGGAGGGTAATGTGCTTAATGTATCAGAAGTCAGTTACAGAATGTCGCGTTACGCCTTTAATTTAAACCCACTGGTACTGTTTGTAATCCTATTTCGGACTCCTAATTTTGAAGTTAAGGCTAAGACAGAGTATTGATATAAAATAATAAATAACGGCAATAAATAAGTAACTAAAATATGTACAGTATCACAGACAACAGGTCGCAGTATATAGACGTGATGTGGTTAAATATTAGTAATTTCTTTGGTTAACTTAAAAATACACACAGACGAATTTTAAACATAACCGATGGCAAGGGATGAACATTATTCCTAAGTCCAACACTAAAATATTACAAGAAAAGAACACGTATTGAGCAACCGCGAAATACTGTGCGTTAAATAATTTACATAAGGTTTATTCCATTAAAAGCTACCCCGTAATTGGCCCCTTTCACACAACGGCCCTTGGTTTTTCTGAAATTTTAAGGCCCATTTTCATTAACCTTCAAACCGATGTTTAAACCTTGACCAGCCGTTAAGCGTATGAGTAAACAAGCGCTTACAACTTAAACGCTAGATTAGCGATTAGTGAATATGGGCCGACGTGCCTACGACGCCACCAACGCTTATAGGCGTCCGGCAGCACAGTGTAAATGCGACCTAAGGACGTATGCTTAAGGTTTAAGTCCGCATTGACGTTATGCCAACTTGGCGCGTGGATGACAACTTTAGTTTAACAACGTTAGTTCAACATATAAAATGGTAGGTGCCGGGGTGGAGGGGGTTGGGTCAATTATCTTAGGCCAGAGCCATCTATGGGCATATAGTCGTTTCTTTTTAAAAGTTTTACATCAAACTAACAGAACTTTATTTACAAATTTCACTAAGACCACAATTTCATTATAAGAATAACATTAATCATAAAATATGACCTGCCAGCAGGCATTTTTGTGGAAGCAACAAGCTGCTAAATATACTTAGCTATAGCCCAAAGAAAAATACGATAGTTTTTATGTCACTCAACCATTGATATACAAAAATAGACAGATACGCCTCCGCTTCACCGCGCACGGACAATCAATTATAATAGGTGATTAGGCGACTTAGTATCCCTTGATGTTTGACAATGTCAGTCTAATGACAGCTAATGAGTGAGGGCCGCATTTTGTCAGCGCTGAACAGGTGAGTGACCTATCCTTAATGTTTTATATACCGATAATACTAACCGGTCGTTTTGACATTTAAAAATGTTGCTGATTTGACCAACTATAAAATAGACTATAAAATCGACAGCCAGCGTTTTACCGCTAGGACCACGGTACCAGACATTTTGGTGCATCATAGCTACAGATGTGCAAGTTGCGGAAAGTTTCCAAAAAGCTGGAAAAGCTCTCGGAAATTTCTTGAAAATTTCATAGACAATAATTTTCCATTTTCAATTTCGAAAAGTTTCAAACCCCATACAAAAATGTGGGAAACTTCTGAAAGATCCCCATGTGGAAAATTTCGCAAGTTTGGCAAGTTTCCGACGGCACATCAGTTATCATGGCTGCCTGCACACATACAGTAACAGTTGTCAAAGTCGAGTATCCAGTCGGCAGGTTCAAAGCGGTTCATCCATAACGTCCAGCTCGCCCAGAATGTGCGGGTCCCCGATGGCCGGCACCATGTGTGAGAACTCGCTCGTCGCCCACAGATACAAGTTGAGGGTGCGCTCCGTGCATTGCGCTATGAACCTAGAAGGAATGATTTAATTTGAAACGACTTATTCGTAGTCTGTGAGCGCACCACTCAGCGGCAGCGAGACGCACACTACGTGCCAAGGCCCTGCTCTACGAACTACAGCTACTGGACCACCTACGAATTAGTCCGAAATATGTCGGTCTGAACTAGACTTAGTTATGTGAGTGAGTATCGTATTGCTTTCATGATTTTTCTTGCAGGTCTAAACTCGGCTCAACCTTTGACCGCCACAGTCATCTAGTCGTGACAACCAACAATAAAAAGGATCACACGCCGACGTCATCAATACATGACCACCATTCCACTCGAAATAAATCCTTCTACAACTTACGATAAGGTCCCTATTTGTCTACTAGACGGTTTGTTCCGTAGCGTACAGAGCACGACACTTCATTCGTAGTGTGGCGGTCAAGAGGTTAAACATTGGTGGAAATATCTCACCCGACACTAGAAATCCTAACAGTTTTTTGACTCTCGACAGCCTTCATTAGTTATGGTCTTCAAAAGGTGGTTCAACCTTCAACCCCACTGACCTGACAAACGGTCTGACGTCTCCTTCATTGGCCGTCTGCAGATGCTGGTAGTACAGATGGCGATGTTGCTTGGGCACAATGACCGGGGGGAAACCTGCCTGCATGAGCAGCAGGTTCATCAGGAGACGCGACGTGCGCCCGTTGCCATCGATGAACGGGTGGATGTGGACTAACTTGTAGTGGGCTAGGGCTGCGTACCTGCAATGATAGGGGTTCGGTTTCATGATGTGAAAAGTAAATAATAGGTTAACTTAGAAAAGTTGAAGAATCCCTGACATTTGAATAAATGAATTAATCGTTTATTCACAGAACTTGGTACAGTAACATGATTATGTTTGGCCACCATGCATAAGAAACTTAATAATTATAGAAGAAATTATTGAAATAAAATTATTAATTTTATTCCTAATTTTAAAGTTCAATGTCTCAAAAAATTGCTTTACCAATTTGAATGAAGCTAAGCTAAGAACCATTTCAATTAAACTAGCCTTCAATTGAAAAAAAAAACCATGCCCAAATCGGTCCATCTGATTAGGAGTAGTAACACCATTCATTTGGGTCAGGAGTTAATAAACTAATCCTTTTGTATTTAAGGAGAGAAGGAAAGCTCTCCATAAATTGATGATGTTTTCCTATACTCCCTCAGCAGGGACATATGGCTTGCAGTAAGGAAATAACTTATTTATTTATTTATTACTAGCTGTTGCCCACGACTTCGTCCGCGTAGATTTCAGATATCGCTATCCTGCGCGAACTAGATAATTTTCCCAAATAAAAAGTAGCCTATGTTATTTCTCAATATTCAAACTATATTCTTACCAAATTTCATATAGATTGCAGAGATGCAGCGGTTTTCCCATGAACAGGTAACAAACAGACAGACAGAGAGACAGAGTTACTTTCACATTTATAACATTGGTCAGGATTCACTTACCTCACTGGATGTAAGTCTAGAGCATCTTCAGAGTTTAACCACTCTAAAAACTGCAGCATTAGTCTTTGAATTTCACTGGGGCCTGGTGGGATGTGTCCTCCAACATACACCTGTGTCTGTCTGAACTGCCCGCCTTCCACTGGATCCACATGACCTAAAACCCTTTTGTGTATTTCTAATATATCTCCCATAGTAATATCTCTTAGACGGTACAGCAAAGTAGCATTAATATACTTCATAGCCGCATCCAAACCCAAAATTTCATTGTGCTCATCTATGCTTTTACCAGAAACTGCGATTCTAGTTTCCAATATGCTTCGTGTTTGCTGCAATGTCATTGTGTTACCTTCAATGCCTACAGTGTGGTAAATGTGTTGGAAGTAAGCCTCTTTCTTAGCTCTCCGTAACGCTGAATTGTTTTCTGGTATGGATGATAAGGCATCTCGTTTCTCGTCTATTTTCCTTAACATTTCCCTGTCCAAATTTTCGACAATGCTAGCTGTCCTTTGTCTGTTCATTAAAGCTCCAGAATGATCTGGAAAATTACTTAATGCAAGTGTGTAAAGTTGATCAGCTCTCACAACGTCTTTTTTGGTGTCTTCTAGGAACTCCCCGTAGTGATTCAACACGTCTGCGTGCTTCGGGGACAGGGCAAATGCATGCTGAAAGAGTTTTAAGGCTTTATCTGCCTTGCCATGCTTTTTCATCTCTAAAGCAGCGTTCAATGATACCACAGCCTCGGCATCGCGTACAGCATCCTTGGGTTTGGCCGACGGCAGTGGCGCGTCATCGGATACCGTTTCCAAATAGTTGCCATACAAACCAATTGGTATAGGGAAGAAAGGCTTTGCGAATTTCGCCTCATAATTTAGTAACTTGTGCAAAGAAACGACCACAGCCAACGTACACACCACACTAGACAATAACAACACCGTCCTAAACCTTTCTAAAATCATTTTCGAGTGGAAACACTTTGAATCGCTTGGCTTCATTTTCTCGGACCCTGAAGTCCTACCTATGAACAACATGGTACCGGATGAAAAAACAACTATTACAGATTGATAAAATCTGTGAGTCAATCACTGGAAACAATTTAGATTGCATTGTGCGTTGCTGAAATATTTGGAAAACGCTAATACCGTGAAACCACGTAATAACATGGTTTGACAGATTTATTGACAAACGTTGGTTGACATGCTGTCATTTGTCACTGTCAATTGACAGCTGTTAGAAAGTGATCTGTTCGAGACACTCGTTAAAAAACTCTGATCAGAAACGCATGATTATCCATAAGGTAAATAATACGGTATTTATTTTCTTTCACATCTACATGTTACTGAAAGTGTTCACGATAAAACACAGTTTAGCTTAGTGCTCCTACGAGTCGTGGTATCACTATATCTGGTTAGCTGTTACGGCGTGGCTCTTAAAATTTTAGCTTTCATTTTCAAGCCATCCGCTAGTTAGTTGTATGATGGAGATGAACCACGTCATGCTATTTGGCACTAAATAATTCCATATTGAATTAGATTTGGCATTAAGTTATTTGTGTGTTGGTTTGCAATAAATGAATAATATAATATTAATTTTATTGTTATTCCGCAAAATTGGGCTGTATTATAGTGTGTGGCAACACTACTGCTCACTTGTGTTGTTGCGGTAACTTCAAAAACTTTTTCTGGAAACTTTTTTATAAGTCGGTAAACAAGTACTTTTGCCGGTGTTTTCATCTGTTTCACACACACTGTGTGTAACTTATGAAAATGTATCCTTTAATAGATTAAGATAGGATTAGCGTTTACCACGTTGGTGCCCTGGGCAAGTTCAATGTTTCTAAACGGGTGTGGCCCCGCCAGGCGCCTTTTTTGGATTTAATAGGTACCATAATTTTTGGCACCTCTAGACCTCTGCGATAACGCCGGCCTTGTTTGTGGGATAACCAAACTCTCTATGTCAATCGTGGGGTATGGCACACGACCCGGAGTGTCGCGGATCCGGGTTCGATTCCCGGGGTTGGAATTTTTCTGGTTTTTTTCTGTGTATTCATGTTTCAGTGAGTTTATTAAAAATATAATTGATATTCACGGGAAAACCGTAAAAATAAAAAAATGGGGAAGAAATACAAAAAGATACTCCAACTGAGATCATAACCAAACTCTATTTCAACCAAGATATTTTATCATCTCTAGTGAACGAATGAACTACTTACTAGTAGATTAGGAATGAGTGACTATTTTTTGCATAGCTCTATCTTTTTCATAAGGCAACGATTCAAGAGCTATTAACGTTTTTATTGTAGATTAATAAAATAAAATAAAAAGTAGTTGGTGTATCCTAACTACCTATAAAATCCACAAGTAGTGGGGTACACAATATTTGACCTAGGTATAGTTTTTTGAAGCGGAACCTTCGGTGCCTTTCAAAAAAGCAGAAAAAGAAATATTCTTTGCATGAAGTAATTTTTATTACGGATTTCCTTAACGCTTGCACCGACTTATACGCCAAAGGTAAGTAAATACCTAATCTTCAGTTTAATAAAAAAATTTAGGTACCAGCCACTTTATTATCTAGTGAAGGTGGTGAACAGGTAGAGGGACAGCAAGAAATAAATGACACGGTAAATATTTAACATCTTATATTTGAATTTCTTTTCATTCCCTCAAATAAATAGGTAGGTAAGAAAACTTATTCGCTAACATTCAGATCATTTACCGAAACAAAAATACTGATAATTGAACATTAACGCATAAACACGTAGTTAAATTGCGGCTAGTTTTAAATTAAAACAGATATACTAAAACTGCCTTAGAATCTAAACATGCTCATTTTAAAACGTACAGCGAACTAGGGTGGTCTTTGCAGAAGGTGACCCAGGCAGCTTTACTTTGAAAAATAAGCCAGTAATTAAATAAACCCCCACTTAATATTCTTAAGCTGCTTGATAGCTACTGGGAAGGCCTTTTAATTTAATTACTTTCATTTGTTTCGCGTCACACGTGACCCTTGGCGGGGTCGAATGTGACGCATCGTTCGACTAGACCTCTCTGTCGTGTAAAACACGCACCGAGCGCCAAATACTCGCAGTCATCGCTATACCTGGATGGTATTCTTGCTCCTGTATCACATCGTGCTTATTTACAACTCGTAAGATTCATAAAACATGAACACTAGCTTTATTGAGACAGTGCAACTCATACACCGAAACAGCGACTGCATTTGACGCGTTTGCGAGCGGTTGCAGCCCTAACTTCCTGCGAACTCGGAGCATGGCTGGCCAGCGGCCTCGGGCAGCCCTGGAAAACAACTATGTACATCTAACACTACACTTAGCACTATTCATGGCAGTAACTCTGCAGGAAATTAGAGAGCGAACAACCATAATGATTCCTCATCAAGCAGCTTCAATGGCTCTGGCTGCAAATTAGCTATGAATTCGACTGTTCGTATACACTATTTCTGGTTGGCAAGATTCTTAATCTCTTGATCTCTCTTTAGTTTATGAATACTTTTTGCAGCACGTGATGTGGATATTTACAGACAAATGGCATGCAGAGCGTGCTAGAAAAAAGTAAGCGAAGACACTTCACACTCACCACGTGTTATACAACATCAAGTGGTAAAGTACGGCATGTGACTAGTACACTGCTGTTACATCAATACATCATGTCAGAATCACCGTATGTAGCCGGTAGTGTGTAGTGTTATACTTGTTACTCAAAATCGACAGCAATTTTCAAAATATTCTATACGATTTAGAACTAAACTCACACAGCTTTGGGATCTATGAGCGACCAGCGCTTGCAATCTTCTACATTCCACAAATTTGTTATTGCCTAGCTACGAAATACAGACTTCACAGCCAAAGCCCACTTATCTACTTTTGCATTATTTAAATAAGCCTAAATCTTAAATTATACGACACTAAATTAAAACTACCAAAATAATAATTGGCAAATGCACAAGCGTCGCTTGGCAGTAACATGGTTTTATTTTTAACATGACTTAAGTTTAGCTCTTTCTCCAACAAACCGCCTCTACGAATACTGATATTTTGTTTGCTACAAATTTGGAATATTCAAAACGTTGAAATAGATGTGAAACTAATCCCTCAAACAAGTTGTGCATAAGACTGAGGTAGATTTTATTAAATTTCTTCTTTGAAATCCGATCAAAATCGTCTCAGTCGGGGTGGACTGTGACGCTTGGGTACCCGTGGGTGCTCTGTGACGCGGGTCGCGCCATAGAGCCCAGGGCCTAGCGGCACATGGCGTCCACGATGATCATGGTGGAGTAGAGGGAGCAGCCCAGCGTGATCATGGTGCCCATGGCGATGGTGGAGTGGTACCCGCGGAAGGTTTTCAGCACGCGGAGGTAGCGCGGGCAGTGTGCGAGCTCGCCTAGGATTAGGCGGCCGACCTGGAACAAAGAAAAATGTACGTTAATTTGGATGAAGACAATTAAATTTTGCTATAATCGCCCTGTAGTTCTTTAACCCTTTCAACGCCAACGAAGCAAACAAAAGTTGTCATCCACACGCCAAGTTGGTATAACGTGGACGCGGACCTTGTATACGTTCGTAGGTCGCATTTACACTGTGCAGCCGGACGCCTATAAGCGTTGGTGGCACGTCGGCTCGCGACGCCTTTAGGCGTTCTTATCGTTTAAAAGGTTAAGCATCCTTATTAGGTGGGTTATTAGCTAAAAGATTGATTGATTGAAGTAAATATAACTTAACCGGAGTATTGCTATTGCTACGTCCATGTCCTGGCACCCTATTAGGTAATTCATAAAATATGTTTCGATTTGTTACGAGAAGTGACGAGAGCTTGTGACACAATGTCCCCAATTATTTGTGACTCATTTCTCATTTGATTTACTTTGACAACCGGCTGTTAATAAATCAAATCAATTACACACAATAATATTACATTTAAACAAGAGGTAGATATGTCATCAGCACGCCGAAAATGAAGTGAAAAAAAGGCTACAATCTGTAGCCTCATTGGCCTCATTCGCTCTCGAATAAGGTCCAAACTTGCGCGCAAATGTCAAAATGTTCGGAACATGTTTTTCGATTGTTTTGTGAGCATTGGTATGACATATCTTTACTTATGATATATGTATATGTAAGTATATCATTGACTACAAATTGTTGAATACACTCAAAAGTGCATCAAGCCCTTATTCTTCGTCTTGTATAATACTAGTAACAGATCGGGTGACAGCAATCCGACCGCTGCATTGCTCATCCGATTTTCGTCACAATACCTATTGATCGGCCGATTACACAACACTGCACCTGACAGCGTAGCTAATATTGCATTTCATGTGAAACGCGTGCGACTGCAATGAATTAATTGTAACTGGCTCTTGGAATTTTAAACGGTCATTTCTCAATTTATGTCTTTGACGATGTTCTTGTATCGATTCAGATCATGTATACGAAACCTTTAGTGCATCTATTAATATTATAGTCACTTCTCAGCTTCATGCACTTTAGCGTTTATTCCCACGAGAGCAGTAAATCCTGCTATAATAAATGCAACGCAATGTTTGTTCATAAATGTTAGTACAGCTATTTCAAAAGCGGCTGTAAAATCTACCCGTACAGTTTAAAGCTCAGCTAACCGTCGGCAATACTGTAGGTACTGCTGTATATTTTATCACTGACCTAGCCTATTTCATGGGTTTATCAAGGTTTACCTATATTTTGATTGCGCTCTCCTTATGACTTGTGTAATTGTGTAAATAAGTTCAACTAAGGCAATGTTTGACTGTCTGTAATAGACCTATTGGCCGTACTATGCCAATTTATTGGATGAATTTGACGCTGTGTTGAAGGACATTTAAAGAAAATAGTACTGTTTCATTACGACAACGCCCCGGCTCATTCGTCCAGAGTTGTGACGGCTAAATTAGCACAGTTACGCTACGAACTATTGTCTCACCCCCCGTATTCTCCAGATTTGGCCCCATGCGATTTCTTTTTGTTTCCCAACCTAAAAAAATGGCTCGGTGGCAAGCGATTTGGATCAAATGACGAAGTCATTGCCGCCACAGAGGCCTATTTTAATGACTTTCCAAAATCATACTTTTTGGATGGTTTATTGAAGCTTGAGTATAGGTGGAACAAATGTATAGAGTTAAAAGGTGACTTCGTAGAAAAAGAAATGCATATATACAGAAAAAATGGTTTTTTTTTTCCATAAACGGGTACTTATCAAACAGCTCTCGTAGATGTAACGATAACGGCAGTCAAGTGACAGCACCCGAGTTACAGATTCACAAAAAAGCCAATCGATCACTCTTTCTGACAGTTCATTTCAAACAACTCTACGAAAGTGACGTGATGACCGTGACGACCAACTACGCAACTTGTTCGTTTTTCAAACGCAATTTACTAAGGATGTCATTTTTACTATCATTGAACGATAAGTGCTTGAGTTACACGTCGAGGTCAGCTGCCCCCATACTAAGAAATTCGAATATCGAAGTTCGTATCGTATCGTCCCGCTCACTCTCGCGTTAAATAATATTAGCTTGAGCGGGACGGTACGATACCTACGAAGTTCGAACTTTGCACTTCGTAGTAGGGGGGCTGGATCCGCGGCTGAAAATGCTGCGCGGGCTAAGCACCTTAAATACTCGGCCTTGGAACCGACGTACGACTTCGTGCCGTTTGCGGTCGAGACGGCTGGCCCCTGGGGCATGGAGGCCAAGTCTTTGGTGTGGGAGTTGGGCCGTAGGCTGCGGGATAGGGGCTGCGACCCCCGCTCCGGGTCGTACCTGGTTCAGAAGACCGCGCTAGCCATACAGCGGGGCAATGCTGCTGACGTTATGGGCACGTTTGAGCCGAGTGCGGTGCGGGGGTGCGTTTACGTTCTTTTGTGTCGCTTTGGGGGTTTTAAAAAAAGTGCAAAGATATAATTGAGACCCTAATTATTTGTATAGGTACTGACCTCTTGTCCACCTCCGGCGGCTTCCTCCATAGAAGTCTTGATATGCTTGGCGCGGAGCATAGGCTTTACGAGGCTAAGTCGAACGTACGCCTCGATGGCGAACACAGCAAACAGCAAGGCGAACTGTAACAACGGAAGACATAGGTTAGGTTAGGTTAGACATAGGTGGGGTGCGATGTCGGAAACCTCCCCGAGTGTTCGGGCGCCACAGGCCGAGCGAGAAGTCTTCGAATCCTGCGTAACGTTACGTTATCGCATCGAAATCGAGAAACCTCATACTAAATTTGAGTTCTAAATACGCTCACGGGCGGGCGCTGTTCCAAACCTCATAAATATTTCTCGATAACCTTCGTAACCTTCCAAAACTTCGTGCTCGAACCTGTGTTCCCTACTATCCGAGGCGTAGGCCTCATGGGGTTGGGAAAGGCAACGCCCATTCCTGGTGCACCCTGCGGAACAACCAGCTAACTAAGTATACGAGCTAAAACAAACACAGTAACCAATCGAAACTATGACGGTTGGAAACGTAGCTGAGAACTCTTAAAATATTGGTAGATTTAAGTATTTTGTGGGTTATTAAGTTCTTAGCTACAAATTTTGGGGTAAGTCGACTAAAAAGTACCTACTCAGCAATTACATCATCTCTATGCGGTTAAAATGTATCAAACCCAGTATTTTTTGGTATCCCATCAGATTCTATGCTCATCAGCCTATGCGTAAATAAAAAAAAAGCCTTGCTCGCTGGTTCAAAGCATTTAAAGTTTTACTTGGATTATTATGTTAGTAAAATCGCCACATATATACATTAACTATTGTCGATGTATATTACCATTTCGGGTCACGGCGATGTGAATTATTGTGGACACACGTATACAGTTCTGTTCGATTTTAAATATTACTTACGTTGGAGGCCGTACTTTGTATATCCAAATACCTAATCATTAATATGAGCTCACTTAAATCGTGAAATAAAAGCAATTTACTAAGCACAAATAAAGTAATTATTGTTAGCACACGATAAAGTCAAGGCTAAACGAGTACAGTGATTTGAAATCATTGCCAAATGAAATAGAAAGAATCATCCATCATACCCAATGCTAATGACCTAATCATCATTACATCACTATTTGGTAAGCGTATTGAGATATTGGCATTGTGGACATTTCGCATTTGCCTTGGCACAATCGCGGATATACAGTGTTAATTAAGCCTCTGTGGAACTCTGTCAGTATTAACAATAACCTAACCAACTTAGAAAAGTTGGAAAACCCCCGACATTGTCATTTCAAAGTTCAATATTTCAAAAACGCGTGAACCGATTTTAATGAAACTTAGCTAAGAACCATGTCGGTTAAACTAGCTTTCGATAAAAAAACTGCATCGAAATCGGTCCATCCGTTTGGGAGCTGTGATGCCACAGACAGATACACAGACACACAAATACACAGGTCAAACTTAGAACACCCCTCTTTTTCACTAGGGCGGCAGGGCGGTAGGGGGATATTTGATATTAATTTAAGCTTGCTACATCCACGCGTTACAGAGAAAAAGTTTCTTGGCATAACATACAGATAGACGGACCACCAAGTGATCCTATAAGGGTCCCGTTTTTCGTTTTGAGGTACCTACGGAACCTTAAAAACATGAATTACTAGTGCCGTCATCATGAAATTGGTATAATAATATGATTTTCTTTTCTATAATCCGCCAAATCAAAATTTGATTGTTCAACGTTGATAACAAACAACATAGCTATACCTATACCTACCTAGTATAAAAAGCTCCTTTTGTTATATGTAAAAGCGACATAGCGAATAAACAATAGTTATATGCTCAAAAATACATGCGAGATTAACAGTTAATCGATACCACAGCTCTATCCATATAAGTATTTGACTATTTATTATCTTTTGATAAGCACTGTGTGCTTGTTCTGTTTCTTATTTCTTATTTACGCAGAAAGGGATAGCTATCGGGTCAAGTAGTTTTTATACATTTTTCAATGCCAAAAACAAAATAAATAAATATAATCTAGGAAGCGATACATCAAATCCACGTTATCTTGTCGTGTTCCGACATTCACGCGGCGAATACATGCATTTACTATAAATAAAACATACCATTTTGACGTCAATGAGATTAGAAAGTCTGTGAAATTGCGAATCTTTTTATTTGTTTATATTATAAACTTACATAATCGTCCTATACTGAGTGTATATTATTTAAAAAAGTTTTCTGATAGAAATTCCATTTTTAATACAAGCTTTTTGGCATACTGTACTTTTGTTGGCTGTTATCCAACTTACATATCCATACCAAATTTAAAGTCGATGCCATTAACCGTTGAAGAGCCCTCCTGCGGAGACAATTCTGGCCGCACCACCATAATTTCCCTACCAGATTATCGTATTGTTTTGTACCAACAAATGGTTTGTAGGATTAGAGCCGAACATTATTTACCTACATGTCCTACACAGGTACTTATTTATATACAAGCATTGCAAATTAGGTAATAAAAGTCGCGGGTCGAATCCGTCGCTTATGTACCTACGCTTCCAAAACTGGAAAGGTCACGCGTTGGCAAACTGCCACTAAACTTTTTCACATATATTTTGGAAAGCTTCAACAGGAAGGTCTTTGCACAATTTTAGTGCCTTTTAGAACAGGTACAATTTAAACTGAATGTGTACAAGACTTCGGGTTCCACCACCAATCAAATAAGTTTTGAGGACTTTTTCGACGTGCTGTCTTCCTAGTATTATCTTTGCATTGTAGCGTAGTGTTACATTCGGCTCTACCTTGCCTCTCTCTATATTCAAAACTTAAAGGCTCCAACATTTACAGTTGAATTGTTTTATCGATCAGGGACAACAAATTAGGGTCAATATCGTAAGGTAAGAGGTGCCGCCACTTGCGAGACATTATCTCCATTTGGCGTTTTAATTTTTTATTTTTGGATTTTCTTGAGCATATTTAACTGAACTTTACACATGAGAGCTTAATGATTCTTTAATTGATTTTTACATATACGTTTTGTTCCATTAAGGATAAGTTAAGTGCTACACCAAAAGTATAGTCGGGTTGTGAATTTGATCACTAGAGACAGTTTTACCTTGTTAGTTATGAAGTTGATTGTGCCACAAATATTAAAGCATAAAACGTAAAAGTAAGGCATTAGTAAGGTATTGTCTCCCAGTATACTCATACTGGCATTACTGGCCAGTAAAAAAAAACATTAAAAAAAGCTAAAGATTCTTACCTGCACCCACGAAGTGTTCTCAAACCGCGTCAAGCACTGCGTCCGGAAATAAGCGAAGAACGCGATCAAACTGACAAGTGCGTTGAACGCGTAGTAAACCGGGAACAGCACAGTTTGAACGCGCCCGAACTCGTGGCGAGGGAGATTGAAGTATAGCACGATACCTGGGGAAGAGAGAGATGGGAGATTAGTTTTTTCTTTTTAATTTGGAATTCAGTCGCGAATCTTTTCTGAGTAAGCGCGTCGGCGGTTCTCATGTCGACGAATGTCATTGTACTTTGAGTGCAACAATGTATGTGACAGGTATACACCGAATAAACAAAATGTTGGTAAGTAGTATGTTCACAAACGCTGCATTGTGATATAATTTTTTTTTTAAATCCCTTATACGACTTTGTTGTGCCTAAACCTAAAGCGTGAAAGTTGTATGTTCTTAGTGTAAACGTTCGTATTCAAACGTTTTTCAATTAAGTTAAACATAACATTTCATCACTATCAAATCGATAAAAAAACATCCTAAGTTATAACTGAAAAAAAAAGTGAAATAAAACCAATGATACCTACCTAATCAAATCAGTGATACGCTGAAACGCTTATGTAACTTTTGTTCCCAAGATTAATCTGCTATTTAAAAGAGAGGATTGTCTTAAAAGCCTTTTCAAAACATTCATTCATTTGCTAAATGGCGTTTTATACAGCCGATTGCATTCCTTCTGCGTAATACTTGCTCTTGTGGTATTCAGAATTACAAACTGAAATTAGGTACCTAGGTACGTTATGTGATACGTGATACGTAGGTACACTATGCTACAGATTTTCAGTTTTTAGTACAGGGAAAAGCGTCGAAAAGGAGGGGAGGCTATTACCTTACAGTGTCACACCATGCAGGCCACATAAAGAAAAAGTTCTCAGAAAAGAAAGAAATCTTATTCGATCCTCTTTTAAATGTTCTTTTTTCGTAACTAGGTAACTATAATTTAGGTTTTTTTTATTTCTCTTTGTCTGAAAAACTCCGCTAACTGCGTTAGCTCCGTAAGATAACTCGTTCAATTGCTCTAGATAGTTCAAGGTAGTAGTAGGTACAAAATAGGTAATAGTAGTACCTAGTGCAAAGGAAAACGACACGAAACTGTTTGAAGCCATAATTCACGCTGAGGTCGAATCAATATGACCAGGAAGTGACGACTCCCCCTGCGTTGACGCATGTTATAGACAATTTGCGAATTGTTCTGTTATACTATTATTATCCTAAGATGCTACTGAGACCGATGCTTAGCTTCTATCTATCTTATATTTTTTTCGCACTCTTAATGTCAAAACCTGTCAGGCGATTAGAAAAGTCAGGGGTAAAAAGATTCTGTAATTTGGCGTCTTAATTATGTGGAAGAGAATTGGTTAATTAACTTGACCCTAAGAATCAATAGAAGATACGCCTTCAACCTTCATTTAAAGAAATAAACTAGAACTCAAGCTTCAAACTATACTTAAACTTTGATGGTGAAAAAAAAAATCTAAGTAATTTTTCCTGTGGCGTCATTGTGCATTGTGCGTTTGAAATTTCATAATCGTGTTTACATGCTACATTTTTGTTTCAGAGAAAAATAAATACAACAACAATGTCTACAAAGATTTTCAGTTCAAGCTTTTCTTTTAAGTACAAGATTACAAAGACTCTAGAAACTTTTGCCATCATATTGTACTTCTACGAAGGTCAAAAACCAGGCCATTTTAAAACTTAATCTTACATTGGTACTTGTTCCTGTGTCTATGCCGCTAATCAGACACTAACGTCATATCGGTGCTCACGAGCACGAGCCACGCTAGCGTCACTAGCACGGCTAGCAGCACCTTAGTACACTTACCAGAGACTAACGTCATCCAGATCTGCGCCCCGAGATGCGTGGCCACGGCGCCCACGTACAGCGCTAGCCACGCGCGCGTGTTGCCGCTGCTGCCGCGCCCGAGCCACGCTAGCGTTACTAGCACGGCTAGCAACACGTGCATTGGCTGCGAGGTACGCGTTAATACACTGCAACAAAGGAAAGAGTCGTGAGATGGGGTCTATTTAAGGATTAAAGGTTGAACGAATAGTTTTTGAGGCTGGCTTACGAAAACTTCGAAGAAACTTTGTTTCTAGAGATTTAATTTTTTATTGATTTTTTACAAAACCGCCACATTTCTGGCGCTTTACATGTGAAGGGTACACGGAAAGAACAAATGTCTAGTCACCTTAGTAGCTTTTTGAGTTATCGCGATTTGTAAGTTTGGTACGATGTAATTATCCGTATACTTAATTTTCGTATACCTACATCTTTTTTTATAAGTGATAAAAAAGACAAGTTGCATTAATATGTATCTGTAACTGAGTGGTAACCTATAGTCTATTGAGTGCTCTACATTTTGAGATTAAAATCTCGCTTAAAAAAATTCCGACTAGACATGTTCTTTCCTTTCCGTGGATACGAGAAGACTGACATGACAATAAATACAATAATATTACAAATCAACCAAGGCCAACTACTGAAAGTATAGGTAAATTAAGCTGTTTAAGAAGTTATTGAAGCCCACTGTAGCAATTAAGGTATAACCGTAACGTTTACGAGTCTATCTGATAAGCAACCCACGTGTATGCGGCTACGTGCTAAGTCGCATTCTACTGTCACGATTATTGCGACTGCATTTCACGTTTCAGCAGCATTATAGGTACTTAACAACAGCAACGAATGCGAAATGTACATACAAACGATACTTTCATCACGGCTCCGCCAAGATTATTGAGTCTGTGAGAAAATACTGATCATTTCCAAACAAAAAAACAGAATGTGACGGATAAAGCTACGTATTTGACTTTCTTCTACTAAATCGGAAGCTAAATACACTAAATCCTACTTATTTCAAATGCAAATTCTATATTAATAGCATTATTGGTAAATCGAGCATACCTATTGCTACGACATGTCGAAATTTAAGCGAGAAAGTTTAAAAACGATTACACAAATAACATTTAATTGAACAGCCACGCGTACCTAGTGTGTTTGTAATTTTTTTGTGCAACAAATTAACAATGGAATGGGAATGATAATATTTACATACCCATTTTGTTTTGCAATCCACGCATTGTAAATACAAGGCGTGACATGATAAGTTTTTATAAACAAACAGCAATCAAAGTTATTGGCGCTCAATTCGTTGATACAGTATTGGAGTTTGTTCTTGTTTCTATTGGTACCTATCTTAATAATCCATCGGCGATAAAATAAGGTGAACGAATTGTACTTTGCACCTTGATTGGGTTAGATTGCTCTTTGTACCATTCAGGTGTATATAATAATCACAGAATACAGAATGAACCAGAAGCCGCGTTCAGTCATAATCGCACGCCGCGGTGTGAGTCCATTTTTAACCGACTTCAAAAAAGGAGGAGGTTCTACGTTCCACTGTATGTATGTTTTTTTACCCGACTGTTTATTGATTTCGCTATGTAGGAACTTGAAATTTAATAATATCCTGTTTTTTATAAGCCCAACGGTATTTCTGTATGTAAGAACTTCACGAGAAGGGATTAATTAGTATTGTCATTCGTACAACACGTCACGATGCGCTGCCTGCTCGGAAATGACTAGGTACCTATGCCAAAATACTCAATTTAAGATTTAAGTTTCAGTTGCCTCACATTTACCTCGCGGGTTCTGGTTTGTTCTGTATTCTGAGATAATAATATAACGCAGTACTTACCTACTTATAATTAGAAACTTGTCAACCTCTGTGCATGCTAATAGTACCTATTTACTTAAAAGAATCACAGAGCTCAGTTCATCATTCCCATTGCTTTAAGTGTGAAATGAAAATATTTTTTCTCCTCACTACCTCGGAAAATCGTCTTTTATCCTTTAATACAAGCGGGTAAAATACCATTTTATCCACTAGTGGGGAAAGGAATTTGACCTTGGAGTGGAACGTGTTCAGGTAGCTTTTGACAGATAACAAAACGTAAAACGCTCATAATAATGGTTCGTTCGGTATTAATTATCATTAAATAAATGATAAATGGTTTGAGAATTTAATAAAAAATACCAAATTTAGCTTTATTTAATGGTCCTTAAAATTCTATAAGAAACATTTGTTTTTTATAATGATGTTGAATATAATTCTGAACGCACAAGTTGAGTCGATGCAATTTCAAAACGCATCGTCAGATATGTCAACACTGTCAACAAAAATTTTCTCACCAGAGTTTTCTGTTATAATATCGTAAAAACATAGTGATTTCAGTGATGAACATTTATTTTTATGAGCTGTTTTCTTGCGTGTTGCGCTTTCCGCGCTACAGTGAGGAGAAAAGTTTTGTGTTACACACGGGTGCAAATCTATTTTACTTCTCGTGTGTTGAAACACTCGCTACGCTCAGGATTCTATTTTAGAACCACTCGCTTCGCTCGTGGTTCAACTATAGAATCCTTTCGCTTGCTTGTGTTTCGGGTCCCGGGTTCAAATCCCGATCGGGGCAGATGTTTGTATGATGAATATGAATGTTTGTTCTCGGGTCTTGGGTGTTTAATATGTATATAAGTATGTATTTATCTATATAAGTATGTTTATCCGTTGTCTGGTTCCCATAGTACAGGCTTTGCCTAGTTTGGGACTAGGTCAATTGGTGTCAAATTGTCCCATGATATTTATTTATTTATTTATTTATTATTTTTATTTAATTCTACACTCGCGGGTAAAATACAACTTTGCACCCTTGTATAACAAATAACTATTATTTTACAAAGTGTACAACTATTGAGTATGATTGTGTTTTGAAGTTGAAGTACTAATATCTCCTATCTTACAATGACGTTAATTGAGTATTATGATTGTGATATTTATGATTGGGATTGATGTCAAAGTAAAATAATTTTAAATTATCAGTTTATCAGTAATTATATATAGCCGGCTATAAAAAGTTTCGAAAATATTCGTAAAAAAATTGTCAAACTTGTAATAGCAATTACTTAAGACGAGTTTTAAGTTAAGTAAAACGTAAATGAAAGCTGTTTGATCACTGGAAATTATTACGTCATATTTTTAATTATTCGTACAAAATTCTGTATAAAACGATCGTTTTGACATTTTCAAAAGAAGTTTCTAATTGGACTAAGGTATCAAATACCCAACAGTATAAGAGGAGACTTTGGTACGTCACTTCGCAATCTTTGCGGTTTTGGCCCAGGACCTAATAAAATTCATTCACAGATTACAAGCCAAGTGTGTTTAAAGTTAAAATTACGAGTTAAAACACTGAGCAACATTTCCCAAACATTATGAAATTCAAATAACGACGTCATCACATGTGAAACCGAATAACCTGTATTTGCTTTTTTGATTGCAAAAGTAACGAATATATTATCGCATCACGAACGCTGTCCAATTTAGGCGTGTGGTGATAGGCGGTTACGTAGGACGCAACGTGCGTTCATAATTGTATTTTTGATGCGCTTTGGATCGACAACTATTTTCAACTTAACGCTAAACTTTTATCGAGTTATTTCTAAGCGTCAGTGTGACAGCGAAAAGGCGGGATTCTGCGAAAATGGCGCCAACTGTCAACATACTTTTTAATTGATTAATCGGCAAAGGTTGTTATCAAACAGCCTCTGGTCGACGTGCGGGGCCGCACGCGACCACTGCCGAGACGATAAGGGCGGATATATAGACACCTTTACATTCAGCATTGTCGTGAAAAATATTTTTTGCTCGTATAATTGTATGTTGGCAGTTCTGAAGCGGTTTTATGGTTGATATTTAGAGATACTTTTGAAAATCTGATGCTTTTCCCTGAGGTTTCCAGGAGAGTAATTGATATGAATGACAAAAGTGATTAAAATCATCAACGGTAAGTAGTTATTTGAGTATTAAATCGTCAATAATTTAATTGTATTTCTTAAAAAACTGCCGTATTGTAGGTAAATTGGTGTCGATAAGAAAGCTAACTTGAAATGAGTGAGTAATGTATCTGGTAGATATTTTTTACTGTTGTTTTACAGACAATACAATAACCCTATAAGTATTCGTTGAATAACGTAATTAACGTTCGATAAAATCTACAGAAATGATAGCGACACGGTTGAATATAGTTAATCAATCAAATGCACGAAATAATTATTTAATAACCACCTTATTGATTATAAAAGATATTATATATCATATCACGAGTTATTAGTCAAAAAGAAAAAGATGGACCAAAGACAAGTCATCAACTTTTGTATCAAAAAGAAAGTAAGTAGACGTTGACTTTGGCATTCAGCCAGCCGTTTGACTGATGTGTGATGTCTAATTAAAAATGGCGGCCGCATGTCACTCTGAAGCCATTGACCTCAATCAAAGTCTTATTACCATTATCAGTACGGAACAACACTTAAATTCTCCAATCAAGCGAATACAAGCTCTATTAGGATTGATTAAAATTCGTATCGCAATAAATAATTCGATGTAGGTGTCAAGCAGTAAAATAAATTCATTGGCTGCAATTTGCGGTGAACGCAGCTATCTTTTGAGGGCATCGGTACTGGCCACTGGTTTCTTCCAGGTTTGGTTTTCGAATAAATAACGTATGGCCTTAACTAAATACCTATGTAGAGTTAAATAAACAGTAATAATTGCATTCAAGCTTGAAGAGGCCGACTCTTTGTTAAACATTTAAAAATTATTCGAGTGTCATACGCCGTGCTGTTACTTATTTGGACTGAACTTAAGAAAACCATGAATAAATAAAATAAATACATTATATGGTCATTTTGTTATGCATTTTGTTGCACATAAAGTTAAAACTTGAACGGTACTGAATAATGCAATGTCTCGTCCGAGTTTTTGCGTGCGAATCGACTCGGTTGTTTTACCGGGAAGTCGATTTACGATTCTATTGAACTTGAACTTCAAAGTCTTCGAGTGAACGTGTGTGGCAAGCTTATTTATGACGCGTTTGTCCTTAAACTTTCCCACGGTATAAATCACAAATGAAAAAAAAACTGGCAATTGAAAACTTTTGGCAACTTGCAATCTTATAAATAAATAAAAAATAACTATTCTAATTGTAGAGCGTATTCATAAGTCGCAAATTGCTAAGCTCGGTACGTTCCATTAGTCTATAGAACTGAGAAAACGTGAATAAATAGAGCACAAAATTGATCCAAAATCAGTTCTATCTATTCTAAGGGACCCGCTAAACGTTTTGCCAAACCATCTAAAGAAGTTTGTAGAACTGCATTGCCGCAATTTGGATCTATCGAGAAGTTTCTGAACTAGATTACTAGTAATTTTCTTTCAGCATTAAGACAGATTAACTGTTACCTAAACGTAATAGAAATTTCAACTCCAACAACCTAACTATAAGACCGAAATCACGACGACAATAAAATGTGACATAAACCTTTTTGTTTGAACAAGTCTATCTGCCAAGTCTATGTAGAGCATGCTTCTAGATTCTCCGATGCGAATGTTTAGAGGCTGATAGTGATAACCGAAGTATTAATACTTGTGTAGGTATGCTATAATACGTGATTGATGATCTTTGTATTGCATGATTAGTCGTGATCATGAGGTTGAATGGTGGTGATTGATCTAGTTTGGAATGGCTCAGGGTCTTAGGGGGAGGATATGAGGGTCAACATTAAACAGAATGACAAATATGATATTACCGTAGCGATAAAGGTAAACTAGGAAGCTGGTCACCTGATGGTAAGCGATCACCGCCACCCATGAGAACCAGCGACCCTAAGAGAGTCACTAGTCCGTTGCCGGCCTTTCACACAGTACACTTTTTTCTTGAAGGTCCCGATGCCATAGTTGACACCGCTGACGGGAGTTAGATTCCACAATTTCACTGTACGTGGTAGAAAATATCGACGAAATCGCAACAGTAGTAGACCTCCCCTCATCAAGGTGGTGATGATGGAACTCGGATTTACGGCGTGAGGTGCGATTGTTAGTTTGCATTCTGACCCCGTAGTTACATGAATCGAGTACCTAATATCGATTATCTTAAGAAAGCGATAGCCAGAAACATGAATCAGAAGTCTAATAACAAGATTATTGCATGAGTCATTTAAAAAATAATTGAAAAGCTTGATTCGCTATCATGATAACACATTGGTGTCCTCAATCGTGACACGTATCATGACTGTTCATGTACTTGTGATGATGCGAAAGGCACGCAAACCTATAAATATTTTCATTACAGTATTTTCAGAACACCAAGATTATTGTAAAATAATCTTGGTAACTTCAAGCAGGTATGCTTCAGTAGTGTTCTTGTAAAACGCACTCTAAATTTTTAAGTCTGGTCTTGCTTAAGCCAATCACATTCAGATTCAAATTTCAAAACGATCCCCAAGAATCACATAAACTCACATTCTTTATACAGCGTAATCTAGGATTAAAGATAATTACGAAGGCATTCAAGACCTCCCAGTTGCCTATCAACACCCGTATTACCAGTCTATAATATGACGCGCCAACATAAACCGCACAATTTACTTCTGTGACTGTTAAGATATTAATAGAAGTTGCAGTTGTCAAGGAGCTTAACCTATAGGGTATCCTTACAGAAATAGTAATTGAAGAATGAAGTTTTGATTAAGACAATGAATTAACTTTGCGGAGACATGTTACCCGAAGAAGGTAGCATGATTATATTTAGAGACTGCAAGTTGCAAGCTAGATACCACATCACAAATAGAAGATCAATCAAAACGTGAAGATCAAAGAAGCGTTGAAATCTGCTTCTGTCTTGTAGCCGATTATTGACGTAGACGAACTAAGGTGTTTCACTGTGACGTCAATGACTTTGTGTTTTGCATGCATGTGAACTTACTGATACTGAATATCAATGATGTAAATGATTGTTCCACATCATAAACTCGTGTAATTTAATAACCTCCCAACATACATTTATTTTAGTTAAATAGGCAGCGGAGTTCCTTGAAAGCTGACAGGCAGATGTGTAGCATTCAGTATAACAGCAGTTTGAGGTTAAAGGTATAAAATAACATGTACCATTTGTTTTGTTGCATTCTGAAATGTGCGTTGTCATTTGTTATTTTTGTAGTGTTGGCGAACGCCGTGACGAGATGTCACTGATAAAATCGCTCGCTTCTTGTCATTAAAATAAGCTGCAAGCTTATAAACACATGTAATGTTTCTCGAAAATGCATTGCAGATTTATTTTGAATAAGAAAATCCCCAATTGATGTTATTTCCGTGTAAATTTTCATTCAACGATGGATAAATAAAAAGACAGCACAAAAATATGTGAGAAATGCTTAGCTTGTTTGTAGTAGAAAAGGCAGTTAGCATACATACTAACAAACTGGAGTAGGATATTACGTAGTAAAATAACGGCAAATAAGCTACGTCAGTAAGCAAACGTCACACAGACGAGACCACTTAGCTTCTGATAGGTGTGACTCAGTTTAGTCGGTATTGCATTTGTCTTGTCATCCATACTATGGAGTTGTAAAATATTACGTAAAAGCTGAAAATTGGCATTGAAAGATTAAAACTTTTTTTAATTACAGCACATTGATTAGAAAAGTGTATTTTTGTTTTTGACCAAATTGAATTAAGAAGGTATTTAATGGCATCTAATCTGTGCTATCATTATTTTGACATAGTGAGAATTAAGCTGCTAAGCTCCAATTAGAAATGCAATCACAAAAATACTACCTATAGTATGATGATTAGGCAGAATAGGCAGGTTATCAGGCGTCTGTATTTATTTTATGCCAAATCTTTCAAGCTAAAAGATAGTCTTATTTTTAAATATTCCAGGATCAGAGCCGGCAGTCGTATTACATCCCAACATTTTGTATTTTTATTTTTACGATCATGCCGTTCGAAACTATTTCTCAAATTTTTGACATTTGAGAAAGTCATATTTCAAAAGAACATGATGTCAGGGCCTTGAACACTAGAGAAGTGTTCAATTATATTTAATTTTAAGTTATAGTAAAGAAAGCTGTCTTCAGACAACACACCCCAGCAACAGTTAACGCGGTTTCTCCCTAACTTCACTTCAAAGTAAATATCAAATCAAGTATTAATTCTTTACACAACAACTGCGCAAACTAACCGACGGTGTCATAAAACGCGTCACTTTGCGCGTGCGTTGACTGCGTGTCGTATTGACATTAAATGTTTTTTTATAAGAGTTTGTTTGAGGATGAGAACCCAGTGCTTTTTAGGCCTTTGTTCTGGATATTTGTTATGACCGATGGGGTCTGAAAGTTCGCGAATGGCTATGGAATGGAATGGTGTCGAACTGTAGGCATAGGCCTACGACAAGATGGAGCGACGACCTGGTAAGGATCGCGGGACCTCGGTGGATGCGGAAAGCACAAGACTGATCTGAGTGGAGAGCCTTGGGGGAGGCCTATGATGTCCAGCAGTGGACGTCTTTCAGGTGATATGGTGATGATGATGAAGTACTGGATATTATGTAAATGTGTAGTACCATAAAAATGCTATTTATTATTAGATTACAATTTATTAAAATCTTAGGCCGACCTGCGTTAGGTGCTAACTACAAATGCGTCAGTTAATCCAGGGTTAGTGTATGATCCAGGTCAGCCTTAGGTAACTTAAAAGGTTAAAGAAAATAACTAGACCCTTCATCATTTATAAGTATCGCATGAGTTATTCATATCGTGAACATTGGACAAGAAAATTTGAAGTGGGACCTTTTATAGAGAGACCAGAGAGTAATGAGCATGTTTCTTGTTTAATTACAAATTGGCTCCCACTCTTACCGGTTAAAATTCTCAGGACTGACCCATTTTCTCCACAAAGCTCGTTTATTTAGATTACCACGCAGCAATGAGGTTTAACAAGAATGTCATATAAGTGAAGTTTTGACGGCCGGATAGCCTAGTGGTTAGAGACGCTGACTATGAAGCTTGAGGTCCCGGGTTCGAATCCCGGTCGGGGCAGATTATTTAGTCTCCTGTAACGATGTTTTTACGGTTATGCAGGCAAAACTGTTATTTGTTTCCTCATACTGGCAGCAGCACTGACAGTTCCATATCTCAAACGAACGTCACAGATAAGTACAAAATATTGACAGAGCCCGTTAATCTTGTTGTTGTTTATGCGAGATGACGCTGGCTGGTACGCAGTTTTCCATGGAAATAAAAACAAACTTGTTTGCAATTGAAATAATAGGTCACGCTTTATTACGTTCTGTTTTGGCTCATTCATTTGTCTTTGTAGTTCTTCAAACGAGTGCAATAATTTAGCACCAGTCATTTCTAGACAACTGGCTACGTAAACAAGCAGCTCAGGCTATTAAAGAACTTCGTCCCCAATTTCTGTATTAAAAACATCGGCAATAAAACTTTATTTTCGAAGGAAACCTCAACGTTACTTCTGCCGATAAGTCTACACCACCCTACCTTTTGAATGTTTTAATAAGAAAAATGCCTTGAGATTCCGCTTCTGCATATATGGATACTGGCCACAGAGAAAATAAATTCCTGTTAAGTATAACCACAGTCTATACAGTCGTCCGACGAAGGCCTCTAGACAGGTCAATCGTGCGGGGGGGGGGGGGCAGGGCAAACCCCCTTGCATACGCCGCCACCGCCCGATTAGTCGCCCTCCTTGGTGCTTTGGCCATGCGGTTGCGGTGTCAGCATTTACGCAAACATCAAAGGCGTCGGACCACTGGTAGGTATAAGCTCTTTACACTGTGGTATAACTGTCCGTGATATAAATCTGTGTCCACTCTGGCGGTGCGTTTATGTTCGCTGATTAAGGAGTATTTAAAAAGTTGAAATGCTGTCTGATGATTTATAATGTCGTATGTGCAATTAATGAAAGCATTTAATGACGTCAGTTACTGCCATTGCATTTATGCGAGTCTTTGCAAGGCAGCTCAATTTGTTAATTTTACATGCGCATAATGGTATGGGAACTCTACGGTTTATTTTAAAGTAAGAACTAACCCAGAGGTTAAAATATGATCTCACACTCTCTATTGGACTCTACAAGCCCAGTCTATTTATTTGCCTCAAAATTAGTTACTTCATCTGGGAAGTAAAAATTAAATCGTGACAGAGTTCTAAGTTTTATTTCGTTAGTACTTATGAAGTATTTATCTAGACATAATAAATTATGATAAGTACACATTTTTATTAAATGCGTGCACTTGTAACTTTATAACGGGCAATGATAGCACGCTTTGACCATAAAATGCCGCTTATAAAGATACACATTATCAGCACATTACACAAAATACAATAACACAAAGTGCTTACTCTCTTGTATGCTCATTTCTGTAGGAGTTATTAGGCATATAGAGTTTATAGAGTAAATGTAGGGTTTTCGAGAACAAAGTAAAAACATGAAAAGCACCGAGTTCATTAAATTTTAACACGAAAAAAATGCTGTAACGGAACGTACCTATTGAAATGAAATTGGAAAACAATGCAATTCGTTCGACGCTCAGTTTCACGTGGAAAACGTTAGTTATGGACAAACAACAAACTGACGACATTTTCTTAAGAAAACGTAATCATACGGGCCTCGATTCTCGATGTCATGTATGTATCATAATCATATAATAACACTGGGATAATTTTGCGACTTGTTTCGCATAGATATCTCTGATGCGGACTGTCCCAAAATCTCTCGAGTCGTTTGTTGCCAAGAATGCTGGTGTGTGGGACTCTTCAGGCTATTTCAGGATGCGTTTAACTAATTGTTCAGTTAGTCATCTTCCTGTAAAGTGACTAGTAATATGCATATCACACCGATATATATTGTAGAAAGAACATGCAACGCTATGCATTGCTTATTTTGGCATGATTCTTATTCGGTTTGACAGAAAAAGATTGGTTAAAAGACCCAACGTATACCCGTCACTTGTTACCAACGACAACGAGAATCACATTGACGGTCACGGACGCGAAGCCATTACCATGAGGGCAATCAGCAGTCAGGTTGAGGACGTAACTGCTATTGAATGACCTTAGACTAACATACATAATTAAGTAGCGTCGTCTTGTTAATAATCGGTTCTCACCTTTGATTTGTTTCTTTATTCAACAGTTTAACTTTATTAATGATTTAGATTTTTCGCTCTTCGTCTGAAATGGATCGCTTCAACAATTACATTTTCTGCGCGATTTACAAATGGAGATAATGGGATACAGTTACAGGCTCAATGTTATGGATAAAGGAAGGCCTGGGTGAAAATTATTAATGACACTAAAGTCGCATTATGTACACTAATGCAACACGTTAGTGATAGGATAGCAACGAGTTAATCATACAACGGAGCTTTTTAACATGATGGAAAAGCCGGGCGAAAACCAGATATTCATTTCCTCATACCTTAAGAAGACATGCCACCAGTTAAAACGTTTACTCCGTCTTAAATGGAAGCTTTAATTGTCTGTTAGTCGACTAATCGGTAGTTTTACATGATTATATTTAATGGTGGTCAGATGCATCGCAAGTAGCGATATAATTATTGTTATAGATTATGGAGATTTCTTTAAGTACCTTCATTAGTTTACCAGAGCTTAGTAGGTAAGTACCTATTAATTTGTTTAGTGCCCAGGTGCCATGACTAATTTGAGACTGTCGTCGAGTGACAAATAACCATCGATTCTAAAAATACTCCAAACTGATAGTGATTGATTCGAACCGACAATGCATATGACATGGTAATGATGTCAACGCCAAGCCGAAATGGTTTGAAAATGTTAAACTACTGAAACAAACGTTTCAAATGCTTAAGCTCGGCTTTTGTACACTTTTAACACGAAACTGCAGTGAGACTCAATTATATCGAAATAAACGTGCGGCTTGTATTTAATTTGTTTTTTTTTTTTAATACAACGAGGACGGCAAGCGAGCAAGTGGGTCACCTGATGGTAAGTGATCACCACTGCCCATAGACACCCGCAACTCCGGAAGGTTTGCAGATGCGTTGCCAACCTAGAGGGCTAAGATGAAATGCCTCTTGTGCCCGTAATTTCACCGGCTGTCTTACTCTCCACACTGGAACACAACAGTGCAAGCACTGCTGCTTAGCGGCAGGATTAACGAGTAAGATGGTGGTAGCGATCCGGACTGACCTCGCACAAGGTCCTACCACCCGCCAAATTGGTACCTACTCCTTTTTTCACGATGGAGGTACAGATTCTCGCTGAGGGCTACTGAAATGACTTAATTAAAGAATTGATAATTGATTTAGAAACCATTCTTTGATAATCTTAGTTGAGCCAAGCCTTATCCACTGTTGCCAAGCGTATCAAAACATAAATTCTACTAGATAAGGTGATAGGCCAATCATCCACTGACATGCATGAAGCATGGTTAGTACCTGTGCGATCCAGATGGATCAGTTAGGTATTGTTGACGACCGGATAGCCTAGTGGTTGGAGACCCTGACTATGGAGCTTGAGGTCCCGGGATCGATCCCCGTTCGGGCAGATGTTGGTATGATGAATACGAATGTTTGTTGTCGGGTCTTGGATGTTTGATATGTATACTTACTTACTTGGATACTTATACTTAGATAAATATGTACTAATTATCTATGTATAAGGAAATGATACGTCATTATATTTTCTGGTTCTTTTTATGGCACATGATTGCAATGTGTAGGTACGCGCAAAATTGGGATTATTAGGTATCTTGAAATGATTTGGTTTACAAAATACGGATGCAACGTTTTTTTTATCACGTGTAATATGTATCTTAAACTGTCAATACACATACGGATGTTAGATAGTACGAGAGGCAAAGAAACAATAATGTCAGTAGCAATAATAAATATGTACTACTTATCTAAGTATAAGTATGTTTATCCGTTGTCTAGTACCTATAGTACAGGATTTGCCTAGTTTGGGACTAAGTCAATTGGTGTCAATTGTCCCATGATATTTATTTATTTATTTATTATGACGTTCCGATAATAATACGTCAGATAAGACAGAGTTATTTTCCTAGGATTTTATTTGATTTAGGGCTGATTTTTTAATCCTCAGATAAGCTTTTATTACATAGATACTTCATACACTATCTGTGGGATAGCAGCTTATCTGGGAATTGAAAAATCGGCCCTATAACGACAGCTGTAGAGGCAGTAAAAAAATATTTCAACTAAATTTAGTAAGATGGTAGCTCTTATAGCACACCCACTCAGAAAAATCTGAAAATCTTAAATTTTTATGTCTGTCTGTATGTGTACAGACCAATATAAAAAGACCCCACACATGCGTACATTTTGCTTAGGAGCAGGGCTCTGCTAACACTGGACATTATAAACACTGGGGAAACGCGGGAAAAATCTTTGTACGGAACCCTTGTGCGCGAGTCTACTCGCACTTGGCCGGTCTTTTTTTCATATCTATTGATACCATAATTTCTTTAAGGGCCGACACAAACATATGAGGAATTAAGTATGTCATTACCAACGCCCGAGGAATGGAAATGATACGTCATTATATTTTCTGGTTCTTTTTATGGCACATGATTGCAATGTGTAGGTACGCGCAAAATTGGGATTATTAGGTATCTTGAAATTATTTGGCTTACAAAATAGGGGTGCAATGTTTTTTTTATCACGTATAATATGTATCTTAAACTGTCAATACGCATACGGATGTTAGAAGTACGAGAGGCAAAGAAACGATAATGTCAGTAGCAATCTACGAGTATAGCATAGATAAGATTATATTCCAAGTTTTCTAGACATTTGATGTTGGATATTCCAAATGTTTTTTTTTTATTTTTGTCTTTACTCTATTCGATTGTGTTTTGTACGTATGAGGCATGTTCACAATTAGCGAATATGAAAATATGTTTCTTACTAAATAATACGGATGTCTCAAAATAAGATGGAAAGTTTCCAGTATTTATGTTCCTGGATATATTTAGTTTACGACGTTTATTGTTTTGAAATTAAATTAGGTCAAGCACCCTTGAGTTTTGTTAACACAATTGGGAATGTATGTCAATACCACGTCGTTGTTATTTTCAAACATTTTTCATTTAGCAAAACAGTGTCAGTAAATGATGAATGGCATTTTTACATTTTTCAAATCAACTGTCATCTACAAAATCATTTAGAAAGAAAGAAAGAAAAATATATTTACTAGACACTAATTTGACACATATAATTAAAAAAAGAAAACAATAATCAAACAGACACACTATTCATTAACAAAGACAACGAACGATTAAAAATATGTAGCGAATAGCACTAAAAGGGTCACCCTCAGAGTGATTCGCGTGTGTGAGCTGTGCTTCTTGTACTTGTCTTAGCTATCAATATGAATACTTCATCACATCATCATCATCACCAGGATTTTTTACGTCCCACTGCTGGGCACAGGCCACATAAATTCCGATAAGTAAACTCAAAATTGCGAGCCGGGGTTTGAAGTTTGAGCCCACCCCTCTGCTTGAGAGGCCATGGGGTAAACCACTAGGCTATCATGGCTTTTTTTTATGAATACTTAACAGTATGAAATGTTAAGTTTACTTCATACCGAAGCCGACCATGACACGTTAAAATCTTAATCAGCTCACTATTAACTTTTATTGCACTAATTAAACTAATAGTGCAAACTGCATACGTGACTTATCAAGTGCGAATCGTGAATTGCATTATCACTGCAGTTGTAATGATAACATGCATTTTCCATTACAACTGAATGGAATTCCACTGCGTAACTGTTTCTGTGTCAATGGTTTTAAAAAACAAGCTGAAAGGGCTTCTTGTATTTGATAAGTTTTACGATCGACTGCGAATACAAAACAGCGGTATCTACCTATTTATTGAAGATTTTTTTTCTGTTTTCATTACGTAACATGGCTTCGTCATATTTGATTAGCGAGGGTTATTAAATCTAGCGAAAAAAGAGCTCTCTTGACATTTAAAAAGTTGATAAATCTATTATTATCGGACACCATACATACTTAGACATGTTTCAGCTTTCAGATGGAGAAAGAAATTTCTTTATTGCATCTCAAAAAAGTCGGACAAAGCGAATCAAAGCAACTCCACACAGTCTATTTAAATGTTAAAGACACCCTTTGCTTTCTTAAATAGAACGCAATTATAAAGATCACAAAAGACAAAAGAAAATTGCCATAGTTGCCAGTCACTTAATTAGCATGAACTTTTTTTAATCATTCGATTGTTTCTGCCAGTGAGGTGGACCGTGGCAGGTCGCTCGTTTTTGCCACAGATTAGATATGCAAATTAGATTAGGTTCAAGTTTTTACAGGGGATTCAGGGGAATGAGACTGTTACGTCATTAGAAACTCTCAGCTGGTTTAGTTATAAAGATCAATCAAGGCAAATTAATTAGGTTAAACATTAAGCTAACGTCCACCCGAATTAATTACTTTAAATACGTATCGTAATTACGCTACTGGGGATCGATTTTTGAATCTCACCCGGTGACTAAATTCAGTGATTTCTAAAAAGTTCGTATTTTTGAATATCACCGGTGACTAAAATTCTCATGCCCATGATATCAAATACTAATGCCCCCACCCACTCGTAAACGAGATCACTGAGTGACTTCTTGACCACTGGCAGTGACGGCTAACCTCAATCCACTATGTGGACTCGCTTGTCTACGATTGAGATTCAAAAATCGATCCTCTGGTCAGGAACTACAACCTAGATGTGTTCTCATTTCTCGTTCTCACGCTAATCGCACCCGCTTCCATCGAACACACGTTATCAGTAATACCTCGACACAATACTGAACCGTGTCTCCACCCATTTATAACCTATTTCCTTAGTAACCAGTGTCTTGAATTAACAGTTTACAATAACAAGAGCGAGTAGTATAAACACCATTCGTTCGATGAAGTTACGAATGTACGTGCCTTAAGCCACGTCTGAGGTAAATGCTAGAGCATGTGACACTGGGTAATAGTTTTAATGACATTTCGGTGGCATCCAAAACGTACCCCATTTCTGAGCGTACGCAAAAAATGACTCCCCACCAGCCTTTTTACGTCCGACTGCTGGGCACAGGCCTCCTCTCAGAATGACAGGGCTTGGGCTATAGTTCCCACGCGTGCCCAGTGCAGTTTGGGAACTTCACACACACCATTGAATTGCTTCGCAGGAGTGTAACAGATGTAATTCCGTATATAAATTCCGAAAAACTCAGAGGTGCGATCTCGTCATTTAAAAAAAACCCATCCAACCTGTTATTTTACTTTAGAAATTTCAATTGTAATTTCTTTTTTCTTTATAATAAGTAATTTCTAGAAGGTCTTTTTGCTTGACCTCGCATTAGTTAAGATTTAAAGTAATGGCGAGAGTTTCAGACCACTAAATAATTATTATATTATAGGTATTGTAATCATTTTCAGTGTCAGCGGACTAGCGGTAACTAAGTTTACTGATTACGTTCCTAGTTAAAAGCAGTGGCTGCCACCTTGTAGCCACCGTCAAAAAGATTATTCACTTTGCAGTAACACTTGTACTTTGTTACATAAAGATGTTATCTTTATGATTGAATGAATGAACTGAATTTTGAGAAAGGGTAATTATGTTCAGAAATGTTTGACTTGTAACTTGTAAGCAGGTTTCAGACATTTCATAGCACGCTGAGACGAAAGTGAGCTGTGGAGTCGACGTTAATATTAAATTCCAGGTTATATTCATAATCAAAGTCATTCATTCAATTGCCCGAATTGCTTAATCATCCTGAGTAAAGCTCCGAAGTAATTAAATATGAAAATTGTCTCGTAAAATTCATATTATTGCAAACTAGGTATTTGTCTATTTGATTGTACATAGATACTTATTTATTACGAACCCCATAATATAAAGAACATGGTGGTTACAGTTATTACTTTTATTCATAAGTTTTATTTTTTGAATAAATTGAATTTTAACGTTAATGCCGACTCTACAACTCACTTTCGCCTTAGCGTGCTATGAAATGTCTACACCCTGCTTATCCTTATAATTGACAGCGTATCTAATAAGATACATAGGCAGTTCATAGCACAAACGTCATCTATGATTTTTTTTGCCGTTCAAAATTATGTCATAAATCAATAGATGTTTACTTAAAACCTTTTTGTTTTGAACCATCATCAATATCCATAGCAGTTTTTTTTATTTTTATTTTATTACACATTTTTAGTAAATACTTATAAGATCAAATCACACTAGAATTCAGGTTTACTCTTTTCAGTTCTGCCAATTATAGGGCTAAAATCTGATACATTACGTAAGACGTGACACCGCTTTCTGAGACATTTATTCTTAATTTCTCTATGGTAGGGCGTACACTTCACTGTATGGGATATGGATACAGAATCATTATAGAATGGTTTAACATTGCACCAAATACAACAACATACTAATGTGTGCATTGTATAGCTAGTCTGAAATACGCAGTTCCTCTTGCCTTAAGCAGTTTATTTCGTATATCTGATAACGCTATGCAGTTGCTACGTAACACAGTTATAGCGGCCTGGTTTAACCGTCCACAAACGTGGCAAAGTATCGCTTTATAAAGCACGTTTCTTGGAATTGTTCGTTCATTTTAAATGAAGATTCGATGCTTAACTTTTAAGATAAATTTGACTGGATAGATTTCTTAATCGTATGGGTCACCATTGAGTATAAGTACCTGCGTTAAAAACAAATGGCAGCGTGTTTTGATATTTTTCAGCTATTTCCATATATGTAATAAGCTGCAGGTGTAGTAAATACTAAGGATGTACCGTGGCTTCAGTTGAGATATTAACGTAATAAGAACGGAAGTCAATTATTGTGTTTCCTTCTACCTGTATTATCTGTGTATAGATGATCTCGGTGAAGGAGCACGTGACAAAGAAAGTATTCAAAAGAAGTCACATGCCTTCAATCAAGATGATTGTGACGTATACAGCATTGGTTATCGATTGAAGGCATTTCAAAAGAAAGTCAAGCATTTTCCCCATCAATCAATAATATATCAGAACATGATTGATAAAGTGTCTGTAATGTGCCTAAGAGCCTGAACATCGACTTTGATTTGTATCTTAGTCACGTTGCGTTGAGATGTTCACTTGTTTTTGATAAGAATACAATTGACATTGAAAAACGAGTTTTTCAATTGAGATTTCGTTGGAAAACATCTTTCAATGCTAAAATTAATCATTTTTTCAAAAGAGTGCTGAAACTATGCTTTCAGGAATGCAGAGCTCAGATGGTGCCCTGAATGTCAATTTATAGTTCATATATGGTTTAAAATGAATCAAAACAATCTATTCGTACTAACTAATTATCAGTGGATGGATGATATTTTTAATCTCTATTAGTTACGGAAAATATTCACGATCCGTCCTAGTTAGTGGGTTGTACAAACAAGAAGTCTGGATTGTCACGTTGCTAGGCAGATAAGGAGTACCCAATAAAACTATAATTATAAGTGGCTATTGTTTTGTGTAATGATTTGAATATTGATTTATGAGACATATGTTACTTGTTATTATCTGCTATTTTAACCGGCTCTGTGTCTGTCGGCTGTAACCAATCGCAGTATGAATAACTAACTTTTTCACTAGTATAATGTATAAGTAGTCTGAAAAAAAGAACTGTTTCCTCGACACTCGCACCTGTGCAATTTCAGGACTGCTGTAAAAATAAAAGCACTTACACATAAGCTTTGGTTTCCTGGGCACGAACTAAAACAGTCTTGAAGATGTCGTAAGCCACTTTGGAATACTGGGTCGACACAGCCAGAAGATCAGGCTGGTATGCCACTTCCTTCTGCTTATCTTCGGCGTGGGGGTCGGTGACTATCCCATGTTTGAGCTTCATTTTTTCTATAGTATTATTATTTCTCTCGGCTTTAGGAGCGGGCGCCGGCGCCTCAAAGGTATCGTCACGGGTGCACATGTTACACATTTTTTTTCGGATATGTTGTGCGCGCGAAAGTCGGGTAACGTGTAGTCTGAGCGCGCGCGTTCACGAATATAAGTATGGCAATTCTTATCCCCACCACTGGGGTTTGACGCGTGCGCCGCGCTGCTTTCTTTGATAAGGTTTTTGAAGATTTATCGATGATGGCGTCTAGTTTATGCTTGGCCGTGGGCAAGGAGGATAATATACGGAGTGTCAAAGCCCATACTTCGAATCGTTCCCCGCAGTCATGTTAAAATTCAGGCAATTTCTAGATGGCGCCAAGGTCGTAGCCAGCGGGTCAAATAATAACAAAACAGGGGTACGAATGTGTCACTCAAGCAAGGTAGATGGCGCTGAATGTAAATGAGAACGATTCAAAGTATGGCCTTTGACACTCCGTATATTATCCTCCTTGGCCTTGGGTATGTACAGTAGGCAGTAGACTTGGGAGCTAATGATAGGCTCATGTCCAAAGCTCGCGTATGACGGTTGTTGCGAAAAAGTTGCAAGGAGGCTGTAACTGTGACACTTCGACTGACTGTATCCTAATGGATGTAGAGCGGATTAGATGCTCTAAAAACTTGGGAATACACTCAATTCCAAAGGCGATGAAAGGTGCTTGGAATTTTCAAATGCGAAAATAATGTTTAATATTTAGTTAGGTGAGGAAAATCGGATGTCGAATTTTAACAGGAAAAGTACCTACTTACAGTTTAAGGATCTTATCATTAAAATACTTTAAGCATACGACAACATTGTCGTGATAATGACTAACGCAATCGATATAGTTAAGCGCCAGTAATTATTCGCTAGGGAAATCATTGGGAAAATCACTTAATTAATTTTCAAGTGTGTGGTGCACTGTGCGGAAAATTGAAAAGAATATCGGAAAATCGCATTAAAGTGACTGGATTTTACATTTTGAAGTGAGAGACTTGATATAGGTACCTATTGATATAGGTACTTGAAAGCTCAATCATCACTGATCACTAATTAAATGAAGGTGTTATTGATTAATATTCCCAAGTACCCTATTAATAGAACAGTTCTTTGAAATATTATTTGCTGGGTTAAGGTGGCTAAGTACAGTTCTACGCAATATTTTACTAACTGGATGTTAATGGATCTTATTTTTAACACTTTTTTAACCGACTTCTCAATTCGACTGAATGTTTTTTTTTGTTATGTTTGTTTTTACAAAAAAAGATAACTTCGAAATGTTATGAGAATTATCAATATAGATAAATATACGGTGAAAGTAAAGTAACGGTATTCAATCGGGACTTCACTCACTTTTTAATCCAAGATCACGACCGTGACTTTGCATAATCACCTTTACTTTTTTAATTTAGCACTGTGTCATAAAAACGACCTTTTACAATCACGAAATTACTTGTAGTTTTATTGATATTAGAATAGTAATAAATAGTGAATCAATCATTGTTTTTTTCTGTTGCTTATTTACTTTACTGTTTATGACGAAAAAGTAAAGTCATGATGAAAGATAATAAAAAAAATATTCACCGACATGTTGTTTAGCTCAGTGATTGTTGATATTGTTTTGTGTGCGCAGAACACCCTACTTAATATGTTTCTCCGTCCGTCCGTCTAAAATTTAAACGGCTCTATCTTTTGAACCGCATTAAGTACCTACATGAAAATTTCGTAGAATTTGTGTATTATTTTATTATGATTTCCAACAGCTGAAAACAGCGAATTGTTTTTGCTATCCGAAATTCATCTTTATAGCACAAGGGACTACTCAGTGTTGAGAAACGGCGCGTTTCTGTGTTCGTGTGTTTGTATTTTCTATGTATGTATCTAATATGGCCGTCAAAATGTTTGTCCAACGATAATTTGAGTTGACACATGCAGTTTTAAAGTTCGAACAAGAACAGAATCTTTCAGGGGTTACCGGGATACAGACCTGGTGATAATAGATGGCTCAATAGGGGCGGGAGGGGGGTTGGTCAAAGAGTAATTTGACGGGAAAATTAGAAAGAAAGAAAGAGAAGAAAGAAGTTCGCAAGTCGCAAGGTTAAGAACTAAGGTTTAAGGCGAGTTATCCAACCTGGGCGTGGGTATAATGTTTGTATGTAAGAATAAATGAAGGGTACACGGAAAGAACATGGTCTTAGAACCTTAGCAACTTTTTGAGTTATCGCGATTTGAAAGTTTGGAACTATGTAATTATCCATATAATTTTCGTATAAATCTTTTTTTAAAGTGATAAAAAAGACAAGTTGCACAAATATTTCTATCTGCAACTGTGTGGTAACGTATAGTCTATTGAGTGCTCTACATTTTGAGATTAAAATCGCGTTTCAAAAAAAGTGATTAGAAATATTCTTTTCGTGTACCTCCCCTTCAAATAAACTGTGGCTCTAATAAACGGAAAACTATGCAACGAAACACTTTCATTATCTTATACTTATGAGTCACACATCGAAAAATCGAGGAAAATATAAAATAACCTAACATTACGCCAGACTATAAAGAACAAGATATTTCCCAATAACCGCCTCTCACGCGTAATCTAATGTTTGGCGATCTCAAATATAACAAAGCCAATATCTTAGTAGTAGTGGTAGTTTCATGTTAAAAGAGCCAGTATCCTGATAAATGTCATTCTAGGAATTACTTTTAATTAGTATCCGGTGTCAATGCAGTATGTTGTGTTAAGGGAAGACCCGACTAAAAATATTGCGTCAGTTTCAGGAACAAGTGTTAATTATTTAGTGTGGTGCGTTGGCAACTGAGGTCAACCATACCATTATATTAGTGCTTGTAAGGAGGTACCATGAGCTTATGAAATGAAGTACTGTTTAATAGTTCTGTTTAAGACTTAATTTATGTCATGACGTTATGCGTGAGTCAAAGGTCATGCTAGATCAGTCTGCGGGTTACCATGGAATATAAAAGAAATAAAGAAAATAAATCATAATAATAATACGGGGAAGGGATATAGAACCTTTCAATACAAAAGAGAAAAAACATACATGGTAAGTATACACAGGTACACAAATAGAGACAAAACATAGCAGGAAATTGAGCCAAAAACTGCTAAATGAGCTCGTACTCAGCATAATGTTGTGGCTAGCAGCAACGCTGTTGTTCTGGGGGACGCGCTTTACTTAACACACAAAAGTGCACACACACACTTTGTACGAAACCAACGCTAGTGGGAAAAGTGCACACACACACTTTGTACGAAGTCAACGCTAGTGGGAAAAGTGTACACACACACTTTGTATGAAACCAACGCTAGTGGGAAAAGTGCACACACACACTTTGTACGAAGTCAACGCTAGTGGGAAAAGTGCACACACACACTTTGTACGAAGTCAACGCTAGTGGGAAAAGTGCACACACACACTTTGTACGAAACCAACGCTAGTGGGAAAAAGCAAAGCTACATTAGAACGTTTTTACACTTCGATCAATAATTACAAGTAGATGTTGGGTCAGAGCGTCGAAGCGGCCCGGCAAATAACGGCTCGCTTGTAGAATGGGCTTTTATTTATTACACTCAAAATTGCACGTTATTGTAACAGCTTAAGGATTGTATTATATCAAAACAATCAATAGCAAACTGACACAAGACGGTGCCATATGTTTTTCACTTCGTTTTTGTTCGTTACCGGTTATCTAGGTAATTATCGATCGAATTTACACTTCAATAATATCAGAACCGGCATAAACTACCTAATTTGAAATACTTTATTTACATAATAAAAGCAATTTACAATGACATTAAATCTAAGCTTAAACTAAATAAACTACAACTTAAAACTAAATTAAATCTAAATAAGGCCCCCGTGGCATAGTGCCCAAATGGCTGGCAGCGTTGCCTCGCTGAATAGCGATGCTGATTCTTTGAGAGAGAAAACTGCCAGCCCTTTGGCTACAAGTTGCATCAACTAAGCGCTTTTGTAACTCAGAAATAAGCTTGTAAGCGCTGGGACCCCATGGACCCAAAGTTTCAAACCCGACAGGAACAAAATTATAATTCGGACCGAGAGATTGATACTTAGATTTTTTTCTATTTTCGGCCGTTTCTGCCGCCGCACCAGCTTTTTGTGTGGTTCCCTGGAGATGTGAGGGTGCTACTGTATCGACACAGGTCGCATCCCAAACCAGAACCCTACCCATTCTCCAGGAAATCAGAGACATACCGTCCGGCCTTTTGCCATCGTCGCGGGCAATGCCGCTTGGCTCCAAAATGGCCGGCACGTTTGCAGAGGCAAGAGCCCGGCAGATTATGTCATTGAGCGCGGCATGACGGGAGAAACGGCCGGCGCTCTTTTGACAGGAAAAATTTTAGTTATTTCAAGGCAATGTCTGTTTCAACTTTTGGGTACCCTCGCACGTTCTCATTACTTGCTTTGAAATGAGACTAGGAATTTAGGTTAGCAATATGTTTTACGTTAATGTCAACGTTGCGTATCTATTACGTTTATACTTTGTCACGAGCTTTTCGGTGAAGGAAAACATCTCGAGGAAACCTGCACACTCCTGTGAAGCAATTCAATGGTGTGTGTAAGCTCAAAATCCACCAACCATTGGCTAAGCTCTCTCATTCTGTGAAGAAGCCTGTGCCCAGCAGTGGGCACGTACAACAAGGCTGGTGACGATGGTGAAATATATGTCAATATTCTAAACTTTCAAGACTGATATGAAATACGTAACCATAGAAGGAAATCACGAGAATGACCTGCAAAGAGTAATAAAAGTAACTATTATGATCCGGAGTTCCTTGTATCGGTGTCTATAGATACTTCTGAGTAAGTATATTAGATGGTGGATGCGGAAAGCACAAGACCGGTCTGAGTGGAGAGCCTTGGGGGAGGCCTATGTCCAGCAGTGGACGGCTTTCGGCTGACATGATGAAGTATAGTAGAGAGAATATGATTATTTTGGAAGCTGCTCTTCTTACCTATAGGTATCCCGAAAACCGACCATGACGAAATTTTTTTACAGTTTGAAAACTTTCCCTTGCGTCACTGACTGTCCTTATCTGTTCCATCCATGCTATCGCTAGTAAGATATCCTTTGTCAGAATGTCTTATAGTTTTATGATTATGGCTATACTTTCACTCAGATTAAGCACTGCACTTCAATGATATTACATATAAAAAAGAGATAGATATGTCATCAACACAGCACGACGAGAATGAAGCGCAGAAAAGACTAGAACTGTAGCCTCTTTGGTCTCCAGTCGCTCCCAAATGAGGTCCAAACTTGCGCGCAAATGTCAAAATGTTAGGAACATTTTTTTCGATTGTTTTGTGAGCATATATGAAGTATCTACTTATCCTTATTTATAATATAAATCATTACTGCACTGCGGCTGCACTCATATATTTAATTGGATTGGACTAGCAAATGCCATTTCTCTTTCAGCAAAAACTTACGATATCTTTTTATCGTATCAAAGAAATCAGATGTATTTCTGTGATATTGACCAATCTTGTGGATACCTATTATAACACATTCCAATGACCGATGTGTCATGACATGGAGCAATTATAAAAACCCCGAACCTAAATCTTATAACTATGCAGATTTGGGGGATTTTCTCATGTTTTGATATAGGTGTGGCAATAGGATTAGTAATATGAATTGGTTGATAGACAGGTTGGATTATAAAAGATCACGTGATTTTAACAAACTCTTTGGTTGGTAGACAGGTTGGATTATAAAAGATCACGTGATTTTAACAAACTCTTTCGTTTGCTAAACTTTCCAAAATTGCGAAATTTTCCACATGGGTTTCCACAGTTTCAGAAATTTCTCACATTTTTGTATGGGATTTGAAAACGTGCGAAATTGAAAATTTCGTATAGTATTTCTATGAAATTTTCAAGAAATTCCCGAGAACTTTTCCAGCTTTTCGGAAACTTTCCGCAACTTGTATATCATTACCCTCACGTTTTCTGATATCGCTGTACTGTGGCCATAAGAAAAGACAGATAACCGGTAGGTTGTCACTGTCTACCATCGTCAAGGGTCATCACTACCAGCGGCGCTTAGTTATATCATTAAGTTCTTCAGTGTAAAGTCTAAAGTGTACCTTCAGCCTTTTTTGTATACTTAACGACGTTTAATGACGAAAAGGAGTCTTAAAGAACAAAGATACTCAGCTAGAAATTTTCGAATATTAGAAAATTGAGAAATGATAAAAACGAAATGTTTGCAATAAGTTAGCAACACTTGATTTGTAGAGACATACTGGTTCACTAAATAAGAAAGACGGTTGAGCGAGCGAGACGATGGCACATTTCTCGGGCCGAATTCTGAAAATATCCGAAAGTATACGATCGACTTTGACAACGGCAGATTTAAGATGCCAGGTAATATTAATTAACTTGGAATGTGAATAAATAAACGAGTTTGTGTTTATAAATTTGAAATGCACTTACTGCATATGAAACCCGAGTCCTTTCCTTCTCAATTTCATAAGTGGGCAAGGCATTTTTTAACCTCAAATCGTCCTGTCAGTTGCGTCACTGTCACCGATCAACGAACTTCAGACGACTGGTAGCCGCTACGACAGTCTATACATATTTAAAGCTCGCGCGAGGGATGCCGTCATCTATATCTAAGTTTTGGTAAGGTATATCAATGATTTACTGTCTTATTTATGATTAATGTGTTTTATTATTATATTATCGCGATTAAAGTGATAGTAGTTGGAGTCGTGTGAAGTTGGTAGTGGAACTTTGGAAAATTTAAAAAAAGGTAATTACTCGTGACTTTATCTTTGATGGCGACTTCCGCTTCAGACACTCACGGCGTTCTCACTTAGGCATAGACACAATATAGCGTATGTATGGCCGGGCTTCAGTACTCCGTATTTGTTACCAATTTTGAGACACTAAAATTTGTCGCAGCGATATGATCAGAGCGCACAAAATGTCCCAAAGGGCATTCCTGATGTTCATATTAATTAATGGGTTTACAGAATGATGTTATCAGTGTAGTGTGCTACCCTACATGTAACAATAATAAAAAACCGGCCAAGTGCGAGTCGGACTCGCGCACGAGGGTTCCGTAGAAAGATTTTAACACTTTTCACCAGTGTTTTAAGAAGTCCAGTGTTAGCAGAGCCCTGCTCCTAAGCAAAATGTACGCAGTGTGGGGTCATTTTATATTGGTCTCTGAAATCTACAGACAAACATAAAAATTTAAGACTTTGAGAATTTTCTGAGTGCTTGTGCTGTAAGAGCTACTTTCATACCAAATTTCATGTTTCTAGGACAACTGGAAGTACCCTTTACGTTTTCGGGGTACGGCAATTTGTATGGAAACAGCTTTTTAAATGACTGTATCTTTTGATTGCGATGACTTAGAAGGTTGATTTTTCCACAGCTTCAAGGGACCGCAGGCTTGAGTATTTGATATTAATTTCAGCATGCTAACTCGACGCGTTCCAGAGAAAAATGGTCTTGACAGACAGACAGACATATAGACAGACAGACGGACAGGCAGACAGACGGACAACAAAGTGATCCCATAAGGGTTCCGTTTTTTCCTTTTGAGGTACAGAACCGTTAAAAAAAACCTCAGAAAAAAAACCATACAATAATCCCCAAAAAGCCATGAGTTTTATGGCCTAGCAGAAATATGAAGTCGGTGCGGTGCTAGCGGAATATTCTTGGAATGAAGCACCGACTTCATATTTCTGCTAGGCCATAAAACTCATGGCTTTTTAGGGATTATTTTATGTTTTTTTTCTGAGGTTTTTTTTGAAGGCGGTTTTAATTTTTGTTAAAAGATTTTTTGTTTCACAATTTTTAGTTACGTTAATATTTAAAATATTATCCTCCAACTCCTAACCGTTAAGGAGTTGTACCATCACCATTACCAAGTACCATTGTTGTTGCATCATCACCTCATCAACACGAGATGATGACTACCAGACGCAAGTACTTGAATAGCTTTCGAAAATATATGAAACACATGATACGCCCCTATAAAATTTGAGGGTTGCCCTCGATTTCCCTGGGATCCCATCATCAGATACTGACTTGGTGACAATGGGGCCAACTAGAAAGTATACCCTTTCAAACATAAAAAGAATTTTTGAAATCGGTCCAGCCGTCTTCGAGTAATCGGGGAACATACATAAAAATATAAAATATACATATATATTCCGACGAATCGAGAACCTCCTCCTTTTTTTTGAAGTCGGTTAAAAATAAATAAAAATAAGCTTGCTATACTTTTCTGATTTTTGGTACTTATTATAAAAAAAAAACAATCGAGCGGTCTTTATTTAAAAATAATAATAATTATATTTGATTTCTCTCTAAAAAACTTCCCTTATCTCTCCTTCTTTTGTTTGAAAGAACCCCTCCCCTCCTCCCCCTCCCCACCTTCCCCTTCCATCTTTTGTTTGACACGCATGGCCCTAGTGTCGGTGATCTGATTAAATAGCATTGATGGATTAGAGAGCAGCTTTATAATATCTATAATAATTAGTTAAGATTTTTTGGTGTTCCGTAGTCAACAGACGAACGTGAATATAAAGTTTCACCAAAGCTACAATTTACAAGTGGAAGTCTCTTTCTGACAAAAGGTATGAGACTTCCGCCTGTAAATAATTAACAATTATTGTAACTTGTAGACTTTATAAAAAGCGTCTTATCGCGTGAAAGCGATGTCTTGCCGACAACCGAAGTATAGAAACCAAGATGAAGAGGTTATTTTAGGTGACAGAAATTAACAGAAATGAGAAACGTAAAATTAACATTCAACGAAATAAAATTCATGCTTATAACTGTTAGTCGTACCGTTTGGACCAAGACTAACGAATACCATGCAAGGTATACTATACGTTAATTAGGTAAGTTACTCAACTACTTACATACTAGTTTTTAATGCGTCGCGCATAAGGCTACCACTTCGTCTCGTCATGTCTGTCAAATCATAGCATTTTTTTAATAATAAATAACAATATTATTTCGTTTCATCTCGTTTTTACTATTTCGAGCAAAAATGGTAATACATATAAAGGCACATTTACTGTGTGACTCTGTCTGTTTGTATGTCTGTCTGTCTGCCCGTCACAGCTCGCAGGAACTACTCATGGTAGCGACTTTAATTAATTTTTATTTTCTAGCAGGAAAACGTAATAAATATTGCTAATAAATGTTATTGCGTGTATTTTACGCAACGATACCACAAATGATACGATAAAAACGTAAGTATGTTATAGTTACACTGTTCATTCAAACCCTAAAATAAATGGAGTGTATTTAGTCACCTTTGTCATTTTAATTGCGTTTAATACGTCAAGGATACACGCAAAGAACATGACTGTCTTGTCACCAGCCCCCTATTTCACCAGCTTAACAAATGACAGTTTTCAATGACAATTCGAACTACAGTTCTTTGCCAATATGGAGCGCGCTAAAACAAAATCTCTTCAAGTCGGCAATTGACACCGAATTTGTTGACATTTATAAAGTTGGCGAAACAGGGGCCTGCAACTTTTTGAGTTATCGCGATTTGAAAGTTTGGTACGATGTAAAACTATCCATATAATTTTCGTACAGGTACATCTTTTTTATTGAAGTGATAAAAAAAGATTAGTTACATAAATATTTGTATTTGTAACTGTGTGGTAACTTATAGTCTATTGAGTGCTCATTTAGAGATTAAAATAAACGCGTTTAAAAAAAAATTTAGGCAATGACGACATAAATTAATAATCCTAATCCTAACTAATATTATAAATGCGAAAGTAACTCTGTCTCTCTGTCTCTCGTCTGTCTGTTTGTTACCTCTTCACGGGAAAATCGCTGCACCAATCTAGATGAAATTTGGTAATAAGATAGTTTGAATATTGAGGAATACCATAGGCCACATTTTATTCGGGAAAATTATGTAGTTCTCCCGGGATAGCGATAACAGCAATCTACGCGGACGAAGTCGCGGGCAACGGAACCCTTTAGCTCGGAAGCACAGATCGCATTTTGCAGTTTTTGTACGACGAAGATTAAATAACTAGTACCGCGAAATCAAATAATTCGAATAAAGATAAGTTGTCAATATTGTGTAATCAGTTTACTTAATAAATATCCATACAGTGATAAGTATGATGCAACTAGTAAATACTATTGCCATTATTCATAAACATCACTCAAGCCCATTAGTTGAAATAGGTTTTGTCTTCTTCTTACTAACGGAAATGTCAATGTGACAGAAAAGGACAAACGAACTTTAACGGCATTTTTAACCCCCGACGAAAAGAGGGGTGTTATAAGTTTGACCTGTATATCTGTGTATCTTTGTATCTGTCTGCGGCATCATAGCTCTCAAACGGATTGACCGATATCGATGCGGTTTTTTTAATCGAAAGCTAGTTTAATCGGGATGGTTCTTATCTAAGTTACATTAAAACCGGATCACCCGTTTTTGAAATATGACCTACTGAGAAAATGACCTACTGAGAAGACGACCGACTGAGAAGATGACCTACTGAGAAAATGGCCTCCTACGAAAATGACCTACTGAGAAAATGGCCTACTGAGAAAACGGCCTCCTGAGAAAACGGCCTCCTGAGAAAATTAACTACTGAGAAAATGACCTTTTACGAAAATGACCTACTGAGGAAATGACCTCCTGAGAAAATAACCTACTGAGAAAAAGACCTCCTGAGAAAATGACCTACTGAGAAGATGACCTACTGAGAAGATGACCTGCGAAAATGACCTACTGAGAAGATGACCTACTGAGAAAATGACCCACTGAAAAAATTGCCTACTGAGAAGATGACCTACTGCGAAAATGACCCAATGAGAAAATGGCCTACTGAGAAGATGACCTACCAAGAAGATGACCAACTGAGAAGATGACCTTCAGAGAAAATGACCTCCTGCGAAAATGACCTACTGAGAAGATTACCTACTGAGAAAATGACCCACTGAGAAAATGGCCTACTGAGAAGATGATCTACCGAGAAGATGACCTTCTGAGAAAATGACCTCCTGCAAAAATTACCTACTGAGAAGATGACCTACTGAGAAAATGACCTGCTGAGAAAATGACCCACTGAGAAAATGGCCTACTGAGAAGATGACCTACTGAGAAGATGACCTACTGAGAAGATGACCTACTATGAAGATGACCTACTGAGAAGATGACCTACTGAGAAGATGACTAACTCAGAACAAGACGTCCCTCGAAATTGTCTCAAAACGAAGATGACCTATTACTGAGAAGATGACGAACCCAGAGTATGATGTACCTAGCCAGAAAGACAAAAACAAAAATCCATAATTTCACTTAACTTCTCGATTACATTGAAGTCAGCACGTAGCTTCGAAATAACTTGAGATTAGTTGGCGCCACTTGTTGTACGTGCTTATCTAAACTCATTAGTTGAGTAATTATAAGTAATAGCAAGGGTTAGTTACTTCTGAGAACATACTGTCGTGACGAAGTGTTCGTAGACAGATTTAAATTTAGACCTTTAATGGCGTCTCCTTCAGTAGGCCGAGCACGAGTTTTAGAATCCTGCGTAACGTTACGTTATCGTGTCGAAATCGAGAAACGACATGCTAAATTTTAGTTCCAAATACGCTCACGGGCGGGTGCTGTTCCCAACGACACACAAATTTCTCGATAACGTTACTACCTCGGACCCCATCTAGAAAGTTGCACGTTTGAGGTGACTTGAATTAATTTTTAACCACCGACCCAAAACGTCTGATTTTATAATCCTTGACTGTTGGGAAGATATAACTAAGGAACAAGTAGTAAATTAAATAGGATAGTGTTTATCATCGTCATCATGTCAGCCGAAAGACTGACTGCTGGCCGGCGACCTCCCCCGCGGCTCTCCACTCAGACCGGTCTCGTGCTTTCCGCATCCACCGCGGTCCCGCGATCTTTACCAGGTCGTCGCTCCATCTTGTTGGAGGCCTGCCGAGAGTATCTATACATATTAATTACCGAAGAATAGACCAAACGAGCAAACGAGTCCTCGAATGGAGACCACGAACGGGGTAACGTAGTGTGGGGCGTCCTGAATCACGATGGACGGACGACCTCAAGAGGGTTGCTGGCGGCGGATGGATGCGAGGGGCCGAAGACAGAGTGTTGTGGCGCGCCATGGAAGAGGCCTATGTCCAGCAGTGGACTGCTGTGGGCTGATGATGAGTAATAGACCATAAATGAACGTAATCAAATAAAATCAAAAGTGTCAGAAGGAGCTAGACACATCAGGAGCAAGGACGATGTCCTTGATATTGGGAAAACTGTATAAATGAAATGAAAAAAAAAATCCCCAGTATCAATAATCTATTGCATATTTCGTAGGATTAACTTAGATTACTTTAATCTACTTTGTACCTCTAGTTGTACGAAAGTGATTATGTGGCAAAATTCTAATATGATGACGTTATCACGGGGATTTTTTTTCATCATCATTTGACGTCTGAGTTATTAATCTATTTATTTACCCGCCGCACCTTCGAGCGGAGGGTCAAAAACGAATACTTAAAGCTTCAGCAATGTGGGACCTTACACGGAAAACTACCACTTACCTTATTACACGCAAAATTGCACGTTCTTGTAATTAAATTAAAGATGATGTGATTTCCATGACATGGTAACCTGATCTTATGCTGCAGCATCAAGTAGTCTGCGGGTTACCCAACTCTTCAGCAGGTCACAGCAGACATACCGTGTTTGGCTGATTAACATGGTCTAAATGATTAGTTATTAGGCAACTCGATCAGAGCTAATCATATAATAATAATAATAATATTATAAAAATAAACCCCTCGAAAAAGTATGAAAAAACACTGATACAAAAAATACCTATAAGAAGTATAAAAATACAAAAATTTGTATTTACCTGCGTTTCGCCAGTTTGCCCGTGATCATGATGCATGTAACTGCGTCGAAATATCGGGAGCTCAGCAAACCTATCAGGTGATTGCTGTCAATATCCCGTTTTCATTATTTCTAATGCAATTAACTGAGAATCATTTAAAACTGTATTAGTATGTAGCATTTGTTTGATTTGAAATAATCACTGACATAAACATCAAAGAGTTGTGAATTACCATTCAAGGAGGCGTTCTATTGAAATTATGAGCGCATTGAGCATTGTATTGAGTTAATATTTCACCGAGATGAAAACAACATTGCAGAGTTGCGTGGGATAACGTACGTGAGTTTAACGCAAAAAGCAATAAACTATAGGCTATAGATTAAAGAAGTAAATAGCATGGGTCGTTGGCGTCGTGCGGTCACTGTTTGATATTTTGGGATTTATAATTTCTGTCAATGCTAAGACCACGAGACATTATTGGACATACCTACAGCTTGGAGCGATAGTGTCAGTTTTGGGTATTGAACAAATTTTATTTTTATTGTTAGCTGTTTGTTGTTTTATTTCTCCTATCACATAAAGCAGACAGACGGGAGGCGCCTTTGGCTTATCTATGCACTACAATTTTTCTGTCACTTTTTGAGGGGCACGAATAGCGCACACGTACAGCACACGTCTATGCTCAATTGCTCATGTCAAAATTTGTTACGTTCCTATATCTCCATATGTCAAATAACAAAATTGATGAAATATACATTTCATGTCATCATGTCAAATAAATAAAACATTATTTGTCAATTGTATATAATTAGTACGCAGCGGCCAACGGCAACAGAGCCAGACACCATACACGAATATCTTCGGGACGCAGCCAAGTCACATTGGTGTCCTAATTATCATCTGTTTTCGACCTTGGCCAAGTGGTATCATCACATAAGTATTCATCCACTTTGTAGTATGTTTTTTTCAGGAGAGCGGTCTTTATGTAGCTTTTGAATGAATTGTGAGGCAATTCCCATGCATCTACAGGCACTTTATTGTAGAACCTCACGCAATTCCCCAAAAACGACTTGCTGACTTTTCGTAGACGAAATGTAGGGACGGCAAGTTTATGCTTATTTCGAGTGTTGAAACCATGCACATCCGACATTTCTTAAAAGTTTTGATGTTCTTATGTGTATACAATATTACATCATATATATACTGAGATGCCACTGTAAGGATGTCGATTTCTTTAAAGCGTTCTCTAAGTGAATCTCGGGAGCCAAGATTGTAAATGGACCGGACCGCCCTCTTCTGCAGGATAAAGATTGTCTCTATGTCGGCCGCCTTGCCCCAAATTAGGATGCCATAAGACATAATGCTGTGAAAATAACTGAAGTAAACTAACCGCGCAGTTTCTACATTGGTGAATTGTCGGATTCTTCGTACAGCATAAACGGCAGAGCTCAATCTACCAGCAAGACCAGATAGGTGTGGGCTCCATTGCAAATTGCGATCCAAGGTAAGTCCGAGAAAAACAGTCTCGTCCACGAGGTTCAGCTTCTCTCCATTTAATCTGATACTAGTGTCAACCTGTCTTACATTAGGCAACGAAAATTTTATACATTTCGTTTTAGCTGCATTCAGTAGTAAATTGTTCGCAGCACATCTCTTAGGGTCTCATTGATGTGACTTTGATCTTTCTGTTGCCTGTTGACTTTAAAAATGAGAGAGGTATCATCAGCTATGTCACATTAATGTTCTAGCAGGTGGGGCAAGTAATTTATGTACACCAAGAAGAGAAACGGACCCAAAATAAAGCCCTGTGGTACTCCAAGCTTCACCGGTGATCCACGTGACTGCACTCTATTTATGTCTACTTTCTGGATTCTCTGACTGAGATAGGACATAACAAGGTTCAGTGCATTAGCTGTGAGTCCGTAGTGTTCAAGTTTGCGGATAAGCGTCTCGTGTTCTACGCAATCAAATGCCTTGGAGAGGTCGCAAAATATTCCTATTGCATCTTGCGATTGTTCCCATGCGTCATAAATGTGCTTCATGAGATTTGCAGCCGCATCCGTTGTCGAGCTGCCCTTTGTAAACCCAAATTGCTGACTGTGAAATAGTTTATTAATATTGAAGTGATGAAGCAATTGGTTTAGCATAATGTTCTCAAACACTTTACTTAGTACAGGAAGCACGGAAACCGGTCGAAAGTTACCAGGCTCAGATGAGCTGCCAGCTTTGAACAAAGGAATAACTTTACTGTACTTCATCAAGTTAGGGAACACACACTCATCGACGCAGTTGTTAAACACGACGGCCAGATATGGTGCCACAATATGGATGACAGATTGCATTACTCTAACTGAAATACCCAAAGATCCTCTGTGTTCTTAATTTTCAAAGATTTAAATGTTTTAATAATCTCTTCTGTGTTTGTGTGTTTAAAATCAAATTTCAAGCTACTATCCTTTTGAACCACATTTAAGTATGAGCCAGCCAGCACGGTGGATGACTTTAAGTCACGAGTTGTATCTACAGCTACATTAGAGAAAAAATCCTCAAAAGCACTCGCCACTTCTAAATCTGAAGTAACTATTCTTTCATCTATCTTTGACTTATATTGGCTATTATGGGGCTTTGATTTACCTGTCTCTGAATTTATTATGTTCCATACTGCTTTTACTTTATTATCAGCAGATTTGACTTTATTACTAAGATAATACGCTTTGGCGGCCACACAAACTTTTTTAAATAGTTTCGAATATCTTTTAACATAGTCTCTAAATGTGGGGTCGTTATTGTAGCTTTTCATTTCATATAGTTCGTAAAGTTTAGTCCTACTCCTGTGAATCCCGACCGTGGCCCAGTCACTGAACTTTACCTTCTTACCATTTTTCTTGACGGTCTTAAGTTTGAAAATGTTACCAAACTCTCGATTTATTACAGTAGTCAGGTCCTTATATAAGACGTTAGGATCATTCTTCTCCAAGTTTGGTTGAGGAACCTCACTGATAATACTTTCCTTAAATCTTCTTATACGGTCTTCGGTTACCGGCCTATAAGTAATTAATTGCTCCCTCGTCTGCTTAGGCATTTTAAAATCAGCTTTTTGGCCGCTATGATCGAAACTGAAGCAGATAATAATTTCTTTGTTCATTGCTACATTGCTATGTGGCTAGCAGTGGTAGAAACGGCTGCAATGAATACGATTGGTGGTTATCAAATGCATCCATAGCAACGAAGCATAGCACATCTCTGGTGGAAAGGCACCCTAAGCCTTATCATTATCATAATTATTTGAAGACGATAAACTTTGTTTTATTGGTATACTTACATGATTATTAGAGCCAAGTAGGTTTATATGTAACGAATTAAGTGCAATGACATGTAATGCTGTGTTGTTTTAACCGATACCAGAAACTATGTCAGATAAATAGTGCAGAACTTATGTTCTCAAAATAATAACCTAACCAACTTAGAAAAGTTGAAAAACCCCCGACATTTTCATTTCAAAGTTCAATATTTCATAAACGGGTAAACCGATTTTAATGAAACTTAGCTAAGGGCCATCTGGACTAAACTAGCTTTCGGAAATTGGTCCATTCGTTTGAGAACTATGATGCCACAGACAGATAAACAGGTCAAACTTATAACACCCCTCTTTTTCGTCGGGGTTTAAAAACTGAACCACACTAGACTCAAGCGTAACATGTTAGGTGCTTTATTTAGCCAAGCTTAACCACGGCAGGATAAATAATACTGTATTTCGACGGTTTTACCGAAAAAATAAAGTCAAAGTTACTGCGGGAAAACCTAAAAATATGCTTGCTGGGACGAAGTTGGGCAAAACCGCAAAAGAAAGTAGGTAAATATTTTAATAGCGTCAAGACTAAAGGCTCTTTTAGACGAAACTTCAACTTTTGTAAGTTGTTTGTGTTGTAGTAAACTTTAACCACATATTGAAAAACGATAATATGAAAAATTCCTATCGAATTTTCAGAAAAGAAAATGAGGTTGATTCCATTTAACTGTTGTAACAAACTAACGTTGGTTTTGGGGTTTGGTCACATTTGGGTTGATTTCAATCGAGAATACGATGTGAGCTGAGATGGCTATACGCTACACGCACGTACCTTGATGCTGGAGCTGGTCTTCTGGTCCCAGGGTCTGCAAGATGATCCACAAAGATGCCACGACCTCATTCACTCACACGAATCGAACCCACGTCGCCCGCCGGCGGTGATAATGTCAATTTGGGTGGTAAAAGTCAAATTCGCACTCAAAATTGTGTTTTTGGAAAATGAGAAAACTTTCCGTCCCACACGCGGCGGCAGTTGCAAACGGAGTTGAGTTCAGACCGATCATTCTTCATAATGCTTTTGCGCCCTCGCACAGTGTTCGAAAGTATATCTTTCTATCTCGCTTTCGCGCGTGTAGGCACAAGCTGACTGCACTTGCGCTAACCAAACAAAACGTTTCGTTTTCTCGAATGAATTTACTAGACCAATCGGGACAAGGCGCGAAGATTTAAATTTCTATCAATATAATTAATATGGAAAGTGAACAACTGTCATAAGCAATAAACAAAGACAAACATAATAATACTTAACCTTAAAGACAATGATATTCGAAATGACAGTCGAAAAACATGTTCCGAACATTTTGACATTTGCGCGCAAGTTTGAACCTAATTTGAGAGAGATTGTAGCTAAAGAATTAGTAGCATATCTACTTCTTTCTATATATAATATCATTGCATAAAGGTAGAAAATTTGGCCTAAATGGCCGTCAACGGGCAAGGTGCCCAGAAGGCCGTATTTCCTCGCTGTATAGCGATACTGATACGTTGTGCGAAATAATGGCCAGCTCTCTGGTCGCCTGAGGCCTCTAAAATAAAAAAAATAAAAATAAAGTGGTTTATTATTATTATTAATGGTTTATTACTCTATTAGGCGCGTCGACAAATCTTTATATAGCCGACGCGCACTTGGCCTCCACGGCCCAAAGGTTTCAACGCCAAACGCCGCACATTTGCGGCGTTTGAGGCTTTCGGCCATATCTGTCACATCTTTATTTACATACAACTATGTCGTCCGTTTGCATCACCAGTGAAGATCAGAACGTTTGCTCTGTGCCGTAATAGCTTAGGTTTTACCCCATTTTTGCGGAAATCTTTCGGAATTCCCATCGAAGTATATCAATGCGGTCAAGAAATCGCTCGCGCGGGGACCAGGGGTTTCTTCACACGTCATCGTTTTTATGGGTTCAAGGACCGTTGGGTTCAACAAGGTTTTATTAGTCATTCTGATCCCTACTTCACCATCTTTACAATTGTCAGTTTTAAATGACAATTGGAACTACATTTCTTTGACAATATGAAGCGCGCTAAAACAAAAGCTCTTCAAGTCAGCAGTTGACACCGAATTGTCATTGATAACTGACGATTGTGAAGTTGGCGAAATAGGGGCCTGGTATTGTAACACCTTACATATCAGAGGGTCGAGCACGACTTTACGAATCCTGCGTAACGTAAAGTCGAATAGTAAACGTTGTCGGTTTGTATGACGTTTGGAACAGCGCCCGCCCGTGAGCGTATTTGGAACAAAAATTTAGTAAAAGGTTTTCGATACGATAACCGTAACGTTACTCAGCTTTCGTAAAGTCGTGCTCGACCCTCTGTTGTAATGTGCTTTCACTTTTATTACTAGTAAGTTCAAATCAAGCTTATAATTACCTAGCGCATTTAGACATGACTTTAAACTCGTCAATCAATGAATTTTAGGACATTTTAAGCTAATTCCTTTTAAAATTCAACTTACAATGACAATGCAAAGAAAAATCCGTTAAGCAGCTGGAATTGAACCAGCAACCTCGGTAATCCGTACCACGCTCCACCAATTAAGCTATACTTAACGTTGGTGTACCTAACGAATTTTTCAATGCCTTGTATCATAAATTTATTTGGAAGATCTCTCCTCAGCGCCATCTATGAGTAGCTTAATCAAGCGCCTCACCCACTACGGAACTTCTACAGTTACACGCATTAGTGGCAAGAGATGGAACTATTTTCTGAATCAATGAAAATAATCGATTTATTGATTATTTTTGTTTTTAAATTCCTTTTAAATCTTCAAAATATGTTAACCAGATTGTTAGATCTAGTTTTTTTTTGTTTCTAATTAGGTACGCGTAATTCAAAATTATTAATGTAACTCAAGTAACCTAACCAACTTAGAAAAGTTGAAACACCCTCGACATTTTAATTTCAAAGTTCAATATCTCAAAAACGGCTGAATCAATTTCGATAAAATTTAACTAAGAACTATTTCGATTAAACTAGCTTTCGACTAAAAAAACCGCATCCAAATCCGTTCATCCGTTTAGGAGCTACTATGCCACAGACAGATGCAGAGATACACACAATTAACTCGGTTGACCCGTTTTTGAAATATTGAACTTTGAAATGACAATGTCGGGGGTTTTTTAACTTTTCTAAGTTTTTACAGGCAGTTAAGTTCACTGCAATAATACAGGTAGTTATGAAACAAAACCCCGCGTAATTTATATCCTGCACTTATGAGTCCCAATCCCAACAGTCCCGAACTAAGGCTTCGGGATACGTGCTCCAGATTTGAGTCATCCCATAAATTCCAATAACTACAAAAAAACAAATGAGGCATTCCTAAAACCTTTATCAATTTTGCGCACAGAAAATAACAATTCGAGGTACCTGTTTGATTCACTTCGATTTAGTTTAGAGGAAAAAGACGAAATCGCACAATATTGCATGCTTTCAACGTGAAACTACTGTGAGATTCAATCATAGTGAGTTCATTTGACGGCCGGATAGCCCAGTGGTTAGAGACCCTGACTATGAAGCTTGAGGTCCCGGGTTCGATTTCCGGTCGGGGCAGATGTTTGTATGATGAATACGAATGTTTGTTCTCGGGTCTTGGATGTTTAATATGTATTTAAGCATGTATTTATCTATATAAGTATGTTTATCCGTTGTCTAGTACCCATAACACAAGCTCTGCTTAATTTGGGACTAGGTCAATTGGTGTCAATTGTCCCATGATATTTATTATTATTCTTTTACAACTCTTATTTTTTATATTTTTCTAAATTACATTAAACACAATGTAAAATAAAAAATACATAAAAAATAGTCATCGCCGGTGGCGGGGCAGGGGCCCAAGCCAGCGGCGGTCCGGGCGACAAAGTGAGGAATCTCCTCACTATTCGCGCCGTGTCCAGGATCACCGCTTTCTGCATCCGACTCTTGATCCAGCAGCCTAATGAGAGTCTCTTAAGATGATGAACTTTGAAATGACAATGTCGGGGTTTTTCAACTTTTCCAAGTTGGTTAGGTTACAGAATTTTTACATTGCCACCTCGTGTCCGTGCCGCTCGCGCTGCCATATTTTTGTATAATTAATAGTTTTTACACGCCATTTTATTTTCGGAAGATCTTTCTTTGCTACGTATTTAGTCACCTCTGCTAAATTTATCCATAGCGTCGTTGTAAAAAGATGATACATCCGTACCTGTACACTAACATAATTATGTTTATTATTTAACCACGTGCGGAAAAGCATGTGACTGCGGTCATATGATTACTGTGGGAAAGAAAATGTTTTACGTTATGGTATAGATATATAATTATTGTGTAGGTATATCTTAACGGTTGTACCTACTTAAGAGAGGACGGTGATGGAAGAACGTAATAATGTATACAATTTATGAAATTTATGAAATTGATTAACAATTACCTGGGAATAGCTGATGGCTAATAGCATTCCTTTTCTACCTAGTTTAATACATTTATTTCAGATACGATATTCATTGAAACTTTCCTGTTACAGACCTAAATAACTTTAACTCCTTCCGTTAACACCGGAACCTTTCTTGAGCCTGAAACACTGAGAATTGCAGTCGGGCTAAGACTGGGTGTTGCGCTGTGTTCACCACACCGTTGCCTCTGTGGCACCAATGTGGACGAAACGGGACACCATGGTCTTTCCTGTCAAAAGAGCGCCGGCCGTTTCTCCCGTCATGCCGCGCTCAATGACATAATCCGCCGGGCTCTTGCCTCTGCGAACGTGCCGGCCATTTTGGAGCCAAGCGGCATTGCCCGCGACGATGGCAAAAGGCCGGACGGTATGTCTCTGATTCCCTGGAGAATGGGTAGGGTTCTGGTTTGGGATGCGACCTGTGTCGATACAGTAGCACCCTCACATCTCCAGGGAACCACACAAAAAGCTGGTGCGGCGGCAGAAACGGCTGAAAATAGAAAAAATTCTAAGTATCAATCTCTCGGTCCGAATTATAATTTTGTTCCTGTCGGGTTTGAAACTTTGGGTCCATGGGGTCCCAGCGCTTACAAGCTTATTTCTGAGTTACAAAAGCGCTTAGTTGATGCAACTTGTGACCAAAGGGCTGGCAGTTTTCTCTCTCAAAGAATCAGCATCGCTATTCAGCGAGGCAACGCTGCCAGCCTTTTGGGCACTATGCCACGGGGGCCTTATTTAGATTTAATTTAGTTTTAAGTTGTAGTTTATTTAGTTTAAGCTTAGATTTAATGTCATTGTAAATTGCTTTTATTATGTAAATAAAGTTGTAACTTATGACCTGTATTCTCAATAACTTTGGTTTACACAACATCCTCGTAACACCGCTTGAAACATGTATTTCATGTATTCGCCTACAACACTTCCTATACTGATAACAAATATTATAACTGTCAGCTAACACGAAACATAAGTCCACCTTGTGCAAGTCTTATAGTCAAGGGTGTAACGAAATGTTGAACACTTTGAGATTTTGTCCCTGTAAATTGACAAGAATATTATACTCACTTGCTAGAATTAATCACCAACCCTATACTCTCTCGTACTATTAATTGTTACCATCATCTTACTCTCTATTCCTGCCGCTAAGCAGCAATGCTTGTAGGACAGCCGAAGAAATACAAGAGGCATTTCATCACAGCCCTCTAGATTGGCTACGCATCTGCAATCTTTCCATTGTTGCTGGTGTCTATTCTATGGGCAGTGGTGATCACTTGCCATCAGGCTACCCACTTGACCTTTGACCTTCATTATTAGTTTAAAAAAAAGCTTCCCTGATTATTGCGAAAACTGTTATGTAGTCAAATAATGCTTTTACAGCAATAAATAGAAGAATACACTCTTGTTCTTTGGGCAGTCGGGTAAAAATAAGGTGAGCCAATCAATTGTGTATAGTAGCCAGTAATATTTATTCAAAATATGTCCCATGGCACTTATGTCGGCAAATAGAGGTCGTGGTATTGTTGTTGTGGTGGATTAATTCGATACTATTTTTTTTTATGTGTTTCAAACCTTCGGTCCATGGGCCCCTTACAAGCTTATTTCAGAGTTGCAAAAGCGTTTGGTCGATGCAACTTATTTTACCACTCGACCTGTGTTATAATAATGTATGTAATGTAAAAACATTTAGAAAAAATGACATTGTGCCAAGTTTCTTGCGGCGCATTCTTCTTGGCAAACATGGTCTTTCCGAAAGCGCTGGTAGACTCAAAAAAATGACGTGTAAAAGAGCATTCAACTGCCTATTTCCTGAATAAAATTTTGATTTTTTTTTTAAATTTTATCGTATCGAAATCGAGAAACCTCATACAAAATTTTAGTTCCAAATACGGTCAAGGGCGGGCGCTGTTCCAAACGTCATACAAATTTCTCGATTGCGTTACGCAGGATTCGAAATGTCGCACCTACAGAATGAAACAAACCCAACTCTAAGTATGTCATATTTCCATAGTAATACTAAATTTAGTAGTAGTAAGAATTTAGGTATAATTTTGAAATATGTCATATTCGGCATGAGCCTCTTTCGTTCTGAAGGTGCGATGTAGTAATCTGCCTACGTGACCCGCGCCTTGCAGGGTTACTGCACTCGTTGCAAATATACGTATCCCTCAAATTGCCTAACCACAAACATTCAAACCGCGACACAGAAAAACTAACCCTAAACCCTCACTCCACGGTTGAAATTAGTTTACTTCGTACACTTGGTATGTTCCCGTATCGCGGGGCGTGATTTCGCAAATTGGTGTCTTCCCGCTTTGGCCCCTGCAGTTTATTTATATGGCTATTGCTATTACAACCTGCATTGTAATAAAAACCGGGTAAGTGCGAGTCGGACTCGTGCACTGAGGGTTCCGTACATATTTGGTCCCAGAAGTGGGACGCAAATAGCCTGGAAATGAGATGAGATTAGTCAGCAGCAGAAGTAGCTAAGCAACCGAAGCGGTCACAATGATCTAATCACGGCTCTATTGTAATAGACATAAGAGCTTGTGTAGATAATTGTGACTGCTTCGATTCCTTAGTTACTTCTGCTGCTGGCTGTACACGAAATTAATCAACAAAAACTGTTTTTTTTTAAGTCGGTGTCTGCACCTTAGAAAAGTACCTCTATCAAATAAAAAAAAGTTAATCCATTACTCACACACATAACACAAATACACATTCACGCTCACACTCACACACACACATGATGTTTGGAACACCGCCCCCCCCCCCGTGAGCGTATTTGGTACTAAAATTTTACATGAAGTTTCTCGATGGCGATACGATAACGATTATGTTACGCAGGATTCGAATATTCGTGCTAGCGGCTCAGTGTGTGCGACGATGAGCCATAGATTGCGTATTGGTAACGCTTGACTTAAGACTAATCTTCATTATCAGTACGGCTTAGTAACGAAATACTTTAATCAGACAATCTTTTTTATACTTACTTATCTATAAAACAGTACAGTGACTGACTGACTGACGGACAATGCACAGCCTAAACCTCTGGACCTAGAGACTGAGTATCCTAGAGGTGCACTAAGAAGGGATTTTTCGAAATTCTCACGGGATGGGACCTAGCCCATTTTGAAATATTGCACGGGGGCAAAGCCGCGGGGCATAAGCTAGTCTCCTCATAAAACCATGTTCATAAAACCAAATGAAAATGTCATGTTATTTATGTAATGGCTGAATGGTAAAACAACTTACAACAAATTTTCTGATTTTTTTACGAACCGACAATGATAACTGATAAAACCCTTTGTTTTTAACTAACAACGATTCTTAATATGCCGATAGCATTATCATATAACTAGGTAAATATTGTGTGCGCATACTATCTTAGAAACAGGTCTTAAATCTGTCGCAGTATCTAGGAGCTGTTGCCAGGGATTAAGATTACATGATGTATGAAAGGTTAATAATAAGTGTAATATTGTGTAATAATAATAATAGTACATTGTGTGTTAAGGGCGGTAAGTAAGGAATTACGAACCAGGATCTAGTAGAAGGCCGAAGTGAAATCAGAGACTGAAGGCTTTCTGAGCCGAGATTCGTAATTCCTATAACTACTGCCCGTGTAAAACATTAAAGAATGTTTTTCATCACACTTGTGAGGAAACGTCCAGAGTCGTGTTTTATAAAGCTACAAGTTACAATTTACAAGCGGAAGTCTCTTTCTAACAAAAGGAGATAGAATGAGACTTCCGCTTGTAAAATGTAACTTGTAGCTTTATAAAACACGGCCCAGGTTGCGCCGCACCATGCGCGCCATTACCGCCCAAGGGCGTTTTGACAAGGGAAAAGGTCCGAGGGTTTCTTTTAGGGGTTAGCAGCCGAGTTAGATTGCATGGTACCCTTTTTCGTGTTAAGTGTGAGGAAAAATAATGGTCATTGTGCGTATTTAGGTCCTGGGGATGGATTTAGAATTTCACTAGCTGACTAAATTCTTGACATTGATATCACTATTTTCCAAAAGCCCTATTTTTGAATGTCATACCCGTCTACTAACATGCAGCTAATTTGCATTTCTGTCGTAAACAAGCTTTACAAGATTGAGGTTAGCTGTCACTGCCAGTGGTCAAGAAGTCACTTAGTGATCTCGTTTACGAGTGGGTGGGGGCATTCGTATTTGATATCATAGGCGTGAGAATTTTAGTCACCGGTGAGATTTAAAACTAGAAACTTTTTAGAAATGTGAATTTGGTCACTGGGTGAGATACAAAAATCGATACCCTGGAACATAGTTCTGGACGAGTAGTGTAGGCTATAAGGTAAATGTCCCAATATTTGGCACCTTCAACCAATAACAGTGACAAGCAGAGTGACAGATATTGGAATTAAGTTGTCTAACGGTAGGACGTTTACCTTATCGCTGGGCGCTGCGATGATTATTCGCGCCAACAAATCTAACCCTATTATTCATAAACCAATATTGTTATTAACTAAAATGCCGTTTAAGTTCGTGTGTACTTTTTTGTCACATTTCCGTTAGTAAGAAGAAGACAACACCTATTTTAGCTGATGGGGGCTTGAGTGACGTTTATGAACACCCTAAATAGTTGTAATGTTTTTTTTTTTTATATTTTAAATTATAACTTTATTTATTTATTTATTGTATAATATTTAAATTTAATCTATTTCGGCAATACTAGTACTAAAACTAAAAATACAATAAACTAAAACTATGTATAAACTAAATCTATAAATAAAAAAGCTGACCCAGATCACTGCCGGACGGTAAGGTGCCTAGAAGGCTGGCAGCATTGCCACGCTGGATAGCAATGCTTAATCTCTGAGCTAAGTAAAAGCCAGCCCTCTGGTCACCCGAAGCCTCTATCAGTTTGGCCGACAGTGACTTATATATATTAGTCGCACCCTGACCCCACGGACCCATGGTTTCTACCCCAAACGGCTCAAATATGTAGGCACTACTAATGCCTGCATATTTGCGTCGCTTGAGGTTTTCCGCAGAATCTGCAGCGGCACCGGCTCTGTTGGCTGTGGAAGGAAGGTGGGACGGGGCGAATGTGTCGACGCAAGTGGCGTCCCAGACCAACGGTCGCCCCATTTTCCACGGCATGAGCGTCATGTTTTTTTTTTAATTTTTATATGTACCATTTTTTTGTATTGTGTGTTGTTTATATTTAAATTTTATAGCGCATTGGCTTTGCTGTAATGCTGTAAAATTGTTTTGATGATAAATAAAGAAATAATAAATAAATGAATAACGGCATAAGCCTCTAGTGTTATCGCCCGACTAAAAACAGTGTGATGTGATGTCACCATGACATTCCCTACGAAAAGGTTCCACAGTGGGTCAAGGTTCAGTTGGTTCGATAGTCATTGACGCTTACTGTCTTAGTTAAACTAGTAAGTACTTTAGAGTTATCCCGATATCTTATCAATCTGAACGCCGTTGGTAACGTATTGTTATCCCGAGTAATCCGTGAGTCAGAAGCGTTCCTACGTGCTCAGTTTATTCGATTTCACAACGAAAACATCAGCACTGACTAAGATTCTTATCCGAAAAAGTTCAAGAATAAGATTCGAATCTTGTACATGATTAATACACAAATACACAGGTTGAACTTATAACACTCCAGCCCAGTCTCTCTAGCACGGTATGGTTCATCCACAAATGAGCGATAATAGTAGCTTATGCAACTGTTATATTTGTACTATTGTAAGGCTTAATTACTTTAACAACTAAACATTACTTTATCTACACACATAATTATAAGTTCTCTAAGATGGGTTCAGAAGTCGAAGGCTTAATAAATCTGTCACGAATTTGGGTGTTTGTTTTTTAAAATCATAGACAAACACGAGCTGACATTTCGTCTCGACCATTTTTTAAAATAGAGGCCTTTTTTTAAATTGCATTGTTTTTTGAAGACGAAAATTGATTGTCGTATTGATGGTCATTACCTACGGTTTCTGAATGCATAATAGAGGACTTATGATATGTGTGTAGATCATAGCTATTTGTTATACAAGGGTGCAAAGTTGTATTTTACCCGCGTTTCAACACACGAGAAGTAAAACACGTTTGCACCCGTGTGTAACACAAAACTTTTCACCTCACTGTAGCAAGGAAAGTGCAACGTACAAAAAAACAGCTCATAAAAAATAAGTGTATACTACTAGCTAGTTTTTTTTTACTTTTCCAAGGCGCCGGCGGCTCTCCTCCGCCTTCCTCCCAACCGGCGGGTGGTGGGGTGCGGCCCAAAGCCTCATTTTAAGTTTTTCGCGAACATATTAAATAACGTCGTTTGGTACACGTGCGGAAGTGTCCTTTTCACTCGTCCCGAGTCTTGGCCTAGACACCTCGGGACTCGTGCATAATGACACACTTTCCGCACTTATAACAAAAACTACTATATCCGTAGACGTATATTTGTCTACATTTTAGCGTACTAGGGCAGCTGTTTTTTAAAAATAGCACAATCATGATAAACCTCTTAAAATACTGCCCCGGCTTTACATAAAACGAGAAGAAAATATTTTTTACCTGCCAAATTAATGAGCTTCAGCACAATTTTTTTTTATATTTTGTACGGGAGCCTCGTGACTGAGCTTCGCGTTTCGTATTCGTGCCAACTACAGCTGACTCATAGAGAAAGCAATAATTCAGTCTATAGAGCTTCCTTCCCTGTAATTATAAGTCTGTGAACAAATAAACAAACAGTGCCCCGAGCACGAATATTCGAATCCTACGTTGCATAATCAAGTAGTATTGTTACCGAGAAAATTCGTATGACGTTTGGACAGCGCGCCCCGTGAGCGTATCTATTTGGTACTAAAATTTTATGTGAACTGTTTCGATTTCGATACGATAAGGCACTAGTTCTACCACCGGCGAGTAGCGACGAGAAGCGAGTGTTTTTTGGTATGAACATTTTGTCAGTCATCGGCAAGAGCGACAGAATTTTTACCTGTGTATCTGTGTATCTGGGACTGATGGACCTAATTCAGATACGGTTTTTTCTAATCGAAAGCTAGTTTAATCGAGATGGTTCTTAGCTAAGTTTCATTAAAATCGATTCACCCGTTTGACTTTGAAACTTTGAAAAGACAATGTCGGGGTTTTTTTAACTTTTCTCGCCATGTCGTGGGCGGCGGTGGGACACTAGCCTAATATTACTACTCGATTACGTTACGTAGGATTCGAATATTCGTGCCCGGGGTGCAGGTTTCATCTGTTTGCAATCACCTTCTCTGTTGCATACCTATTATTATTATTTGATGAGATTTCTACGGACGCGTAGCCAAAGCAAACATTGTCTAGCAGGGGTTCCCAAACTTTTTCACTGCGCACCTTACACTTTTGTATTTCGTCCCGGCGCCCTGTGCCAAGTTTCTAAATGTGTGTCTATACAGTAGATACAATGGCATCAATACGGTGCCTAATGCCCGTTTTCACCAACGACACCTAAGTCATCACCTAGTCGGGGACCCCTATCCTAAGTGGCCCCTTATATCTCTCCCTAACCTAATTTCATTTTCACCATCCTAGGTAACGCCTTAATAGGGGTCCCCTAACTAAGTGACGGTTTGTTTTATCTATAGTGATTTCTAAAACCGGTTTTGTATCGATATTTTTTTTAAGAGAAATAACTTCAAAAATCGTGTATAAAAAATTAAACCAACATGTTAAAAACATAGATAAACTAGACAAATATATCATTAATACTAAATTGACGTCTTATTTCTTATTTTTGAATGTTGACTAAGGCTGTATGGCATTATCTTTGCCATCCAGAAAAATAAGAACTTACAGTGACAGTTTTTAACCATCAAATTTTTTTCGAACTTTCGGTGCGATGATTGTAGTTTATTAGCGAGCATTCATTGACTGAAACTGGAATGATTAGATCTGATAATTTATTCATGAACTGTACATATTTTCAAAGCATTGTTATTCGATTTCATTGAAACCCGTATAATACAGAACAGACCAGAACCCGCGAGCGCGCGTGTTAATTAATCGCTTCTCGTGTGATTCCTACATGCAGAAATGCCGTTGGGTTTATAAAAAACAGAACAGGATTATATTTTAAGTGAAAACGGATAGCGAAATCAATAATAAATTGACACAGTGCGCGGCGTGTTGTTATAATTGAACGCGGCTTCTGGTTTGTTTTGTATTATGAGGGTCATTAATAGACTGATGATGAATATTAAGCATTCGTTCAGCTGCGATGAGGTCTTCCTTTATACAGAACTATTCTTCTTCTGTTCTGAGTTATCCTTATATTCCAAATACCTATAATGTAATATTTTATAAAGTATGAAAAGCACGCTTTCTTTCGACATTCTACGAGTAGGTATATCATATGAAAAATCTTTAGTATCTGTCATACTTTGTTAAATCATCTGATCTTCAGTCTGATCTAAACAAGTTTGATGTGAATATTAAATCTAATTATTCAACAGCTTCCAAACTCTACAAAATCATTTAAATAGCCTTCCATTTTACATAAATCTTATCAGTTTTAGTTAATTATTGCATAACAAATGCACGATAACCTATAAAAATTAAAACGCATCTGCGACTGCGCGAACTGTCACTTAGCGCTAGGGGGTCAATATTCGAGCCCCTAAACTTAGGGGGCCCCCTAAGCAGTTAGGTGTTACTTAAGCGTTGGTGAAACGAAAATTGGCCTTAGGTGTCACCTAAAAGAGCTAAGGGATCCCTTAAATATTAGGAGTCGTTGGTGAAAACGGGCATTAGAGAAGAGAAAACAGAAATAAATCACGGCACTTCTGGGACTCTTCACGGCGAACCAGGGCGCCGCGGCGCACAGTTTGGGAGCCCCTGGTCTAGGGCGCAACGATTTGCGTCAAACCGTAATTAATTTCAAGCTTTTTTTTAACCGACTTCAAAAAAGGAGGAGGTTCTACGTTCCACTGCATGTATTTTTTATTTTTTTTTTATGTATGTACGTCGATTACTCCGCCAATTGTAGACCGATCTTCAAAATTCTTTTTTTGTTCGAAAGGGTATACTCCTGAGGTGGTCCCATTATCACCAAATTATGATCTGATGATGGGATCCCAGGGAAATCGAGGGCAACCCTCAAATTTTATAGGTACGTATCATGTGTTTCATATATTTTCTAAAGTTATTCAAGTATTTGCGTCAGGTAGTTATCATGTCATGATGATGAGTTGATGATGGAAGGTACAACTCCTTAAGGGTTAGGAGTTGAAGGATAATTTTAAAAATGTTAAATCAACGTAAAATTGTGAAATAAAAAAGTAAAACCGCCTTAAAAAAAACCTTAGAAAAAAAACGTAAAATAATAATAAATAATAATAATAATAATAATAAATCTTTATTTCGCAATAACAAAACAGTATACAGTTAACTTAAAAATAAATTAAATATAAGTACTTAGTTGCGAAAAAGGAATCCACTCAGCATTCGTCGGGTCACCAAAGGTGGCTCGACGCTGATATTATGTGGATCCTGGTTGGCATGCGATACAGAGCCGCACGACACACAGCGTTGCAAGCCCACGCTAACACACTACGTACTCCAAATATACAGCTCACTCAAACAGTACCCACCCAAACATAAGCATTGCCAACAACATCCGTCACCCGTAACCCCAACCAGTAACTAGGGCCCACCGTCCCGCCACACATACAACTTTCCACGACATCCCACACAGAGCGCTAAACTGGGTTGATTTGCAAATCTAATAAATGATTACGAAGGTCTTTCTTGAATTTACATAACGATCCCACGTTCCTGATTGGTGGCGGGATGTTGTTCCAGCATTTCGTGGCGGCATATTTAAAGCTACCACGAAATGAAGCGCCCCTATGTCGCGGAAAGAGAAGGCGGGGGGCTCGCCGAACGGCCCGGTTAGAAAAACTAAGTTTATCAAAAAGATATGATGGTCTTTCGGTCTTAATTATTCCGAATAAAAGAGTAGCGAGGTGCAGCGTTCGACGAGCTTCCATTTTAAGAAGTTTGCCCCTGTTAAGGAAGGGAGTCACGCAAATAAAATGCATTTCTTTCGGACAACAGAAACTAAAGCCTAAAGTTTTATGGCCTAGCACTAAGTAGCAGTAATATGAAGTCGGTGCTTCATTCACCGTTTTATTTCAAAGGTTTTTTTCTGAAGGCGGTTTTTTACCAAGCTACAGAGGCCCGAGTACGAATATTCGAATTCTGCGTAACGTAATCGAGAAATTTGTATGACGTTTGGAACAGCGTCCGCCCGTGGCCGTATTTGGAACAAAAATTTAATATGAGATTTCTTTCGTTATGTTACACAGGATTCGAATATTCGTGCTCGGGCCTCTGGGTGTTTCGAGGCGTCCTTGATAGAAAACAATGGATCGACTAGAAACATCATTTCATAGTCTCGACAACAAATGCTCGAGTGACCTATTTTACCTGACACAAAAAGTAGTGTTGTAAGTTCGAACCGTATCTAAGTGTGTGTATCTGTTCGTGGCATCGTAGCTCCTTAACGAATGAACGGATTTGGACACGGCTTTTTTAATCGAAAGCTAGTTTAATCGAGATGGTTCTTAGCTAAGTTTTAAAATAATCGGTTCAACCGTATTTGTGAGATATTAAACTTTGCAATGAAAGGAACGGGGATTTTGCAACTTTTCTAAGTCGGTTGGTTTAGGTTATTAATTTAAATCGTTTTTTAACCGACTTCAAAAAAGGAGGAGGTTCTCAATTCGTCAGAATATTTTTTTATTTTTATTTTTTTTTGTTTTTTTATGTATGTTCCCCGATTACTCGAAGACGGCTGGGAATCCCAGGGAAATCGAGGGCAACCCTCAAATTTTATAGGGACGTATCATGTGTTTCATATATTTTCAAAAGCTATTCAAATACTTGCGTCTGGTAGTCATTATCTCGTGTTGATGAGGTGATGATGGAAGGTACAACTTCTTAACGGTTAGGAGTTGGCGGATATTATTTTAAATATTAACGTAACTAAAAATTGTGAAATAAAACATCTTTTAACAAAAAGTAAAACCGCCTTCAAAAAACCTCAGAAAAAAAACATGAAATAATCCCCAAAAAGCCATGAGTTTCAGGCCTAGCAGAAATATGAAGTCGGTGCTTCATTCCAAGAATATTCCGCTAGCACCGCACAGACTTCATATTTCTGCTAGGCCTAAAAGTCATGGCTTTTTTGGGAATTATTTTATGTTTTTTTTCTGAGGTTTATTGAAGGCGGTTTTACTTTTTTATACCGTTTGTCGCAAAACCCAGCGGTTTTTTAGCAAAAACAAGTTGGTATAAAATATGCATACCTAAGTCTGCACTGTAAACTGCCTTCAATCAATTAAATGAGAATACATTCACCTACTGATACTGATGTGATACACACAACTTAGAACCATTTGCATGTCTATGTGATGAAACATGTAGCACAATAAACTGTATGTAAACCATCTTCTCTGTACCATGTTTGAGCAAATAAATGACTGATTACTGATTACTGATTACTGTTGGGTAAAGGCTTCATAAAATTCGTAAGTGTTTTGCTAAATTATTTATGACATAACCTAACCAACTTAGAAAACGTGAAAAACCCCCGACGATGTTATTTCAAAGTTCAATATTTAAAAAACGGGCTAACAGATTTTAATGAAACTAAGCTAAGAACCATCTTGATCAAACTAGCTTTCGATTAAAAAAATCACATCGAAATTGGTTAAACCGTTCAAGAGCTACGGTGCCACAGACAGAAACACAGGTCAAACTTACAACTCTTTTTGGGTCGTGGGTTAAAAATGGAACTGACACTATTCACAAGGCGTCGATTTCGTAGTAATCGAATCGCTATCAATATTAAACGTACTGGAGATTACATGGTAAAAGTTGTATACAGTTCCATGGAATGTCAAAATCAAACATCCGCCCGTTTGATAGATCGATGACATAAGTAATGTGTAATTAAAAGAAATTGATAATAATCTTTCCGATTAGTGTTTATGAAACATAACGCCGCGTGGAATACTTGATAACAGAGATAATTACAAAATTTCATAAGCCAAATATTTCCCTTTCATTAGAAAAGCGTTGTAAAATTATAGTCATGCGAGAATTTTCCCTAATTACTGTTGTTAAGGGAAGTATTTGGCTTATGAAATTTTGTAATTATCTCTGTAATCAAGTATTCCACGCGGCGTTATGTTTCATAAACACTAATAGGAAAGATTATTAAAGATTATTACCAATTTAAGCCTTAATAGGCTCTCATCCACTTACGAAATTTATATGGATAATTACATCGTTCCAAATTTTCAAATCGATACGAAAATTATATGGATAAGTAAAATTAAAAGTAAAATTACGTTCGAAACTTTCGAATCGCGATAATTCAAAAAGTTGCTAAGATGTACTTTCCGTGTACCCTTCAAACACACTCGTACATTCAGACTTCACTTTACCCACTCACTTACAACAACTGCTATCTTCTATTATACCTATAAAAAAAAAACATTTTTGAAGTCGGTTAATAAAACAGTACCGTGACTGACTGACAGACAACGCACAGCCTAAACCACTGGACGCGAGACTTGAAATTTGGCAAACATTTATGTAGCTTGAGTTTCCTAAGGGATTTTCGAAATTCCCACGGGATAGGGAACTAGCCCATTTTGAAATATTTCGCGGGGCATAAGCTAGTAGATAATAATAAAAGGATATAAATCAAAGCAATATAATCCCGTATTATCTTTTCCTTGTCAAAATTTAATTAGGTACTTAGTCGTTGTTTACATAATCCATCGTAAAATTACAGTGAAAATCATCCAAAACTTACAAATTATCAGCGTCGTTTCCAGTTATCCGCCGGAAAACTGTACTTAACGGACAGATACCTAAACGGGTGCGGACTGCGGACAGCCATTTCCGTTTCAAATTATCGGCTTGTAGAGCCCCGAGTACGAATACTCGAATCCTACGCAACATAAAGTTTGCAACGCAAGCAACGGAAACTTCATATTCAATTTTATTTACGAGTACAAATACGTTCACGGGCGGGCGCTGTTCCAAACGTCATACAAATTCCTCGATACTAGCGATAGCGATATTTCTTGTTACTAGCACGGACCAACCACCCTCTGGACACCAAATGTCAAGGTGAACGTTTCCGAAACGCATATGCTCATTTGCACCTATAAATCTTATTAGCCACCAATCGCGGCTCACTTTCAACCAGATGACAAGCGACATGACAAGCTATGAACCAAATTATAGAAGATGCGTTGTCCAGAGGGTGGTTGGTCCGTGGTTACTAGTTAACTACTCTGTTAAGTACGTTACGCAGGATTCGAATATTCGTGTCTGGGCTTCTGATGTTATTCACGTTAACAGTTATTAACAAGACTGAAAATGTCCAATCGACATGACTTTGTTTCCAATATGACACTTCACTTCCTTTCGGTTCATTACCGGTGAACTCTTTCACTTAATATTATGAATTCACACCCTATCATAATACATTGTAATTACTTTGTGTAAGACTTGTAACTTCATACATTTTATCTACACACATATCGTAATCGTAAGTCCTCTATAATGCGTTCAGAAACCGTAGAAAATGATCAGTTTTACGAAAGCAGTAACACAATGTCAATGACTTTTCGACCTCGAAACATCTTCAAAACCCAACATAATTTAGAAAAAAAGTAGCCCATTAAACGTCAGGGCCGTGTTTTATAAAACTACAAGCTACAATAATTACAAGTGGAAGTCTCATTCTATCAGCTTTTGCTAGATAGAGAGTTCCGCTTGTAAATGGGCGTTTTCAGTGAATCATTAATTAGTTAACTATGGTTAGCAGTCGTCACAAAACTGCCGGTGAATGTCAGACACTATTTAGCTGCTGGCAGCGGGCACCGTTTGCGGTCTAGTACCAATCTCCTTCTAGCATCTCATCCTACCTCTTCCAGAACCTATTCCAAATCCTTCTCTGTGCACGCTGCCAGGCTGTGGAACCGGTTACCGACGTCCATCAGGCAATCTTCGTCTGCGTATTCTTTCAGGGAAAGCTTGAAGAAGATGTGGCTCACCCCTTCTTCTTAAATATTTGGGAGTTCTCCTTTAATGTTGTGCTTGTTATTTATTGTATGTATTATATGTGTATATATATATTTATTTATTTATATATTGGTATTTACTTCTACTTTGTATTTAGTAGTATATTGTAATATGGTAGGATTTTGTATGTGTGTGTGTGTATTGTACTGTCTCTCGATATTTATAATTATGAACTCACTTTGTGTCGATCCCCAGTGAACTATTCCTCTCCACCACTCAAAGGTTGACTGGCAGAGATCCCTTAAAGGGAAAAGTCCGCCTTTGTACTCAAATGTTATTGTTGTAACTTGTGTTTTATCCTGTTTTTTGTACAATAAAGTGTTTACTTACTTACTTACTTAATTACAATACATTTCGTCACAAAACTGACCATTAAGACGTGATTTAAACATAACTTAAATAACGCTTGACAGCACAAGTTAAATGAAAATGCCCAAATGGTAGCTTGTAGCTTTATAAAACATGGCCTAGCTCGGTATGTTTGTTACATAGATATGATACCAAAAGCACATTTAGTGATCTAGAAGTTTGGAGCTACTGTCACGTGGGCGTAAGGTGAAAAATGTATTCACTATAGCTGTTGCCCGCGACTTCGTCCGCGTAGATTTCGGTTATCGCTATCCCCCGGGAACTATATAACTTAAAGAAAATAATCGATTTATTGATTACTTTTGTGTTTGTTTTTGAGGAGAGATCTTCCAAATAAAAATATGACACAAGGCATTGAAAAATTCGTTAGGTACACCAACGTTAAGTATAGCTTAATTGGTGGAGCGTGGTACGGATTACCGAGGTTGCTGGTTCAAGTCCAGCTGCTTAACGGATTTTTCTTTGCATTGTCATTGTATATTGAATTTCATTCTATGAATGTTTCATAAAAATAAACACAAAAGTAATCAATAAATCGATTATTTTCATTGATTCAGAAAATAGCTCCATCTCTTGCCACTAATGCGTAACTGTAGAAGTTCCGTAGTGGGTGAGCCGCTTGATTAAGCTACTCATAGATGGCGCTGAGGAGAGATCTTCCAAATAAAAATATGACACGAGGCATTGAAAAATTCGTTAGGTACACCAACGTTAAGTATAGCTTAATTGGTGGAGCGTGGTACGGATTACCGAGGTTGCTGGTTCAAGTCCAGCTGCTTAACGGATTTTTCTTTGCATTTGCATTGTCATTGTATACTATATAACTTTCCCGAATAAAAAGTAGCCTATGTATGTAGTAGTCTCAATATTCAAACTATCTTCTCACCAAATTTCATCTAGATTGGTGTAGCGGTTTTCCCGTGAAGGGGTAACAAACAGACAGACAGAGAGACAGAGTCACTTTCGCATTTGTAATATTAGTTAGGATTCATTAATTTTATGTTATACAACAGTTCTAGTACTGACGAAACGGCCAAGACACATATTTTGACTAAGGTGTAGAGTTTATGAAGTTGGGGCGTGTCGAGAGAGAAGCTTGGCTCTACATGAGATCAGTGCCCTAAGCACGACTTGTCGAATCCTGCGTCACGTAAAATTCGAATAGTAAACTATAACGAGTTTGTATGACGTTTGGAACAGCGCCCGCCCGTGAGCGTATTTGGAAATAAAATTTAGTATGAGATTTCTCTATCTCGATACGATAACCGTAACGTAACGCAGGATTCGACAAGTCGTGCTTAGGGCAGTGATAACTTTTTGACAGTGCGAGCCGTAGAGTCTCGTCTTGGCAACATTTGATGTGATAACCTAACCAACTTAGAAAAGTTGAAAAACCCTCGACATTGTCATTTCAAAGTTCAATATTTCAAAAACGGGTGAACCGATTTTAATGAAACATAGCTAAGAACCATCTCGATTACATTAGCTTTTGATTAAAAAAACCGCATCTAAATCGGTCAATGCGTTTGGGAGCTATGATGCCACAGACAGATACACAGATACACATGTTAAAGTTATAACACCCCTCTTTTTTGTCGGGGGTTAAAAATGATTTTGGTGGGATACCTTTTACCAACTGCAACTTCTTTAAGACCATTTTAGAAGGAAAAATCGAAGGAAAGAGAGGAAGAGGTCGACCTAGGCGAAGCTACACGGACCAGATAAAGGAGAAGGCCGGTGTCGTGTCGTATCAGGAGGTCAAGGAGTTGGCTTATAGGAGAGATGATTGGAAGAAACTCCACCGACTGTTTCTCTTAAGTTTGATGATGATGAACTTTTACCAAACTTTGCTAGAATCAATGATTCATAGAAAATTCCCATTCCGAATGCTCTAAAATTGCGTCAGTTTACCTTGAAGTCGACTGAATGAGAGTTGCAAATATTGTTCCAAGCTACCAGGCAGTCTAGACGATAACAGTGTTAGCTACTTAACTCACAATAAGTACTAAGTTACGTCAGCTTCAACGGCTATATAACTACCAGTAGTATTTATAGCTCCAGTACTGAGTTAGTTTGACTTATCCTGTGATTTTTTAACCCCCGACGAAAAACAGGAGTGTTATAAGTTTGACCTGTGTATCTGTGTAGTGTGGCATCATAGCTCCCAAACGGATGGACGGATTTCGACTCGGTTTGTTTTAATCGAAAGCTAGTTTATTCGAGATGATTCTTAGGTAAATTTCATTAAAATCGTTTTAACCGCTACCGGTTTTGAAATATTGAACTTTAAAATGACAATGTCTAGGGTTTTTCAACTTTTCTAAGTTGGTTAGGTTATTATGTAAACACTTCATTAACGACGACCAGGTAGGCTAGTGGTTGGAGAGCTTGACTATGAAGCTTGAGGTCCCGGGTTCGATCCCCAGTCGGGGCAGATGTTTATGTGATGAATATGAATGTTTGTTCTCGGGTCTTGGATGTTTAATGTGTTTATCTTTATAAGTATGTTTATTCGTTATCTAGTACCCAATAGTACTATAGTATAGTGCTTTGCCTAGTTTGCGACTAGGTCAATTGGTGTCAATTGTCCCGTGATATTTAGGTATTTTTCCCCTCACTACCTCGGAAAGCCGTCTTTTATCCTTTAATACAAGCGGGTAAAATCGCATTTTATCCACTAGTGGGTAAAGTAATTTAACCTTGGAGTGGAGCGTGTTCAAGTAGCTTTTGACAGATAACAAAACGTAAAACGCTCATGATAATGGTTCATTCGAATTTAATTATCATTAAATAAATGATAAATGGTTTGAGAATTTAATAAAAAATATACCACTTCCAGAGTTTTCTGTTATTATATCGTAAAAAAATAGTAATTGACGACCGGATAGCCTAGTGGTTAGAGACCCTGACTATGAAGCTTGAGGTCCCGGGTTCAAATCCCGGTCTTGGCAGATGTTTGTATGATGAATATGAATGTTTGTTCTCGGGTCTTGGATGTTTAATATGTATATAAGTATGTATTTATCTATATAAGTATAGAAGTATGTTTATCCGTTGTCTAGTACCTATAGTACAGGCTTTGCCTAGTTTGGGACTAGGTCAATTGGTGTCAAATTGTCCCAGGATATTTATTTATTTATTTATTTAATTCCAGTGACAAAGATTTATTTTTATGAGCTGTTTTTTTGCATGTTGCGCTTTCCTCGCTACAGTGAGGTGAAAAGTTTTGTGTTACACACGGGTGCAAATGTATTTTACTTCTCGTGTGTTGAAACACTCGCGGGTAAAATACAACTTTGCACCCTTGTATAACAAATAACTATATTATCGCTTTCCTTTGAAGTAGCAAACCTGCTGTAGCTAGTTTCGGTATAAAGAAGTCTCTGTACCATTAAAATTCAAATTCAAAATTTTATTCAGCAAATAGGAGTTTGAATGCTCTTTTACACGTAATTTTTTCGAGTCTACCAGCGCTTTCGGAAAGACCATGATTGCCAAGAAGAATGCGCCGCAAGAAACTTGGCACAAAGTGATTTTTTCTAAAAACAAGTTACATTAGCTCTTACAATACGTAACTACAGATGAATTAAGCACACAAAGAAAACACACTGTATCATTAGAAAATAAAGAAAAAAAATACAGTATTTTAGAATGACACTTTGTACGTCTGTTTAAGTACAATAGAGCCATCTTTGAACTCAAAGAAACAAACTAATGTCCGATTTCTAATCCAAGGCCTATGCCACGCTTATCACAAATGTGATGAGATACTTAGTAAATATATTGAGATAAAATTACTACTATCTTGTGAATAAACCGCTCTAACGCTATAAATAATCTACAAGATTTGATAGAGCAATATTTACACCAAAGCACACAATATTTTCACTTATTGTGCAATAATTTTGCACTTAGGATCTTGTGCAAAGTGTGGCCCGATCGGTACCACCGCCTTACTCGCTAATCCTGCCGCTAAACAGCAGTACTTGCGCTGATGTGTTTGGAGTGGGGAATAAGACGGTCTGGGAAATTTCGGGCGCAAGAGGCATTTCATCTTAGTCCTCTAGGTTGGCAAAGCGTATGCAATCTCTAGTGTTGCGGATGTCTACGGGCAATGGTCATCACTTACCATCAGGTGGCACACTAGCTCGTTTGCCGTCCTTTTTCTATTAAAAAAAAGTACCCGTTGAAGTCTTTTACTCTATATCAATAGTCAATACCCTATATATTTAACCGACTTCAAAAAGGAAGAGGTTCTATTCGACTGTAGGTATGTTTCTCTGTGTATGTTTATTATGCGATTACTCCGCCAATCATTAATTTTGATGATTCCCCTATAAATTGCATCAAAATGAGTTGGATAGCTTTTTTTTTTACATAAAATTGTGAAATCATTTAATAATTGTTACCTTAGGACTTCGTCATTCATAAATCGGTTAGTTTCTTTTTGTTTGAACTTCCGAGGTGGTTTCATATTTATCAAAATCGGTTAGGCAATTTTAATTTTATTTACATTTGAATTACAGTCCACGCGGGCCCAGTGCGGATTGGGAACTTCACACACACCATTGAACTCCTTCACAGAAAGACTCGTGAAAAACGCAGAGGTGCAAGCCGGGGCTCGAACCCACTACCCTCTGCTTGAGAGGCCATAGCATAGGTCAAACCACTAGGCTATCACGGCTAATCTATACCTATAAAACAGTACCGTGACTGACTGACAGTCAACGCCCAGCTTAAACCACTGGACCTAGAGACATGAAATTTGGGAAACATATACCTTGAGTATCCTAGAGGTGCACCAACAAGGGATTTTTCGAAATTCCCACGGGATAGGGAACTAGCCCATTTTGAAATACTTCACGAGGGCAAAGCCGCGGGGCATGAGCTACAGTCACATTATTTCAATATAAGTAAGCCAGTTAGCTATCCTCTTCATACAAACAAGTGTTTATAATTGTCCATAGCAACGGCATAGCATAAGTTAGCAACAAGCCGGTTTGAGAATTAAAATAACCGGGACGGCGTCTAATCGCCGGTGTAACGAGTCGCCGGAACGGCCGCTCGAATGGGAACGAACCGGAGAGCGTTGTGAGTTTCCATTGCACTCCGATTCGCAAACTATTTATTTTTAACCCCCGACGAAAAAGAAGTGTGCTAAAAGTTTGACGTGTGTATGTGTGTATATGTATAGGTATTTGTGTATCTGCTGTGGCATCATAGCTCCCAAACTGATGGACCAATGTCGATGCGGTTTTTTTAATCGAAGCTAGTTTAATCGAGATGGTTCTTAGCTAAGCTTCATTAAAATCGGTTCAGATTAAATTTTGAGATGACAATGTCTGGGTTTTTTTTAATATTATCGTCGTTATGTTCCTTGTATCAGAGGCCCGAGTACGAATATTCGAATCCTGCGTAACGTAACTTTATCGTATCGAAATCGAGAAACTTCGTACAAAATTTTGGTTCCAAATACGCTCACGGGCGGGCGCTGTTCCAAACATCATACAAATTTCTCGATAACGTTTAGGCGCCTTTGTTAATACAATAAAGAATTAAAAGGTTAGTGACATCATTCTAAGTATTCCAAATAATCTGCTTATCTATGCTGTCATTTTTAATCTTTACAGATAAAGACTACTGCAAGTAACACAACAAATATTGTATCAACCTTTGTACAATAAATTATGAACACCTTTCCTGACATACAGCGATGACTCGCAACTGTGATAAGGTTCCAAATCGACCTACAAATTTCATTGATTGACTACAGCGTCTGTCCCTGTTTGGACGCAGTGATATGATACGTGATAATGTTAAATAGTATACGTCGGATAACGCATGTGCCGGAAGATACACACCAACACGGATCAGATGACGTGTCAAAACGTTTGCAAAAGACAATTCATGACTTTAATAAAAACTGATGATGAATAAAGTTAGCAAAGTCAAAGTCAAAGTCTACAGTTTATTTGTTCAAAAAGTAGGTTACTTGCTTTGAATTTTGAGTTGAACTCTATTTATAACAAAATATGAGCGTTGACAGGTAGCTCTAGTTACCAAAAGCAATTGAGTGGTTAAATGGTCAACAGGTGTTATGCCAACATACAATTACAATAGGAGTTCTCCACTTTTTGAAGCTTCGTTCGCTTAAATGTCATATTAAATTCCCTACATTTACAGTAGGTACTTGTTAAGTCCTATGATTATAAGTCATTATGATAAAACTCCAGTTCCTTTTGTCTTGTATAAAATTGTATGTCTAAATGTATTGTTTGGTTTGTCGTAATTATTCTGCGTCTGAAACTGAGAATGTTTTATTTTATTTTTTGCTTCAAGTAGGTTAAATCGCCTATTAGGGATAAGCTCGCTTTTTTATATACAACATTTTTTGTTTAGTTTTTATTTGTTTGTAATTGTTTTTTATTAGGTGCAATAAAGAGTAGAAAACGGGTAAAAAAGGAACTAATATTTTTCATTCAAAATTGTTGCCATATTCAAGCACTTTATGTCAATAATCTGACAGATACGAGAAAGTGGCGCCCTCATTTAATTTCTGCTATTTATTGTCGCACTATATAATCGTCCCACGATAACTCTGCGTAAGATATTAATTGGCAACCCAGAAAAATCACGCTGTGGTAATACTTTTTTCATGACATTCAGACATTTCTATAATTATAAATAATAATCATAGTAGTGTTAGACGGAAAAACTACCGATTGAAGACATCACTAATATTGGAACGCTTGGGGCACATCCCTAGTGTGTTTTGACGTTTTTGGAGTAGTTGCCGGCAATCACGTGTTCCGTGTTATTGTGCTCTCGATGTTTATTAATTTGTTTTCCGATTTGAATAAATATCTGTAAAGGACGTTTTGTGTTTATTAGTAGTAATCAAAAGTCGCTGTTTTTTTTTAATATGGCTCTGTCCATTGGACGACAATTTTGCGAGTGTTTAGTAGATTTTGTCGTTGTACGGCAAATAAATCTAGAAAACGAAATTTGAGAGGTATTTTAATGGTGGATGGTGGATGAACGATGACTTGTTTATGTTTTATCTACATAATCAAAAGTTCAAAACGTGTTGTTTGACTATAAATCAGTGTTGCCATAAACAAACTTTAGATTTCTACTCTTGTCAGTTCGTTGCAGAGTTATCGTGGGACTACTATACATTACATTATCGATATGTATAAAAGACACGCACCCGTCATAATTTTGTAATTTATACAAACTTCATACTACGCGATCGTTTAACGTTTGAACAAAATTACTAAGTAAAATTGGTATCGAATTTACAACAACAGAAACACGTCCTTTTCGATTTTCAAATATTTCTGAATTATGACTAGGTATTTTTATCTCGACGTTTTGTAATGCGCAGAATACTTCGAATACGCGAGAAAGCTCGCTGGTAGACACGTCATTCTTCCGCGCTATCGCACGAACTCCGTATGACAATGCACTGACGAATGGTATCTACGAGGGGCGGCTGATAAGTAATCTCCTTGGTCAGAAATATATACAAAAATAATGCTGGCTGGTATGGGTTTATATTCGTTTGTTATTATTTTTTCAAAATGTATTACATTCATTTGTTTATTGCATCACGTTTATTTGTCTCCTACAATTGTTTCAAACATGTCGGTAGAAAAAGTGAAAATGGATAAAATCGAGCAGCGTGCGGTGATTAAGTTTTTGACTAAAGAAGGGAATACGCCTTCGGAGATCAGACAGCGTATGTTACGTGTGTTTGGCGTGTGTGTGGTTAAAGTTTTGGTCAAAGTAGTTTAAGTTAGGTCGTGAGAGCCTGGAAGATGATCCTCGTAGCGGAAGACCAGTTTCGGCAGATTATTTACCGAAGAAAACTGCAATGAATGCTGATTATTACTCAAACTTACTATATCAACTAAGAGAGACAATAAAAGAAAAACAGCGAGGTAAACTAAGCAAAGGAATTCTGATTTTGCACAATAACGCACCAGTGCATACCGCCCGCACAACGAAGCTAGCAATTAAAGACAATGGCTTCGAAACCATTGACCACCCACCTTATAGTCCAGATTTAGCCCCTTGTGGCTGTTTTCTGTTTAGACTTCTCAAGAAAGACCTCAGGGGACGAAGGTTTATGACCGATGACGAAATGAAGGCTGCGGTTACTGACCTTTTTGACGACAAACCGAAAGATTTTTTTTAATGGTTTAAATTCAATATTTGAAAAATTTAATAAGTGCATTTTACTAGCCTATATAGAAAAAAAAAAAAAAAAATTTCCACGACAGTCTTTTGTTTCATTGTTAGGTAGATTACTTTTCAGCCGCCCCTCGTACATACGATAACACGACAGACTAACTGACCGTGGCTACTTGCTAAACAAATACCACGAGTAGGTATATTTCTTGCCTTCGCCTTTTGCAATTTCGGGGAAGACTCCAATAGAGAGATATCTCTCCAGGCAGATGTTATCCCTTAGGAGCGAAGTCCGAACGAAGAGAGTTGAAATTGTACTGATGCATCTGACTTGAGAAACTTCATAAGCGCGATGTTTGACACTTCCTGAAACAGCCGTGAAGGCAAGACTGTCACTTAAGAGAATAACAACTTTGTCCCGCATCTCTGTCCCTTTTTTAACCGACTTCAAAAAAGGAGGAGGTTCTACGTTCCACTGTATGTTTTTTTTATGTATGTACATCGATTACTCCGCGAATTGTAAACCGATTTTCAAAATTCTTTTTTTGTTCAAACGGGTATACTCCTGAGGTGGTCCCATTGTCACCAAATCATGATCTGATGATGGGATCCCAGGGAAATCGAGGGCAACCCTCAAATTTTATAGGCATGTATTATGTGCTTCATATATTTTCTAAAGCTATTTAAGTATTTGCGTCTGGTAGTCATCATCTCATGTTGATGAGCTGATGATGGAAGGTACAACTCCTGAACGGTTAGGAGTTGGAGGGTAATTCTTAAAATGTTAAATAATTATTCGAAAGGGTATACTTTTGGGGTGGTCCCATTGTCACCAAGTCGTGATCTGATGATGAGATCCCAGGGAAATGAGGGCAACCCTCAAATTTTATAGGCACTTATTACGTGTTTCATATATTTTCTAAGGTTTTTTTTTTGAAGGCGGTTTTACTTTTTTGTTAAAAGATTTTTTATTAAGCACGGCCAAGTGAAGTACCTAACCTGTGTACCTAACGCCCTTACGTCGATGTTTTGTAGGCGGAGTAGGCGCCAGCGACCAGCGGTGCGGCGAGCGGGGCGGAGAATGATTTCTCTGTTCTTTGCACTGTCGTGACGCTCACATACGTGCGGCGAACTTCGCAACTGTGCAATGAATTGAGATATCGTTCGTCGATCCGCTCGCCATGCCGCTGGTCGCTGTAGTGATTCAGCAAGCGAGATGAGAGAAAATATCAATATCAAGGCTCTCTTCACACGATTGAATATCGAACTTTGCCATTTCTCAATATACCTATAGCAAGACTTTTTCTTGGCCTGGAATTCGACAGGCGAGCTCAGATTTTGTCACGATTTTGATTTTCAAGATTCTCGTTCGTTGATGTCATTCGTACCAATTGACAACAGTGACAACATTTAACTCGATTTAGTTACGCAGGTTTCGAATATTCGTACTCGGGTCTCTAATGTAATCAACGGCCAAAAATACGTTTCGATCGCGTTTGCGTTGCGATCGTCAAAATTGGTATGAGAATTGTTTGTTGTCGATACGTGCCACTAGTGGCGCTGCTAATGTGCCCATAGTAATTCAGTCGTAAACGCAAACGCGATCGAGACGTTTTCGAAGTTTTCCAATCCTGCGTAACGTTACGACAACGTATTGAAATTGAGATTCTTCATACTAAATTTAAGTTCCAAATACGCTCACGGGCAGGCGCTGTTCCAAACGTCACACAATTTTCTCGGTAACGTTTACTACTCGATTACAGTACGCAGGTTTCGAATATTCGTACTCGGGTCTGTCTATTTTTACTGTGATCAACTAGCCACAACGTATCGTAGTTACATCACTACCTATCGTTCAGACTAGTCCGAGCACGCGCAAAGCAAAGCGAACTCGTGACCTATATTGCTCTATCTCCCAATTAAAACTCGTGACGTGTCGTAACGTCACGGCGTGTGGACACGCGCCGCGGCTGGCCTACGTGCGCCGGCGCACGCGGCAATATCGCGAGGTTCTTGTTGGGAATTGCGGATGCGAAGACTTAGTTTTTTTTATTATAAAGTGTACTTCACTTTGCAGTTTGGATGGCCATATATATGGATGGGGTAGATATATTGGATGTCCCTGCCATTACAGTTTGATAGATCACAATGTTTTCAAATTGCCTAGGCACAACTTTGAAAGGGACGTCTATCTGTCATTCTCCACCAATGGGAGACAAGCTACTGGCCTATGATTGGTGGAAATTGACAGATAACCCTCACTCGACACGGGAGATCCTAGCGGATTTTTGTCTCGCGTTAGATTTCCTATGAGGAAAACGTGATATTTTAAATACCGCTAATAAATTTTCGGGTGGTAGGACCTTGTGCGAGGTCCGTCCGGATCACTACCACCATCTTAGTGGCTAATCCTGCTGCTAAGCAGCAGTGTTTGCACTGTTGTGTTCCAGTATGGAGATTAAGACAGTCATCACTGGCACAAGAGGCATTTCATCTTAGCCGTCTAGGTTAGCAACGCATCTGAAAACCCCCTGGGATTTCTTGCGTCTATGGGCAGGGGTGATCGTGATCACTTTACCATCAGTTGACCCACTTGTTCGTTTGCCTTCCTTAGAGTAGATATAAAAAAATATTACATGTTTTTTTCCGTGAAACGTGATAACTTGGCCGTTAATTCAAATCATAAAAAACCGACAAAATGAGAACATCCTCCTTTTATTTGAGTCGGTTAAAAATAAACAGAGTATAGGCAGAGACGATCAACGCTGTGACAGCGTGCCGATTTGTGCTATGCCCTTCCGGCCATTTGAAGTTCACACAGTCGTGTCGCGTATAGTTTACACATTCAAATTATTATGATCCGGTTACAGATAATATGGTTCTCCGATACATACTTAAAACTGAAACAGGATTTCACAATGACTAATTGTTGCTCTAGCTATTTAGATTGAAAATTCGTTTGTTTCGCTATGATCGAATCTTACAGTAGTTGCATAAATCTCACGGTAGTTTCATGGATCTCACGATAGTTTCATGAATCTCACTGTATTTTCAAGAACCTCACGGTAGTTTCATGAATCTCACGGCAGTTTCAAGAATGTCACTGTAGTTTCATGAATTTTCCGCAAGTAGGTTTAAAAGTATTACGATATTTATGACAGTCTGATTTGGTCGACACGATTTATGGAGGCTTGAATAGTAAGGCGCTAGTTTAATTTATTGACAGTTAAATGGACACGAACATTGCGAAAATTATAGAGGAATACATTTTAGATTGACATTTAGCAAAATTTACATGAAAACCCCATCTATTTCTAGAGATAATTGCCTAAGGATTAATATTATGCATAGGATTGCTCCTGGCGCCCGTCTAAATATGAATGACATTACTCGTAACAAACAATGTTTTAATGAAAATTAAATAAAAACGGATCACTCACGTTGCCTTCTCGGCAACATCCTAACTGTTATCGAAATTCAATTCTTCAATAATAGTAGTTCCATTTCAATGTTGCTTGGCGCGCCTTTCGGATGGTGCATTTTAACGCAAAATAGTTTCGATTGGAAATAATCCAGGCTTGGAATTTGACGATCTGTACAAATCACCGTGATGGATGAATGCAGTTTGCCTTAGACATAATGAAAACGGGATATTGACCGCGATTACCTTCAACCAACCTTTGCATGCAACTGCATCGAAATATCGGGAGCTCATCAAACCTATGAGGTAATCGCGGTCAATATCCCGTTTTCGTTATGTCTAATGCAGTTAACCGCGAATCATTTAAAACTGGCAGTTTGCCTTGTTTGCTTGATTATTATAATGCCTATTAATTATATACTTTTTCGAGAAGGCAGGCGCGTTCGTTTTGTAGGCCAGGAAACGAAGCAAGGGACCCCAACTGTAAATCCTCAGGCGAAGAAAACTTTATAGTATGATAGAGTATCATGGTTTAAAGGTACATTATAAAAATCAAAAAAAAAAATACCGCAAGTTAGGTATTTTGGCCAAAATTCCTATTTCGTTGATAACTTTGTTCGGAAAAATGCTCAGTTAAAATTTTCTTCACTACAAACACGAAAACTATATGTGAAATATCCAAAAAAATCTCCTTACAAAAACCACTTTTTTCTTTAAAAATATGTTTTTTTTATCATAACTTGCACCGCAAAATTACTCAGTCACTTTTTTTCAGTGCAATACGAATTTATTTCCGTTTTATACTTAAGACATAAAAATCCAAAATATTTACCGTTAAACCGTATTTTTTTCAAAAATTACTTTTTCAGTCGTGGAAATTTGCTCAGTCCGTTTTTTTTACTGATACAACTATATTAATTTATTTTCTTTCAAATACAAAAATATCGAAAAAAAAAATCAAGCGCATTAAAACCTAATAAATTTGCAGAAGTATTTAAATCGTGTTCAACGGAGAATGATTGTTATTTTGGATATTTTGGTTTTAAGTGGTAATGAGACCATTTGGTATTATTAAATAAAAACATCGGACTGAGAAATTTTCCATGCTGAGTTTTTGGTATTTTTAAATTGAAGTGAGATAGCTTGATTTTGGTAAGCATTTTTTTTGGATTTTTTTACTGGCTACGCCAAATGTCATTCTAAAGTTCTAAAATAAGAAAAATTTGACTGACAAATTTTGCTACCGAAATTACGGACAAAAAAGTTATTGTCTTTAAAAAGTGACAGTTTTTTTTGGTCAAATATTTGGATTTTTCTAAATTTACACCTAACAATGAAAACGATTCATTTAGCAAAATAATTTTGAACTGAGGGATTACTCAGTCCAATATATCAGGCTATTTGTACTTTTAGGTATAAATATAAATCTTCGGCATGTTTTTTTTGGATATTTTTATTTTAGTTTTATCTCACGTTATATTACATTCCTGCAAAGTTTCATCGACTCAGGATTTTATCCAACGAACCGCCAGATTACTCGGCCTATTGGTGATCTAGAGTCTAGAATTCTAAGGCTAATACAACCGCTTACACTGGAATAAAAATAAATGGAAAAGGCTGATGAAGGCTGAAAAGGAAAAAACGGAACCCTTATAGGATCACTTTGTTGTCCGTCTGTCTGTCTGTCTGTCAAGACCCTTTTTCTCTGGAACGCGTGGAGGCAGCATGCTGAAATTAATATCAAATACTCAAGCCTGCGGTCCCTTAAAGCCGTGAAAAAATCAACCTTCTAAGTCAACGCATATTTCCATACAAATTGCCGATTTAAAAAAAAACTAAATGGTACTTCCAGATGTCCTAGAAACTTGAAATTTGGTATGAAGGTAGCTCTTATAGCACAACCACTCGGAAAAGTCTCAAAATCTTAAAATTTTATGTCTGATTTCACAGACCAATATAAGTTGACCCCACACTGCGTACATTTTGCTTAGGAGCGGGGCTCTGCTAACGCTGGACTTCTTAAAACACTGGGGAAAAGCGTTAAAATCTTTCTACGGAGTCCGACTCGCACTTGGCTGGTTTTTATTTTTGTTACCTCCGGTACACATATAGTGGGGATGACTTCTATCTTCTAGCGTACCCCATGATGTGGGGTGTCATTAGACTATTATTATAGGTCTTTCGAAAGTGCAAAGAGCGATGACATCTGTAAATAAAACAAAACAAAACAGCCCCGGAATTTGATACGCGTTTCATTTCTCAAGATGCAAGCCAGTCACGCTGATAATTCGATGCTGAAATAATATTGTGAATAATGATGAGACGAAATTTAAAAGGGGAGATCGCCGATAGTGAATTTTTCAGATAAAATATAGTTTGGTGAAATAATCGGAACATGTATAGGTATAGCCGAGCGAGTAGAGGGCTGGCGCAGTGATGGACTCGCTACTAATGTGAGCCCTCCTTGAAACAGACTATACGAATCAGTCCGAAATTATGTCGGGCTAAAGTCGACTTCTATGCGTGAGTGCTCTGGTTATTTCACTATGTCGGACTCTCACGGTAACCTCATGTACTCAGTAAGTAAAGTAGACAGTTAAATAAGAGCCATAAGGAAATATTTTTAACCCCCGACGAAAAAGAGGGTATCTGTGTACCTGTCTGGCATCACAACTCCCAAACGGATGGACCGATTTCGATGCGGTTTTTTTAATCAAAAGCTACTTTAATCGAGATGGTTCTTACCTAATTAAAATCGGTTCACCCGTTTTTGAAATACTGAACTTTGAAATTATAATGTCGGGGGTTTTTCAACTTTTCTAAGTTGGTTAGGTTATACAAGTCATTAATTTAATCTACTAGCGCTTTAGGAAAAAAATATTGCCGAGAAGAATGCGCCGCCAGAAACTTGTCACACAGATATTTTTCTAAAAACAATAGCTCTTACAACACATAACCACGAATGACAGTTTTAAATGATTCGCGGTTAATTGCATTAGACACAATGAAAACTAGACATTGACCGCGATTTGATGTGTTAGTATTTACCCTCGTTTCGTCAGTTTGCCCGTGATCATGGTGCATGTCTGTATCGAAATATCGGGAGCTCATCAAACCTATAAGGTAATTGCAGGCAATATCCCGTTTTCGTTATGTCTAATCACGAATGAGTTATATAAAAAACTCACTAGAAAACAAATACAGTAGATATTAGGTATATGAACAAGTTTGTGAATGTTATCGTCAAACACGTGGCAAGGCATGAGTTTTCACGAAATGTGCATAAGGCTCTGAGTTAGAGATATCTTGTTTATTATCAAGAATCGACGAGCAGACAGATTTGGAAAATTTTGTTAAGGAAAAAAACAATTTGTCCGATAAGATTTTTCTGTGGCGTTCTTCGTACTGAATAAGAATATGAATAGAGGTGAGAATCGTTTATTCAGCTAACAAAACACAGACATTATACACATGCAGATTAGGTACATAGATTTAAAGAAGCTAAAATGGCCGCCATCAGCTGTGTGCCACGAAGAGATCTAAGGGTCGAGCACGACTTGCCGAATCCTGCGTAACGTTACGGATCGTATCGAGATCGAGAAACCTCGAAACCATACAAACTCGACAGCGTTTACTATTCGATTTTACGTGACGCAGGATTCGAAAAGTCGCGCTCGACCCTCTGGGGATCATTTCGTGATGCTGGTTTTCAGTGAGTTATAGAGGTGGTTGTCAGAAAGTACTGCAATCAAAATAGTATATCAAAAGTACCTGATAGATTCCTAATAGAGAGTTGCACCACATCTTAAGGATCATAAACATCATTTGTCTTACCAAAAAGAAGAATCAATAATTGCTTTTCTTTTCGTTCAAACGCAATTTCCCATCTCACTCTGCTTCAAATGATAAAAGTGCCAAGACAGGCCTACCTTTTAAGGATTTTGTTTGCAATCATTTTTCAACTTTGAGGTAGGTACTTAAGGCGTAAAGTTTTTAGGGTTCCGTACCCAAAGGGTAAAAAACGAGACCCTATTACTAAGACTCCGCTGTACGTTCGTCTCTCTGTCTGTCCGTCTATCACCAGGCTCTGTCCGTCTATCTCATGGTCCGTGATAGTTAGACAGTTGAAATTTTCACAGATGATGTATTTTTGTTGCCGCTATAACTACAAATACTAAAAAGAGAATAATATAAATATTTAAGTAAATGGGGTACATACAACACACATGATTTTTTTACCGTTTTATAGATAATGGTAATATTTAACCTTTAATTTCTAATATTGAACGAGATATTAGAATCTAAAACGAGCATGAATAACCCAGGTAGTGGCCTGTCAATCAGTAATCAGGGCACTAGCCTTAAATGAATAATTCTGCATGCTTTACGACCATGATTGTGTAGTTTTTTAATCTCGCGGTGACAGATTGACAGAAAATACGCAATCAGGTATAAAATAAGACAGACCAAGACAAGAAGAAGTCGCCAAGTCAAGTGGTCAAGTTTAAGTGCATTTAAAATAAAAACCGGCCAAGTGCGAGTCGAAGTCGCGCACTGAGGGTTCCGTACTTTGTGGGTAATCACGTCACGTGATTCGAGTCTCAAAGACAAACATTACTTTTCGATTTTCAGATTTACACCAAATTTCAAAATTTTATGACAACTGACATTTTATGACAAATTTGTAGGGAAACTCCTTTTTTAATGATCAATGATTGTATCTTTTAATTACGTTGACATTACGGTTTAAAGAACATTTATTGTCTAAAGAAATTTACAATCCCACTTACAAGACAATTTCTAAAGCTAAAAGTAAGTAAAAATTTTTTTTTAGGTTGCGCAGCAGTCGATATATAGATATGATATAATGACAATTTATACAGTGCAACGTTATGTTATAGTTTATATCTATGCAATGTTATCAATTACATATGATTTAACTTTGTTTTTAAAAGTATTAAATGTTTTGCTATCTTTTACAGTTTTTGGTAAAGCGTTATATAATTTAGCACCCTCGTACATCAAATTTTGGTGTCCATATCGGGTTCTAGGAGCCCGTAATGATATGTGCTCGGCGTTTCTTAATTGTATTCTCTGGAAATTGCTTCTTTTGTTGAATGTTATTTCCGTATGTATACAATACAATACAATACAATAACTCTTTATTGAACACCACATAACAGTCAAAACAAGAAATATTATTATTTAAGATTTTATGTATACACGTCTTGTACGCATATATTTGTTACAAGTTCATTACTTTTGTTTCTTTATAAAGTTTTACAGAGGGTGTTAAGAATTCATAGTGAAATAGGGTTTTTAGAATCTTATTCTGTGCAATTTGAAGACTTTAAGATTAGACGGTGCAGCATTACCCCAAACTTCGACCAGATAGTCTAGATGTGGTTTGACTAATGAATTATAAATAGTGATGCGAATGTTTTTAGGGAGACAGCCTACTATTCTATGTATTGCACCCGTCAAAGATGATAGTTTAGGCACGATGTTAGCAACATGGGGCTTCCATTTCAGTTTACTATCAAGGATCAATCCTAGGAACCTTGATTTGATATTGATATTTGACAAAAAAATAGACAGACGAACTAACAACGAAGTGATCCTGCAAGGGTTCCGTTTTCACTTTTGAGGTACGGAACAGTAAAAAATTAAGTACCCAACTTTTTGAATTTTAGCCACGGGAAAGACAACTCGTGTTATTGACCATCTCACAATGAAATCATCTAAATCGTGCTTCAGCAAACTTGACTATAATTAACATTACGATCTTCACAATGTGAAGATCGTAATGCTAATGTATAACATGTCATGTTTTATCAAGGTAGTCATTGACGCGGCGCAGCGTCACGGCCGCGCCCCTGACTCGCTTGTGACGTTAAGGTCATTGACATGTTACGTGACGAGAGAATATCGGCGCCAGCGCTTGTGCAAAGATGACGGCCGGTGGGATGATGGGTGTCACCTTGACGATAATTTTTAGAACGATAATGCAAGGCTTAGGAGAATTGTGGAGTACGTTGTTTTGGTATGAATTTCCGCGTATTTGCCTGATTCACGAACTAGCAAAACATTGGAGTCAGTCCTGTTATTTCCTTTTCGTCAAAACAGTTGGATACGTTTGTGTCTGGCGACTCTTAAAATACGATATTGTACTATGATCTAGGTGCACCTATTTGTGGGCAAGGCATGAGGAATATGTACTTAATTCCAGAAGGTTTTAAATATGTATTTTCATCTCTACTTTACTTAGGAAACAAGCGCGAAACAAGAACATTTTTCTTCAGTTTTTCCTTCTCAGATAGCTCATATTTACGCTACATACAGGAAACACAATACAGGATTAGACATAATTACAACGCGATATTGACCGCAATTACATTACGTACGCAATTTATGTGCGGAATTACATTTGTAATTTGTCATGAGCTTTTCGGTGAAGAAAAACATCGTGAGGAAACCTGCACACACCTGCGAAGCAATTCAATGATATGTGTGAAGTTCCCAATCCGCACTGGGCCCGCGTGGGAACTATACATAGCCCAAGCCCTCTTATTCTGAGAGGAGGCCTGTGCCCAGCAGTGGGACGTAAAAAAAAGCTGGTGATGTGATGTGATTGACCGCAATTTCCTTATAGGTTTGATGAGCTCCCGATATTTTGTCGCAGTTACATGCACCATGATCAACTAGGGCCCGTCCAGTTTACATTATCAGTTTTAAATGATTATCGGTTAATTGCATTCATCATCATCATCTTAAGTCTTCCTCAACCAATTTGGAGTAGGCCTCCTTCAGCTGTCTCCATGTCGCTCTGTGCTGGGCTGTCAGCAACCAGTTCTTCCCTGCCCCTTTTCTAATCTCGTCCTTCCAGCGCATCTGAGGTCATTGCTTTGAGGTAATTGCATTAGACATAATGAAAACGGGATATTGACCGCGATTACCTTATTATGTCTAATGCAATTAACCACGAATCATTTAAAACTGTTATAATACAGGATATCATACGTGGAAGAACTCTTTTAAGCCTTAACATACGTAAAATTGGTGTCGCGTATGTTGCTCATGCTCATACGTCGCTTTGTAGCTTCACCAGACTAAAGTAAATTTAGGTAAGTATACTATGAAACATATTATTATTACGTTCAACCTCGTGGTACAACTGCAATATGCCAAGTTATTTTTAGAACGACCGGTTTGCAAGTTTGAGTCTGTTATGGGAACATTTGTGGGAAATTACTTGCAAAATAAGGAAATTCTCACTCCAGTCGGTAGGTAGTAGCTTCTAATGAACTTTCGGATACACATTTACAATTTAAAACCGCAATACAAATAAAGATGGCAATAATATTACGGTCGTATTTTTATTCGAATGTTTGTCTCAGTAATTTATCTCTGCTTGTTAATTGTTAGAAAGAAGGCCATAGAGAAAGGAACAAAAACAAATGACTTGTGTATTTTTAGGTCAATAACAAGTGATCTACTTTACTTATACCTATATAACGACTCTTGAAAAGGACATTTGATTTTAAAGTGTATTAACATAATGTCCCTATTTAGAAAATAGCTGAATGTTTATGGTGTGATACAACCTGTTAGATCCGTAAAAGTTTGCTTGGGTGTAATAAATGAATAAAAAAACATTACGTCAACCTGACAAATCACTGGTCAAATTTTATCACTCATCAATGTTTCATATCAAAACATAACATTTATTTTAGATTTTTAGCCCAGTTTATATCCACATGGTTCAAGGCAGGAATTCAAAATTGAAAACCACTTTTAAAGAAAGACAAATTAATATAAAAGCAGATGTGATCATACTAGGATGCAGCCTGCCGGGAATCGTGACCGCCCATAAGCTGAAGAAGAAGTTCGGAAAAACCATGGACATCGTAGTCTTAGACCTGGCTGTACCCACCAGGATCCTGTCTAAAGGGAACGTTGCTTTCGAAGCAGAGTACGTAAGTGACGATGAGGAGGCGAGCGACGACAGTTCTGTGGAGATAACAACCCGTCAATTTTCCGACAACTCCGCCAAACACTTTCTCTCCAGATACGCCAAAGAATTCAGCATACCTCTTCCAGATGCCATCATGAACCCTCGACTTGTAAGGTCGCCCTTAAACAAACTTTTCCAATTTCGCGACGGTAACATAGTGGAGTGCAGCAAAGACTATCATGACTTCGACTACCTGAACGTCGTCGAGAGATTCGAGCTGAACCAATACCATGATCTGCTCGATCAAAATACGAGAGATTTGTTTCAAACCAACAGGGTCTCCTACGAGGCTGATAGAAAAAAACTTCTGTACTACGACCAGACGACAATGGAGCGGCATATCTGTGGTAATCTGCTGTTTCCCACTTCAAGAGAAATCATGAGGATGTCCGTCAGTCTAGTCTGTGGCGCACCATCGCATGTCGTATCTGTGCTCTTCTATCTCCACCAATGTCACAGGACATCTAGCGCGAGGTATCATTTCGATGGGAACAACACAAGGTTCAGGGAAAAGTTACTAGGTTTTTGTAGAAAGCAAGTCGCCAGCAAACTTCAGCAGAGTGTGTCAGATATTACGTTTCCGGCGATAGCTATTCAGAAAATACGGTCTTACTCTGACGAACAAGTGATTTTGGAAACGATGAAGGGAGACACAAACTATGTTTGCAATTTACTGGCTATGGCTTTAAGGCCCGAACAGCTGCTCAAGATAGCTATTGAGGATAAGATTCTCACTGAGAAACAAGCTACGATGATTGCTGCGATGTCGCCTGGAAAGGTGAAGAAGTTTTTTATTCAGTACGACTCGAATTTTTGGGAAGACGAAGGATACAGCGGTGACATTCTTAGCATCCGAGGACCCATCATATGGGCTATGGCGCGGCCACGTTTGTCGACTACAGGGAGCGTCGAAAAGTACGCAGGCTTGGTCGGGTACCTCATGGTAGGAAATGATGTCGAAGACTCTAAAGACGATGTTTTGGAACAGCTGACGAAGCTGTACGGCCAAGCAGCATCGACGCCTGTTAACTACAAAGAGTCTGACGTCACTGACATATTCGTGCCTCGCTGTGGGGATTATGTGGCACTACGTCAGCTCACATCGTTTGGGAACACTGGTAACGTGGTGGAATGGGGAGCGATGGACATCTTCGCTGACGGGGACGTGGCAGCAGCTTTGGAAGCTGGTCACAACGCGTATCTACACGTGCTGACATCCCTAAGGCCTCAAGCGCAGACTTTTGAAGACCTGGCCACGACGGAGAGGCCAACTATCCTCGATGATGGCCCGCTCACACGATGGTCGGCCTACCTCAATTACATCAGCACGATGCAGATGGTTGGGTATGCTGCTGCGTTTTATATAGGTTTTCGATGCATCCGGTCTTACTTGCGGAGGTGAGTGAAATTTAAAACATGACTCAATTACATCTGGTGTGCGTTTTTAGCTGGAAATGTCAGTCCCTTGTACGGTACGTCCCTCTTTCCAATTACAAGGTAAAAATTGTGTACTTTGTGATATCTGTTTGTGAATCTAGAGTGCTTAGTTCTGTCTTACTTTTGACATTGGTTTGTTACTGGTTTTTGCTTTTACAATTTTCGTAAATAAATTTTAACAATTGCATTTCTGTGTATTTTTCAATATGTAAAAATTTGACTAGTCATAACCAGGTACGTACGTATACGTAGGCAATTTACGTTTATTGTTTAATTATACTGGCATACTTAATCAACTTACCCTTCTACTTGCCATGCGGTGATTGAGACAACCTTTGCATGGGAAATCAATTTAATTTATTGTTCAGATTCCATTTTATCGTACCGAGAGAGTCATTTAGTAACACCTAATAACTATTATATTATATAATGGAGGCATTTCACTTCGCGTTTCGCATTCGAGTTACCTACCTATTGACTTAATTAAGTGTTTGGATAAAAGAAAATTTACCGGTTTGGGGACAAAGGGTTATCGGGATTTGTGCCTATGATAAAATTAACTGCTATGAAATAAAACCTACGATTACGTAGGTATACGTGCTGTTACTCGCTGTTAGTTAAGTTCATTTCAAACTGATGGTTGACCTAGCGAACGAACCTTAGAAAAACATACCTACGAGCATGACTATGTAAGTCCAGTGAACACACAAACGATTAGCTATATTATTTTTAGAAATTTATTTTAATCCTATGAGTCCTGTACTAATCACGTATGTACTAACTATTGAGCACGGACAAAGTAACAACCCGGTTACGGATACGTACAGTCAGCAGCAGAAGTAGCTAAGCAACCGAAGCGGTCACAATGATCTACGCAAGCTCTTATGTCTGTAACAATAGAGTCGTCCTTAGATCATTGTGACCGCTTTGGTTGCTTAGCTACTTCTGCTGCTAACTGTACCTACTGATTAACCACTCCGGAATTCTGATGGGCGCTCTCGTAGACAAATGTGCCAGCGCCGACCTCCGACCCTCAATGTCACTGACAAGGCCTTTAACCATTGTGCATTGCATGTGAAGCGATTCATTTGCCTCGAATGTGCCCATACTTCAGAGTCCATACTCCCAAGTCCGAAATTCGTGTCCGGCCGACCCTGTCGTTTCCGTTTGTTCGTTCGTGTGTGTGTGTAAGCGGGACGGTCGGATACCGAACTTCGAATTTCGGACTCCTGAATAAAGGCTCAGTCTCGGTTCTGTTGTAAATTGTAAAGTAAAATTTAGAGTCACATTTTAGTTCTGAATATTAAAGACGTAATAACGATACTGTTTAAATGTTGAAGCAATTTACACTTTCTTTGTTGTACAATAAATAGCAAAATGTAAAATAATTCGCCCGCTGCCCACTGCATATTTTCATCCGTAACACTTTTCACGTTTCATTTCATTATTCTGTGTTAGAGTTTGCACGTGTTTAGCATTATTATCACTGTGATGAGTAACGCATCACAGTGATAATTCAGGCGCTTCAAGACGTTCGCAACTCATCATGAGTTGCGAACGTCTTGAAGCGCCTGAATTTAATAAGAAAGCAGAAACCTTTAACACGTTTTTGCTATTTTATTTTGACAGGCGCATTATACGCGATTTTTATCATTCATCGTCATACTATACTATATCACATCCATGTCTTCAAACTATAAAGACACTACGTGATAAAATCTGTTTTAACGGTTTTATCCAGCGGATTCCTGTGGCCCCAACATCCAACAATTAGGTAATAAAAAGAGCTCAGTGCCTTAAATAAGATTCCTATAAAACATAAGCGACGAATGCTGCGGGCTCAATTCTATTCTACTCTTGCTCGTAAGGTTAAAGCACGTAAGAAAAGGATAGCATTTCGCTCGTGGCGTGTGGTGTACACACTAGTAGGTGCTAGTAGGGTTCTGTCCACTGTCCTTTTTGACAAAAAGGAAAGAATAGTCCTGACTTACCGATTCACGGACTCGTCAGCGCAGCGCCCAGCTCAAACACTTGGACTCAGAAAGCTGAAATTTTGCTGGAGGTTCACTTTATAATATTGATCAGGGATGGGGAGGGATTTTGCGAAATTCTACCCCTAAGGGAACAAAAAGGGGTTGGAACTTTAAGACAAATATTATTTTTAAAGGTTTGAAAGATTTTTCCAAATACCACTTTTTTCTGTTTTGTTTATTATGTGGAGTTCAATAAAGAGTTCTTGTATTGTATTGATAGGGAGATCTGCCACGGGAGCGAAGCAGCGGGCGAAAGCAATTTACCCATACTCATTTTACCCATTGACTTATCGACGGGGAAGAACTTAATTCTCCTATCTTACACAGGACCAACTTTTCAGGAAGAGGAAAAAACTGAATAAGTATCTTTTTTGTTTATAATTTTACCGTGATCTGCTGTTCTGAAGGTTTTCTTGTTATAGAAGTAGTTATTTTTTTCAACTAACGTTTACTTAATAGTGTTAGAGGATTTAAAGTTAGTGTAAGTTAGAAGGTATTGTTTCTTGTGTTGTGTCGAGAATTTAGAAGTTAGAAGATTTTCCCACCAGTAAATATCCCTTCAAATTCCTATTGTTGGTTTTATTTCTCTTGGTGAACAGTTTTCTATAGCATCAGAATGTCATGTTTTTTGAAATAATACCAATAAGTACTATAGAACATAAATTAAACATGATTTCGTAAGATAGGAGGTATTGCATGCAACGAATCCCAAATTTAGTTCAAGTTAGAAGATATTACAATGGAATGGGGAAGGTCTACTAAGAAAATATTTGCTAAAATCTTTACAGAACACGCAACAGAACTATAACAAAATATCGTTTTAAGTTTTTAAAAATTAACAAAATGTAAAAATTAAATGAATAAGTTATAACACGCCAATAATGTAAGTGTTTAATATTTTTTATTAAAGAAAATTTTTATCTTAAACAAGTTTTCACAAATTCTTAAGTATTTAAACAATTTGTCAGTATAATTATTAAAAACCGGACAAGTGCAAGTCGGACTCGCGCACGAGCGTCCCATATAAAGATTTTAACGCTTTTTCCCAGTGTTTTAAGGAGTCCAGTGTTAGCAGAGCCCTGCTCCTAAGCAAAATGTTCGCAGTGTGGGGTCAACTTATATTGCATTAGACATAATGAAAACGGGATATTGACCGCGATTACCGTATAGGTTTGATGAGCTCCCGATATTTCGATGCAGTTACATGCATCATGATCACGGGCAAACAACAGGCAAAAAACGGGCAAACTGTTTGCTGTTTGGAGCTCATCAAACCTATAAGGTAATCGCGGTCAATATCCCGTTTTCACTATGTCTAATGCAATTAACCGCGAATCATTTAAAACTGCCATCTCATATTGGTCTCTGGAATCTACAGACAGACATAAAAATTTAAGATTTTGAGAATTTTCTGAGTGGCTGTGCTATAAGAGTAGCTACCTTCATACCAAATTGTTGAAATAGGTTTAATATGAATTCAAATTATTAAAAGAAAGTTGTTTTGTGAATTCGTTTTTTACGTCGATGTCAAGCGACATGTTATTCTTTTCGTGTTTACAATAAACCCAGTCCTACTCCTGACTACTGCTCAATTTTATTTTTGTCCTCACGTAACACAACCCCAACAATGGTTGTGGGCCCAGGAAGGACAAATTGATGATTTGTGGATATTGAGGATATTGTAAAACAGAAATATCGAATATCGAAATGTCATCCGTGAAAATTGAGCCATTGAGCTAGGACAACTAAGAGACGTGGAAAATACAAATGGAAGCGATCCTTATAAAAAACGATGCCTGGGGCTATGTTAATGGAAGCCTCGCAACACCGACAGAAGTAGGTACGACCATCGGATGGGATAAAGGTGACTCAAAGGCGAAGTCAGACCTAGTCCTATCGATCAGCCCGAGTGAACTGAGGCACCTGCGAGGATGCAAAACATCGCGAGAAGTATGGTTGAAACTTGAAGGCATACATGCATCAAAAGGACCTGCGAAAAAGGCGACATTGTTGAAGGAATTGTTGCTTCACAAAATGGAGGAAAGTGGTGACATTCGAGAACACGTCATGAAATTTTTTTTAAACTAAAGATAGGAGGTCTTTACAGGTTACGTAAAATATTTTTTTACATCTAACTACATTAAAAAGTGGATTTGCCCAAAAATGTAAGATAGGAGGATTTGGTTCTTCCCCGTCGTTATGTTATAATTATGCTCAATAATAATTTACATAGTTTTATGTATAAGTAGGTTTAGTCTATTTAATTTAATTCTGTACGCCTGATGTTGCATACTTTTGTTTTCGTATTATTTTCAAATGGCAACTTTGTGTTGTATTACAGGCAATCTACTTCCATTACGGTTATATTTATAAATTCATTAATATTAAGTATTTAAATCGTAATTAAACTGGAATCATAATAACCAAAATCGTAGCAATAAATATGAAATCAATAATGTTATTAATATTTGAGACTGAATTGTTCCATTTAATTTAAAATTAGCTTAATTGATATGTAGTCGTTAAGTTGGCAACATTCATCTGTTGCTCGGTAGAAGTTATAAATAGAACTGATTTGTTACTATCACTCGCTTTTGCTGTTCGTGTGCTGTAGAAGAAAGAATATAAGTCTGAACCTGTGCCCTAAGCACGACTTGTCGAATCCTGCGTTACGTTACGGTTATCGTATCGAGATCGAGAAATCTCATACTAAATTTTAGTTCCAAATACGCTCACGGGCGGGCGCTGTTCCAAACGTCATACAAACTCGTTATAGTTTACTATTCGATTTTACGTGACGCAGGATTCGACAAGTCGTGCTTAGGGCACTGTGCTGCGTTTTTGTTCGCCGCGAAACCGGCGGCCGCGGCCGGCGGCGCCGGCGGGCGCGGCGCTCTTTCCGGCCCAGTTGCTGAATAAAGAGACTCATCGTGCCCTACTTCGGGCTTAGCTTGTCTGAAAACAGATTCATGTGTTAATCTTTGTTCAGCATTATTAAAATCAGGGCCTGCATGACTGTCTACCCAATCCTGTACAGAGTTCCGGCTAGCGAATGCTGAGCCTCGACGGCTGGCGTCTGCGTCAATAGCCGCCAGTTCAGCGCGCAGTTCGGCTGCCGCGGCCTCGCGCTCTAGATTGGCGAGGCGGCGCGCGTGGTGCGCCTCGGCCGCCAGGCGGCGGGCCACCATGGTGGCGGAGGACCGGGACGTGGCCGTGCTCGCGGGCCGGGAGGGCGCCGCCGCTCAGGGCGGACGGTTGTTCCTCCCTCTCCGCACTTGGCGCTCCTTCCGGGGCTGACGCGAGCGTCTTGGCGCTAGAGCGCGTTTCTACGACCATTTTCTGATTTTTTAATAATAAAATTTTACTTAACTCCCGGTATCCTGACTGTAGCGAGTTCGGCGTCCACACGTTTTATTCACACACAACACTACTCAGAAGGACCAACATATAGCTGAGGATTAGCAGAGGGCTAAGGGACTGGTTCTATGTGCAAACAGAAACGACTGGTTAGGTCAACGCTTGTATTCGAACTGCCTCAAAAAGACAATTCCAAAACAAAACTACAAAATATTAATAAAAAAAGTATAAGAACATAAATCTATACAAAAAGGTTGTGCCTTCGGCACATTTCCCATTCGTGTTAATTTTTAACTCATTGCTATTGCTGTCTCAAACTGAAGTTGCAAGTACTGGATGTAATAATGGATGATGAAAAATAGTTATTTGTTATACAAGGGTGCAAAGTTGTATTTTACCCGCGAGTGTGGAATTGAAACACAAGCAAGCGAAAGGATTCTATAGTTGAACCACGAGCGAAGCGAGTGGTTCTAAAATATAATCCTGAACGTAGCGAGTGTTTTAACACACGAGAAGTAAAATACATTTGCACCCGTTTGTAACACAAAACTTTTCACCTCACTGCAGCGAGGAAAGCGCAACATGCAAAACGACAGCTCATAAAAATAAATCTTCATCACTGAAATCACTATTTTTTTACGATATTATAACAGAAAACTCTGGAAGTTGTGTTTATTTACGTGAGTCGGAGTCGGTCAGAAAAAAATTGTTGACAATGTTGACAATTTCTGACTATGCGTTTTGAAATTGCATCGACTCAACTTGTGCGTTTAGAATTATATTCAACATATAAAAAAAACAAATGTTTCTTATAAAAATTTTAAAGACCATTAAATAAAGCTAAATTTTGGTATTTTTTATTAAATTCTCAAACCATTTATCATTTTTTTAATGATAATTAATATAGAACGAACCATTATTATGAGCGTTTTACGTTTCGCTATCTGTCAAAATTAAGCTACTTGAACACGCTCCACTCCAAGGTCTTATTATCACTTTCCCCACTAGTGGATAAAATGTGATTTTATAGTAAATAAATTGTATTACTTTTACATGTTAGGTTTAAGTATATTGCTGCCGTACGAATGGGCCGGCTCGTCGGTAGTAGTACCAAGACATGTGCGCCGATGGCAAAATTGTCGGCGGCGGCGTCCGATGGTTTATTGACTGGCGGCGGCGGCGTGATCGGCGTGAAATCGGCGTGGCATAGATTTTTTCAGTTGTACAGTTAATCATAAAGATTTTTCCAACAGAAGTTCATAATTGCAGTCACAGAAAATTTCAAATACGATATTAACACTAAAATAAAAATTCAATTATAAATTACACCAATAAAATCATAAAATAAAATACAGAAAAAAAAGACTAACAACAAACGCTGTATGGCTCGAGCGATCTGCTGAACCAAATACGACCACGAGCGGGGGTTGCGGCCTACTGCTCAACTTCCACACAAAAAGGATTTGGTGTCCACCTCCCAGGGGGTTGCCGTCGACCGCAAACACAGACACAGCGCCCTGCCAAAGAACTAACGTCAGCCTATCAGGGCTCTTACCGTCACTACGGCTTAACCCCGGAGGCTTTCAAATGTACGGCACACTAACAGCCACCATTATTTTGTGGATAAAGCCATTGAACATGTGGTGCCTCGAGAACCACCCAGCACACCTTTGACAACTGAGGCCTTGGTAGCGATCCTCTTCCACCATTATCCCATATATAGGAAACTGTGCAGAGATAGGCAACACTTACCACCCAAACATCCAATCTTAACGCAACGGCTACGTGGTGATGGAGAGACTGGAGAGAGCCGATGTCAAGCATTGTGCCAAGCTGGTGGGATCGTAGATAGAGCCTCGCACCTGGCACAACCCACTGATTAGTCGCATCGCAAACACGTTTTCCAAATCGTGAGAAGCCCAGAAAAAATCGGCAAAGAAATCCCGTTGCTACTAAAAGATCCACCACGCCATACGCCACCAACGCCAGCCAAAAACGCAACCAGGCTGACATTGCGTACACGCCGCACACCTAGACCGCCATATCGAACCGGGAGAACTCCTTCCAGAAAAAAATAGCGCACCAAGGAAGTTCAATTCGGACTTTCCCAAGAGCTTTAGGTATCCCCGAAACCAAAGACCGAAAGCCCTCCAAAGGTTTCCTGCTCAGTGCCCCACAAGTACACATTTCCCCGATTTCATCTCAGGCCGTATCTCTTTTAAAGCAGACAGAAACTTTCCCTATTCGACCAAAACAAAGTACCTAATATCCGGCCCACCGCCTATTGTGCCATCATCCTGATGCTACACATTCAATGGTGAGTACGAATCTGTGAAGGTCTTGTGCATCGCGACGATTATTATACTTATTATTTGATCGTGGAGGCGTTTTACACCTCTGCTGATTTTAAATTTAGTTTAAATTGACCCTAGAGACTATACATCTCTAAGCCATTTAGATTAAGTATCATATTATAGTATTAATCCTGGGACACTATACATCCCCTTGTAATTCTAAAGATATTTGACCTGGAGACCCTATACATCTCCTGCTCAATTAAAACGTGCCAATAAATTAAAGTGTTCTGGTTTTGCTGTTCTAATAAAAAAAATTTTTTACACTTTTTTCTAAAATACGGTATTTTTTTTTCTTTGATTTTTTTTTAATGATAGAGTGAGCTTTCTTTGTGTAATTTATCTGTGGTTACGTATTGTAAGATCTGATGTAACTTGTTTTTAGAAAAAATGACTTTCTGCCAAGTTTCTTGCGGCGCATTCTTCTTGGCAATCATGGTCTTTCCGAAAGCGCTGGTAGACTCAAAAAAATGACGTGTAAGAGCATTCAACTGCCTATTTGCTGAATCAAATTTTAAATTTTGAATTTGAATTAATGACTGTATCTTTTGATTGCGTTGACTTAGAAGGTTATTTTTTCACAGCTTCAAAGGACCGCAGGCTTGAGTATTTGATATTAATTTCAGCGTGCTACCTCCACGCGTTCCAGAGAAAAAGGGTCTTGACAGACAGACAGACAGAGAGACTGGCAACAAAGTGATCCTAAAAGGTTCCCGTTTTTTTCTTTTGATATGTTCTCCAGATATTTCGATTTTTGGGGCTCCGTACGCCCCAAAAATCGAAATATCTGGAGAACATTTCAAAAATTCGCGATTTTGGGGTTCTTGTCTGGAGAAAATGAAAATTTATGAGTCAACGAGACACCTGATCTCCGCGTGTGTCATTTCAAAATGTTTTTCGTTTTCGAGATTTTCTTATTAGTCGGGAGTCTGGACATCACATGAAATGTCGGAAGAATACAGACGATTCCCGACCATCTGGCAACCCTAGCTGCAAGCTTGTACCTATTTACACAATTTACACAGAATATTTCAAAAATATTCTATTCATGTCCATGGCGCACAAATCAGCCCAAACCAAATAAGAATCGGAAGCTTTTTTTCACAAAATTAGCTTGTCAATTTGTTAATTGACACCACTATTCAGCGAGACCATTGTCAGGCGGAAGTGAGCAAAAAGCTGAGTAATCGAATGCTACGGAAAAGGAAGAATCTTTACGCCTCAACGGTCAACCATTGGTTGTAAATGTACTCGAGTATTCAAGGAACCGTAAAAAAACTTAACTTCAGTTACAGGTGGGATGACGCATTCGTAGTAGCTGAACAGAGGCTTGACACGCCACTAACGTAATTTTTAGAGACTGTGCCAGTACCGTAAACAAGATACAATGATTGCTTAATTGAATATAATTAATCATGTCAGCCGAAAGACGTCCACTGCTGGACATAGGCCTCCCCAGTCCCCAAGGCTCTCCACTCAGACCGGTCTTGTGCTTTCCGCATCCTCGCGATACCGCGATCTTTATCAGGTCGTTGCTCCATCTCCTTATTTATTCCCGTGGATGTTGTAAGAAGCGACTAAGGGATAAACCGGAGGATGGGCGCGTCCTCCGCGAACTATCTATACCTATAAAACAGTACCGTGACTGACTGACTGACAGACAATGCACAGCCTAAACTACTGGACCTAGAGACTTGAAATTTGGCAAACATACACCTTGAGTATCCTAGAGGTGCACTAAGAAGGGATTTTTCGAAATTCCCACGGGATAGGGAGTTAGCCCATTTTGAAATATTTCACGGGGGCAAAGCCGCGGGGCATAAGCTAGTCTGGTCGCCAATCCGCCTGCCAAGCGTGGCGACTAAGGAATTTCCCCCCCAAAGGTACAAGATTAATTAATGAATACTTCGTAGACTAATTCGTAGTCCTTCCTTTGGGAGCGCACGACCCAGCGGCAGCGGGACGCATACGAATTAACCAGTGCCTTAAGCACAACCTTAACGACCTAACCAAAAACTTAAAACATAATTCGATATTGTTCGCTGATGACACTACCTTAATTATTAAATGTAAAGACAAAAATGACTTAGAAACAGAAACGAGTAATGAAATATCTAATGCTATGAAATGGTTATCAGATAATAAACTAATGCTAAATGTTGAAAAAACGAAAATTATCAATTTCCAAACTTATAATTCCTCTAGTGTTAATATAAATGTAAATTTAAATAATAATACTTCTATACAAAACGTAGATTAAACGTAGTAAAAATAAACTGTTTATGTCTAAATCAGACAGTCTTTATGACGTCACTGCTACGTACCTATCTAGAATATATTATTTACTAAACTAAAAAGTTTAGTTTTTTTAAGGAATTTATTCAACTCATATACTTACTTACGTTATCTTCGTTCGCCTGTTCACGCTTATTTAGTGAACGCTGGGCGTCTAGTGTAATCAACGGGCAATAATACAGCTCGATCGCGTTTGCGTTACGAGCGTCAAATAGTATGAGGATTGTTTGCTGTCGATAAGTGGCCCTAGTGGCGCTGCTAATGTGCCCATAGTAATTCCGCGTAAACGCGAACGCGATCGAGATTTTTTTTTGGTCGTTGATTACATTAGACGCTCTGAACTCCGCCCCCACACAATTGTGTTGTCGTTCCGGCTATTGTGCGCAGACGCATCGAATGGCTGCTTTGGTTAGGACACGTGCCCAGGCGCACACGTCAACATCAAAACCAACTTGTGTACAGATTATAGATTATAGAAAAGCTAAGCAACTTAGAAAAGCTGAAAAACCCTCGACACTGTCATTTCAAAGTTCAATATCTCAAAAACGGCTGAACCGATCTTGATGAAACCGCATTGAAGTCGTTCCGTCCGTTAGGTAGGTAGGTCCTAAACGGACGGACCGATTTCAATGCGGTTTTTTAGCTCCTAAACTTTAGGAGCTATAATGCCACAGACAGATAGATACACAGTTCTTTTTAGTTCATAATTCTGTATTTGCCATAATTATTAGTCCATAATCTTACAGACACGCGACAGAACCGACGAAATAGGGAATGCTCCGAACATCGGACAGCACACAATTTTATAACCCTTTCGTTGATTTGTTGACAGAAAACTTTCTTCGCAATGAATATTTTGCGCACCTATGACAAATGAGTGTTTCCGCTCTCTTAATTCTTAGGTAGCTAAGTACAGGGAAAGTAAAACAAGTGACTTTCATTCGCCTTCTTCGTAACCACGACACGCGTGGTTGCAAAGAGGGCCGTCGCGAGACAAAGATCCGCTAGAATTGCTAGTGACGAGTGAGGATGAAGTCTATCTGTCATCCTCCACCAATGAGAGACAAGCTACTGGCCTATGATTGGTGGAAATTGACCGATAGACCTCACTTGACTCGACGCTAGCGATCCCAGCGGATTTTTGATTCGCGATAGCCCTTGGATGTCGTACGTACCTCGTAGCTACTGGAAAGGGTTATCTGAATAAATAAAAGACAATCACAGCCTTGGCATAATAAGTAGCTACACACCGGTGACTAAAATTCTCATGCCTATGATATCAAACACGAATGCCCCCACCCACTCGTAAACGAGATAACAGAGTGACTTCTTGACCACTGGCAGTGACAGCTAACCTCAATCGACTATATTGACACGCTTGTCTATGACAGAAACGCAAATTAGCTGCATGTTAGTAGACGGGTGACGGATGAAATTCAAAAATAAGGCTTTTGGCAAATAGTGATATCAATGTCATGGATGAGAATTTAGTCACCAAGCAAGATTCAAAAATCGACCTCCTGCTCGTTGCGTGTGGCGAACAAGCAAGTCTAGCATTTATTCCTATGGTTATCATTGCCAAAAATCAGAGACTTCATAGCTGTGCAATGTGTCAGGATTGACTTCATAGCGACGGGGGACTATAGAGGCTGTTTAGTTCACAATTCCCACGCTACCCGTGACGATAAGGGGCGCGGTGAACTGATAAGGTTATCATTATCACTACACTATCATTGAGGCAATAGGCTAGGCATATTACGTGAAATATCAGTTCCTTGTCTTTGTGACAAATTAGCTTTCCCCGCGGCTTCGCTCCCGTAGCAGAACTCTCTGTCCCTCGGAAATTTCGAGAAATCCCGCCTTATCTCGGGCGTACCTACGTTATAAGCGGAACATCTCGAATTTCAGCTTCTAGGTCCAGGGGTTTGGACTACGTGTTAATGAGTCAGTCAGTTAGTCAGAACTTGTCTCACATTATCATGATACTCGGGACTTAATCGCGTAAAAAAATATATTATTTAAATTTAAATACCTTGACGTTTCGGACGCGACGTCGCGTCCATGGTCTCGAAGACCATGACTTGTCTCTTTATACCTAAGTATAGATTTTATGAATACCTACATAATATTAGTCTTGTCGACGTGTGTGTTCGCGAAATTCAAGTCTAAGATTCCAAAAATTTCTAAACCATCAAAGCATCATCTATCAAAAGACTAAGACGAAGTTACAAATATCAATCTAAGTAAATTCATAAAAGGTTCTTCCTTCTGTTGTCCTTGTTCTTGATAATGATATAAGATAGGTACCTACTTACCTACCTAACGACATTTTATAAATAATAATACCTGCCTAAGTTGGTATTGGTTTTGTTAAACTTCACAATTCCGTATTGCGTTTATTTCACTGTGATTCCGTATTGCAGTCACATTGCCAGAATAACATTGCCCAATATTGAATAATGGTAAAGTTACAGAATCGTAGATTGATGGCGTTGAACTAGATCACTATTAAAACAACGTTTTTCTTCATTACAAGGTAAGCAATTGTTTTTATGTAAAACGCATGTTGTACTGATAGCGTGACGAATTTGACGTTTGCGTCGTTCAAGATTTTTGTTACATGCTATCATAACCTCATTGCTCATTGCCCAATTGTGATCATTGTGGTCAAATCAGTAACGAAAGTAAGTATTCGTGTAACTAATTCGGGGGCCTGATGAAGTTTCTGATAAGTACATTCAGGTCCTCTGGGCTGTGCTGCGTTACGCTTTTGAGGATTCTACTGAAACATACATGCCCTCCCTGTTCCATTTCATGCTATCGCGAGTCAGAGATCCACGAGGATCTCTAGTAGTGTCAAGTGAGGATGAAGTCTATCTGTCATTTTCCACCAATGAGAGACAAGCTACTGACCTATGATTGGTGGAAATTGACAGATAGGCGATCCTAGCGGATTTTTGATTCGCGATAGATCTCATTGGTTTTCTTACCAGAGCTAGCTAGGGCTTGGGAAGAAAGCGGCTTGAAGGAAAGAAAGCTAACAGTTTGTATCTCATGCTGCTCAGCTTTCTGGCATACCTGTAGTCAAAGGAACCCATATTCATCACTAGAGGTTGACTAGGAAATATAAGTAAGTAAGTATATCTACACTTATAAGCACCTAGAATTAATGTGCCTGGAGCTCAGATTGTGAAGTCAGTGACTTGTAGCTTGTAGTGTAGGGGAAGGGAGACCCACAGAGACTGAGGAGAATGTGGGAGTAGGACGGCAATACCCCCCCCTCTCATGGCCTGAACAAATTCAAAGGCGCATGGCACCAGTAATGGACGAAGACCCAGTAATGGACAATAAGTCTTATTGAATAGAAAATCAGGAGCGGCAGCGGACGTCCGGGAGCGCCTCAAGGTCAGCAAGTACAGCTGTCTCGGCGCCCAATACGAGTTCTTGCCGTTTGGCGTCGAGCCGCTGGGTCCTTGGGGTAAGGGTGCGCTCGGGCTCCACAAGGAGCTGAGCAAACGCCTGAAAGAGGCAACAGGCGACGCTCGCGCGGGCAGCTTTCTCGCGCAAAGAATTGCTATTGCAATTCAGCGCGGGAATGCTGCCTGCGTAATGGGAACCCTGCCGAGAGGTCCAGATTTGGTAGGTATTTAATTTTTAATTTTTTAAGACAGTTTTAGTTTTAATATTTTAATTTACTTTGTAGGTAGTGCTACTCCATTGTACATTTGTTTTAAATAAATTATTAATAAAGAAAAAACAATAATAAGGGATACCTATTAATTTAATTTACAACGGTCAATTTTCGACCTCATGATCTTTCCATTAAGAATGAAATGACCATTACTGGTGCTTGTCAACTTAGGGAGTCCAACATTAATAAATAATAATAAATATCATGGGACAATTGACACCAATTGACCTAGTCCCAAACTAGGCAAAGCCTATACTATGGGTACTAGACAACACGGATAAACATACTTCAGTATATAGACACATATATACATACTTAGATACATATTAAACATCCAAGACCCGAGAACAAACATTCGTATTCATCGTACAAACATCTGCCCCGACCGGGGATCAAACCCGGGACCTCAAGCTCCATAGTCGGGGTTTCTAACCACTGGGCTATCCGGTTGTCGAATTTGGTGCCATTATAAGTCTGAAGCGTACTTTCCGTTTAGGTAGATCTTGTGGTGACCGGTCTACCGTAACGAATACCTAAGTAATGATGGAGGAATATGTTAATGTTACATAAGATGCCCTTAATTCATGAAGCGGGTGTCCGAGACATGTAATACCAGCCTATTAGCAAACCAAGCACGCTTGAAGTCAAGTGTGCCACACGGCCGGCCGTGCCGTCCTCACTGATAATTATTACAATGATGATTGGACACTTTAAGTACTGATTATTTGTTAATACTTTACAGTTTCTTGCCATTTAATATGGGATCAATATCCTGCGGTTTTCTCGCTTTAACTATAGGAACTTAGGATGTATTTCTACGGCTTTTGTTTTCGTTTAGATGTGGGTAGTATTTCGCTGAGAATTTTGAAAATAAGAATTACTTAATTTTAATAAAGAAAGTTTTCTGTTTTAAAAAAAGGCGCCATTCACCCGAGCATGAGCACCCAATATTTACCAAAAAGCGTTTTGTTTCACCTCCGTCCGGAAACGCCGGGCGCATTGTTTTTGTCCATCTCTATCTATTATCTCGCAGCCGAGATTAAACGCTCGAAATACACTTCCCAGTTTTTTTATCATCCAAAGAAAAATCTTGTTTCCTCACTGAATTTATTGTTTGACAAAGATGGCACGTATCACACAATACCCCACAGCTCGCCTTCACCCTAGTTTTACGACATTGAAACAAACTGTCCAACTTTTTCAAACGTTTGTTGTCACGCGCCGCTTACACTGCCAGATGCGAATGCCCGTCCACCCCCACAAATAACAGTGGAGGGCAATGTCATTGTGAACTAGGTCGAGTGCTATTGTTTTGTTCGGCCGATCGCAGTCTGGCAAAACGTTTGGTTTCACACACCGCACGTCAGTTCGGCCGCGCCAGCTGCGATTGACAGAACTGACGCAGCGCGTTGTTTGGTGCGAACTGCGAAATGTCATCTAATATAATTAGCGAAAAATTGCAGATAGACACGAAATTGAACGGTTTAAGTGCTTTTGGTGATAAAGGTTTGACGCCTTTGAACGGGCGGTATAAAGCTAAAAGTTTATCCAGTGATAAGTTGAACGAGACGAACGCGGATCGGGCGGCTATCCTGGATGATGTTGAGGCTCATCACATCGCGGAAAAGTCTGAAACTCCTGGGTGTTTAGTGTCCAACAAAGTGATGGATCAGGGAACGCCGCCGGCCCTCAACGGGTATGTTTCTAGCTTGTAATTTAGGCTGAATGTCGAGCGGGCCTGTGTCACCTTGGATGTCAGGTTAAAAAGTTTGACCCATAAAAAAAACATATTCGTGCTATCTATCAAATAAGTGCTTAGTTAAAAGGAAATCTACTTGCATTATCCAATAGAGTAAGTTTTAACCTTAATAAATAATAAATAAATATTGTGGAACAATTTGTAAATAATAATCACAAAAAAAAACTTAATTTATAAATTTACTCATTCTTAATAGTACTTAATTATTCATAAAAGAAGTTCTCCAGGAAGTGTTGACAACAAATTGTTTGTTTAATTTAGAACAAGTCTAAGTTTCATTGAATATACTTCAGATAAGAATGGTGAGAAGTGAGAACAGCGGTAGTAAGTCTTAATATAAATCCAAGTTTATTATTTCATCTCCAGTGAGCATTTGCATGACACCGGCTGCTTGTTTAGACTGTCAAAAAATAACAAATGATTCAAGGTCTATTATGATTTATGAATAAGTATTGTGATACAACATGTCATGTTATGAGAACATAATTTCATTAATGAATGGAAGAAATTAATTCAACAACAAGAGAAAAGAATAAGTATACAAAATATTATGATTATCAAAAAAACTTTCCCGGGTCTATCTAAGCATTTAGCATTTTAAATATGCTAAAATATCACATACCAATGTGTCCAATGTGTTTTTCTTATAGTAACCTGTTATCAGGGAAACCAGGCTGAGGAAAAAACCTTAAAGTATTTATTAGGTAATGGTATGGTTGTCTGAAAAATTAATGAAATTGAATTTTTTTTAATGAAAAATTCATAGTAGGTACCTACCTAAGTAATTTATGACAAATCAGTCTGTCTTGTTATGAAAAATTTCACTAAGAGACTTTGCCATAGCAGTTTTCAAACTACTAATAGGTAGGTAGGTACTAACTGAACAAGGAATAGGTACTTATTAGGCTTAAAAAAAACTATCCAAGACCTCAAATTAAATCCCTTGACTAATTTTAATTGAATTTTTGTAGCCCTTTTAATTTATGTACTTAAGTATGTATGATAGGTATGATAGGGTACCTAGCAGATTTTTCAAAAATGATTTTTGCTTTGAGAAAGATATGACATATGCATTTTTGCAAGACCTTATTATTAATAGGTACTTGTCTTAGACATGAAAGCAGTTGATGCAAACCTATGAATTTCATAAAATGTACCTTACATATTAAAAAAATTCACATTATGGTAATTTTAATTCTATAATTTTCCCTTTGTGTTCAGCTATTTAAAGTGTTTGCCTTGCTAGAACAATATGCGATTTCATCAGATACCAAGTCAAATAAGTAAAATTTTGTTAAAAAAATTGTCAGCTTGTTTTTCCCTCAGGCTAACAACACACTTTTTTCAAGATTTTTATTCTAGCTTTTTGTCTGCCAATGCTCTCATTTATTGCCTCTTCTGGCCAGTAAAGCATTTTTTCCGTGACGTTATCCCAATTGACACTGGCTGCACCGTAACATGTAGTTTGACGCCATGATTATTGCCGTTTAAGTTCCAATTGGCAATTCTTAGTGGTAACAATGGCTCGTAGTCACAGGTACTTGATCGTAAGTGCAGTATTGTGCGCACACGCCTGATATCGCTGCACATAGTGTAGCTTTTGTCTCTTTCTTACGCACGCGTTGTGCGTAAGAGCAAAAGAATACGGCGCTTGTGTTGTGCACTGATATCGCGAGTGCGTTCGAATTAAGAATAAGTCTCGCTTCAATTAATTTCAGTTGCTTGTTATGAAATAACTTGAATATTTTTTTCGACTAGTTAAGGATATTCATTCACTAGACAAGGGCGTAGCGAGGTAAGGGTAGGAAAGCAGCTCCCCCCTCCCCCCACCCCTCACCCCTCCTAGAAGATACCAAACATGGCCACGAACCGTATAGTAGGTATTTGCGCAGGTACCTTAAGTAGGTAGGTATATTCTTGGTTATTCTTCGCCCAATAAACAGAATCCTGGCTACGCCCGATTAGATCCATAATTTTAAAATTGAACACATTTTAGAGCGGTGGGTATCTTCCCAGCCCCCAAACTACGAAATTCGAAAATCGAAGTTTGTATCGTATCATCCCGCTCACTCTCGTGTTAAATAATATTAGCCTGAGAGGGACAGCACGATACGAAGTTCGAATTTTGCACTTCGTAGTCGGGGGGCAGGTCTCGTTTGTAAAATTGGACCTCTGTTCCGATAAAAGTTGAGGAATTCTAGGTGACATACGGGGATTTAGGAAGACCCGGGACTCCCCTCTCATAATTTGACACCCTAATGAGAAACCCATAGCTACGCCCATGACCCGGGGTTACCTTGACGACGTATTTGTATCGTCGGACGCTACGTTAATCCCGGGTTATTGACTAAACCTGGTTAGTGGAAGTCAGCCTTTACTGACTAATCATGAAACTTATTGCAACATGATATAGTGAACCCGGAATAACCACCCTCTGGACACCAAATGTCAGGGCGAACGTTTCCGAAACGCATATGCACATTTGCACCTATAAATCTCTCTAGCCTCGAATCGCGGCCCACTTTCGACCAGATGACAAGCGAGATGACAAGCTATGAACCAATCACGACGCATTCATTCCCCCCGCCCGCTCACCGTGGCTTTTTCGTAATGACTTTCCAATTAAATTATAAAAGATGCGGTGTCCAGAGGGTGGTTGGTCCGTGTTATAAGAAGCACGAATGCTCAGATATCAGTATTTTCAAATTTAGATTTTAGGTCATTGCGGGCGCTTCCGTTACTTTACTTTTGTGGTTATCGCCAAGCTAATAAATTATATAAATAATTTTGAAATTAAGATTAAGAGAACAAAAGAAAATAACAATTGTCGTAAAATCTAAGCACTCGGTAGCAGACATAATAATTGTGCGAACATACAACACAAATAACGCTATCTTACTTGTTTATGATTGTCTGACACTGAGGACTGAGTAACACTTGTAATAATTAAAATGTTTACTTTTGTGGCTTCAATAACAATGGTTTTAATTATTAATTATTAATTATTACCTACTATGTTGCTTAAATATCATTATGTTGCAACGGGACAGTAAAATGTAACACTCGAAATTGTTTTTGGTTAAAATACCTACTTACCTACCTGCTTCATTTTATGCCTAAGTAATTAACTTCCGACGAAAAAGAGGGGTGTTATAAGTTTGACCTGTGTATGTGTGTCTGTCTGTGGCATCATATCTCCCAAACGGGTTTACCGATTTCAATGCGGTTTTTTTTCAATCGAAAGCTAGTTTAATCGAGATGGTTCTTAGCTAACTTTCATTAAAATCGGTTCACCCGTTTTTGAAATATTGAGCTTTTAACCCACGCAGAGGTCCTGGAGCAAAATGGAATTTGAGGTCCCTGGTAGGCAAGACAGGATATCGAAAACACCAAATTCTAGTTTCGGTATTAGCTTCTAATATTCTGATGTTAAATAATAATAATCTGATAAGTAATTTTCGATAGATATAGTGATTTTAAAACATAGTGGTTTCTCAAGGGTTTGCCTTTAAATTAGTCTACCTCAAATGCTGTTTACAACTGAAGGTGAAAGTTGCTCCAGTGCTGAGGTTCAAAACGTGCTAACTTTTGCTGTTTCATGAATTTGTATTTGTTATCATCTTATCATTTATCATGGTATGGTATCCCATCCGGAAGTAACGATACAGACATAGCACCTTCAGTGGTAAAGCTGTGTATTTGTACAAAACATACATGCTCCGACCGTGCTGATAGTGATAATCATGCAAAGCGTTTGTAATGCAAATAATCTGGTAACGTTTAGATTCGATAGGCATTTAAATTGCTCAATCGAATGCAGTTCTCAGAAATACCTAAATGCTTTCTTTTTTATTAATTCATCCCATAGGGATAGGCAAAGGAACTGAGTCCATACAGCCACGTCTGATGTGTTTTGTAAATTTCTGTATATTAAAGTCCTGTCACCGTCAGAGTCGTCAGCCTGTCCTAGTCACGTCCTGTCAGCTGCTCATGCTATCCGTAAAGCGATAGTGTACTTTACGGCGAGCTACGGCGAGCAACAGCCGGCGGCGGGAACTTGGAGGTCACGAACAGGGAATACGCGTTTTCACTTGAATTCTTCATTTGCTGGGCACTGTCACCTTAATTTGTTGCATAATACACTATCTTTATTATCCACCAAACAACATTAAGCACAGAAACTAAAATTCAATTAATGACACGACCCACTCTCATCGGTTTCCCGCCAAATTCAGAAATAAATGTTATCTTTAAAAAGTTTGAAGATCAAATAAAAGTAAAACGTTGAATCGTCCTTCCTCATTTTGTACACAGTCGTATTCTTACACAGAATAACGAAAACAATAAATATAAGTCCGCTTAATACATATTTACGATTACCTTATATTAAGATGTTCTTAAGTTTTGCCGTGAATAACCTAAGTCCTAACTAACTTAAAAAAGTTGAAAAACCCCCGACATTGTCATTTCAAAGTTCAATATTTCAAAAACGGGTGAACCGATTTTAATGAGACTTAGCTAAGAACCATATCGATTAAGCTAGCTTTTGATTAAAAAAAACCTCATCGAAATCGGTTCATCCGTTTGGGATGATGCCACAGACGATACACAGGTCAAACTTATAACACCCCACTTTTTGGATTAGCTCTTATCTCTGCCTACACTTCCTTGAGATTTTTTTCTCTCAATGTCAAATGGAGCTCCAATGAAACACCAGATTCCAAGAACGCCCTCGCGGCTCGCACACAGTGATATCCCGATATCTGAGTACAAACAGACGGGACTTCAAATATAATATGTTTGCACTACCATCGCCTACTATTTGCACATCGTAGTGTTATCTTTAATGTGAAGGAGTGCCCGGTAAGGTGATAACCACTCAATGTGCAAGATAACGCCGCAGTAATGGTTGGTTCAAATTAGTCGTAGCAACGCGAAGACGTCAATAGACTAAGAACACTTAACTGCTAGTAAATATCGTGTTGTTTAACTTCGTAGAAGTGTTTGTCTCTGCTCAAGCCCTTGAGGGAATTTGGAGTAAGTTTAAAGAGTTTAAAGAGTGCTTAGTGAGTTTCTGCTTGACAAAAGTGCCTGGATTTGAAGATGTCTGAAGACAGCAAGCCTTTAATTCTGTGAGTTTCACTAATGCGATAATCGAAACGGATAAGTTTTTGAAGAACTAAGGAGTTGAAGTGATTGGTTTTTTAAAATTAAAGCTCATCCGGGATAGGCAAAGGAAACAAAATCCTTGCAGTCATGTTGTGTTGTTAAGTTTCCGATTGATTTTCTTGAAGTTGCTCACTGGAAGTTGTGTTGTTTTTAAGGAAAATGGCGTCAGTTTAAACGTTTGCATTGATTATTCCAATTAAATGCGTATCATACGCGTGTATGTCTTGTGTGTTCTTGGACCTAAGAGGCCGTGCATTCTAGTTTGCATGTTTATTGAGTGTTTATACACCTGTAATAGGTAGGTATGTGCCGCCGTCCATGCAGGCAACATGGTCTAAACTAAATCGAAGAAGTCATTCACTTTCAGGTATATTTTTTGTTTTCTATACAACAACGTCGCGTAAACGCATTCAAATTTTAACTGACACTTTTTTCGGTGCCTCTTCCACGAACAACTATAAACTCACAATCTATTTTCTGAATCTTCAAATGCAGTTTACAATAGTATGAAATATTTATAGTAATATTATGCAAATGACAGTTAATCAGTAAATATTGGTATTGCTTGACGCCCGTCAAGCACGAGTGAATTTTAATGTGCCACCGATCCGCCACACACCTGTTTTAGTTATTCCGAATTCGCTTCATATACGTTCGAGCTATGACTTACACAATAAACGGTCGTCTTGCTATATACTTAAGTATGAATTTTATTGTGATTTAAGCGAGCTTGTTGAGGTGCCATAAACATTGTTTACGTAGACGACTTTGCTTCCAAATATTCCTGTTTGAAGCGAACGTCATTCATGACTGGGGCGTTGGTTCAATTGCTCTCGTAATTAAGTTTAATGGGCGAAATAATAATTATTTCATTTACTCGTAACTATTGAGAACTCATTAGCAAGTTATTACTTGCGGGCACGTTTCCAAAACGACATTTTAATTCTATAGGATCGAATGCATATGTGACGAGACTCAGATTCGATTTTTGGAAGTACGTCATGCTAGAATATTACGTATGTAAAGTTAATACTCTACATACCTTCTTGTTCTTTAGGGGTGGGGGGGGGGGGAGGGGGGAGGGCAGTTACTGCCTGTACTGTTATGTGTGTTTATTTTAAACAAGCTGTTGCCCGCGACTTCGTCCGCGTAGATTTCGGTTATCGCTATCCCACGGGAATTATATTATTTTCCCGAACAAAAAGTAATACATTAATACATACATGCATTTTGTTGTATTTCTTTTGTCTTATTTATTGCGAGCAAAGACTTCACGAATCGCATTGCATATCGTAGAGGTAAGTTTGACCGATATTGAAAAAAAAAGAAACGTCATGAACGGAGCTGAAGAAAACTAAATAAACATACAGGAATTTACGTCAAATATTGTCATAATGATGCAGCATTTACAGATTATTATCTCTCGCTGAAAGAATCAGATATTCAAAGTGTCTGAATTAACATAATTTTGTCATTTGCAAACCAAATGCGGTATAGAGTACTTATTTGTTTTAAATACTTACTTAATATTTCTTTTGTACCGGAATCGCTGATATTTCATGGGGCTTGTACGATTCGGGTTTTCGATTCTCCGAAGGCACGAGAGCACGTGGCTTTTTTTTTGGGGTCCCGCCCGACTTTCTGAGAAGCTTCAGATCAGAAATCTTGCTCGTCCAGTTTTGTTCTTTACTGTTTTGTTTATCAAGATTGATCAAGTCGTGTGTAATATTAAAATTCAGATTTATATTCGAAGGAGGAAACAGAGGTCTGGATTAGCAAAGTCCCGAGCACGATTCGAACGCCACGTAACGTAATCTAGTTGAGCGTTATGGAGAAAAATAAAATAAATAAATAAACAAAATTAATAAATATCATGGGACAAATTGACACCAATTGACCTAGTCTCAAACTAGGCAAAGCCAACGGATAAACATACTTATATAGATAAATACATACTTATATACATATTAAACATCCAAGACCCGAGAACAAATATTCGTATTCATCATACAAACATCTGCTCCGACCGGGATTCGAACCCGGGACCTCAAGCTTCATAGTCAGGTTCTCTAACCACTAGGTCGTCAAAATTGCAGGACATTTGGAACACCGCTCCCCGTGAGCGTATTTGGTACTTACTGAAATTTAGTATGAAATTTCTCGATGGCGATACTATTGCGTTATGTTACGTAACGCAGACCCCCGACTACGAAGTGCAAAATTCGAACTTTGTATCGTGCCGTCCCTCTCAAGCTAATATTATTTAACACGAGAGTGAGCGGGACGATACGATACGAACTTCGATTTTCGAATTCCGTAGTTTAGGGGCAGGATTCGAATATTCACTTCGGCTCCGTAGTATTTGTATGAGATGACGGAGAGAAATCTGATGACGTGATTCGGACCTAGTGTGCGAAGCTCTCATACAAATAGTAGTACTGCTAACTTTTCGGACCGTTTTTAACCCCGAAAGAAAAAGAGGGGTGTTATAAGTTTGACATGTGTATCTGTGTATCTGTCTGTGGCATCATAGCTCCCAAACGGTTGGACCGATTTCGATGCGGTTTTTTTCAGTTAGCTAAGTTTCGTTAAAATCGGTTCACCCGTTTTTGAAATATTGAACTTTGGAATGACAATGTCGGGGGTTTTTCAACTTTTCTAAGTTAGGTTATTTGAGCACACTTGTTTTTAACCCCCGACGAAAAAGAGGGATGTTATATGTTTGACAACTGTATCTGTGTCTGTGTATCTGTGTGCCTGTGTATCTGTGTATCCGTCTGTGGCATCATAGCTCCCGAACGGATGGACCGATTTCGATGCGGTTTTTTTTCAATCGAAAGCTTGTTTAATCAAGATGGTTCTCAGCCAAGTTTTATTAAAATCGAATCACCCGTTTTTGAAATATTGAATTTTGAAATGACAATGTCGGGGGTTTTTCAACTTTTCTAAGTTAGGTTATTTGAGCACACTTGTTTTTAACCCCCGACGAAAAAGAGGGATGTTATATGTTTGACAACTGTATCTGTGTCTGTGTATCTGTGTGCCTGTGTATCTGTGTATCCGTCTGTGGCATCATAGCTCCCGAACGGATGGACCGATTTCGATGCGGTTTTTTTTCAATCGAAAGCTTGTTTAATCAAGATGGTTCTCAGCCAAGTTTTATTAAAATCGAATCACCCGTTTTTGAAATATTGAATTTTGAAATGACAATGTCGGGGGTTTTTCAAGCTTTCTAAGTTAAGTTATTACTTTATCTCTATAGAGATTTCTTTTTTCTTTGTACTTTTGTAGAACTTGACTAATTCGTGTAACGGTGTAGTGTAGGCGGAACAATAACGCACTTAAATAGTTCTGTTGTTGAGAAGAATGAATCTTACCTTGTGGTCCTCGGAACGGTTAAAATCCGGTTACGTTGGCAATGATGCTACATGAGTAGAGAGAAAAACGTTTATTTTTTCCAGTAATGAGCTATGACATTACATATAAATAACCTAACCTAACCAACTTAGAAAAGTTGAAAAACGGGTGAACCAATTTTAATGAAACTTAGCTAAGAACCATCTCGATTAAACTAGCTTTCGACTGAAAAAAACCGCATTGAAATCGGTCTACCCGTTTGGGAGCTATGATGCCACAGACAAATACACAGATACACAGACACACAAATACACAGACCAACAGACACACAGATACACATGTCAAACTTATAACACCCCTCTTTTTCGTCGGGGGTTAAAAAGAGGTAGACACACACATGTCATCAGCACGCCGAAAATTAAGCGCAGAAAAGGCTACAATTGCAGCCTCCTTGGAATCAGTTGCTCTCGAAAAAGGTCAGAACTCGCGCGCAAATGTCAACATGTTCTGAACATGTTTTTCGATTTACATTTCGATCGATTTACAATATCATTGGTAATGAGTATTTTCTACTCTAACATAGTTCGTGCTATGAAATTTGGTATTTTGTCGAAGGCGATATGATAACGTTACTACTCGATTACGTTACGTAGGATTCGAATATTCGTGCTCGAGGTTCAGAAATATGCACCGTTGGTGGCTCGCTGCTCGCGAGGCATTTTAACCACCGACCCAAAAAAGGGGTGTTATAAATTTGACCTACCTGTGTATCTGTCTGAGGCTTCATAGCTCCTAAGCGGATGAACGGATTTGTACGGGGCTTTTTTTTTAATCGAATGCTAGCTTAATCGACATAAGTTTCTAAAAAATCGGTTCAGACATTTTTTTAAATATTGCGGTTTTTTTCAATCGAAAGCTTGTTTAATCGAGATGGTTCTTAGCCAAGTTTTATTAAAATCGAATAACCCGTTTTTGAAATATTGAACTTTGAAATTGAAAATTTCGGGGGTTTTTCAACTTTTCTATGTTTGTTAGGCTATTGAGATAACCATTTGGCCCAACTGTTTTAAATGTTAGTTTTAAAAATCAAAAGTTTTGAATGTCTTGAAGTGGTTGCAGATAAAGGAGTTCGTTGACCGAATTCCGACCTTAATAAGGTCGCGTTATCATTTAACCGAAATGTGTCGCGGTTACGATATCTATCGACAAACAATGAATTTGATAAGCAAGGAGCGGAATTCTCATCGCAATAAACTAACCAACTTAGAAAATTTTAAAAACCCTCGACATGTTCAATATTTCAAAAACGTGTTAACCAATTTCTGTGAAACTTAGCTAAGTGCCATCTCGATTAAATTAGCTTTAGATCGAAAAAAACCGCATCGAAATCGGTCCATCCGCTTTTGAGCTATGATGTCACAGCAAGATACACAGATACACATTACACAGGTCAAACTTATAACACTTTTCGTCGGGGGTTAAAAATCAAAAGTCAACAGGAAGAGAACATTGTAATTTATCGATTTTCCAAGTTATCGATTGTTTTATTTAGTTCAAATTTAACACAAACGACATGACATGCAAATGATCAAGAGCGGATTTGATAGCTATTACTAGATTAATATGGATCGTTTCTCTTTTAAGATAAACCATTTTAATAATACGGGAATGACTTAAAAACTCAAGCGACGTAAATGCCATAGGTATGTGACGCTGACGCGATTTGTTTTAATATGGAGATGCAAGCCGCTTATGAAAGAGGTCAAATGTTACGGAATAATTAAAAGTCGATAACAAGCGAAGAGTCGATTCGATAATATCGATAACTGGAATAGTCGATAAAACTTATGATCAATCCCTCGTGAAGCTTTATTTCTGCTATGAACTATTGCGCTCCTTCTTGATAAGCGTAGGATTAAACAGTCTTATCAATCACGCTTTTGCAGCCTTTGATAGGGATCCGTTCAATGCTGTAATACCGGCGCCGGCGCCGACGGAAATTCGCGTCAAAGCATTGATAGAATCGAAAAATACCTTTTCATCGCAATGAGTCGAAAATCCGCTAGAATTGCTAGTATCGAGTGAGGTCTATCTGTTATTCTCCACCAATGAGAGACAAGTTACTGGCCTATGATTGGTGGAAATTGGCAGATCGACCTCATTTGATACTGGCGATCCTAGCGGATTTTCGACTCGCGACAGCCCTCATTGCACGTAACAAGGGTGACAACCAGGGATCGGACGGAATGGCGTCACTGCTCGCAATAATGTGGACATGACTCCAAAATTAATGAATTAATTAATCAGTATTGTCAATCAATTAATTATTTTCTTGAAATTAGATTTGAATTCCTGGAGATAACAAGTTCGCTATACAATACATGCTTTCAAAATAATTGAATATTAATAAAATCACCACCAAACCAAAACCAAAATTACCATCTTACTCGCTAATCCTGCCGCTAAGCAGCAGTGCTTGCACTGTTGTGTTCCGGTGTGGAGAGTAAGACAGCCGGTGTAATTACGGGCACAAGAGGCATTTTATCTTAGCTCTCTAGGTTGGCAACGCATCTGCAAACCCTCCGGGGTTGCTCGTTTGCCTTCCTCGTCGTATAAAAAAAAATAGCGATTGATGTCGTTGTCGTAGATATTTTTTTAATGATGAAGTTTTCTAATTAAAATACATTATAATAATAGTAATAAAAACCTAATAAATATCCTCCATAATATAAAACCTCCGCTGATTTATATTGACTGCTTATTTTATTACGGTAATTATTTTGAAAGCGTATGTAAATTGTTATCTCCGGGCATTCAATTCTAATTTCAAGAAATTATTTAATTGTTTGATTAATTTTGGAGGCATGTCCACATTATTGCGAGCAATGACGACCCTACGTCCGATCCCTGGTCATAACATAGCTCATATCAGGCAAGAAAACACGGAAAAATATAGCTAACCCCGGGAATCGAACCCGGATCCTTAACATTCCCTGTTGTGGGCCATGCCCTTACCTTACAACACGCTTAGCGATGGCCAGGATATCGATTTTTTATATGTACTTATAGGTATATAATCTCAGCTCGTTTAACATTGACAGTTTTATTATATTACACGTTAGTAAGCTATGACAATGGCGCCTAATCAATAGGAAAATTATGCCGCGAAAATCTAACTAAGTACTTATTAATCCAAACAGCTATATCTGATATGATTACTGATTAGAAATTGTCGTTAGGTATTAGAATTCCTTACTGATTAGTAGACAAAGCTTGAATCTTTTGTTGGATTAGAGTATTAAATTAAAAGAATTTAAAAATACATTTATATACAAATAACTTATCACTTTTGTGGCCGGTATAAATTCCGTTTTGCTTTGCAAATCGTATAATTTAGATTCATATTACGCAAGGTATAAAACCAAATTATAATCGTGTAAGTAATGTTACAGCGCTCTTTTTTTACTCCATTAGTTTATGGAAAAAATGTGTCAAAAAACAAAATGCTCCCAAACCAATGACAAAAACAAGTCTTAGCCATGACGGCCTAAAAAACATCACACCTGATTGATCGCAACGAGGTTTTATTAAATAATTCTAATTCAGGTTAAATCTGAGGTCAAGATTCATTACCACAGGTTTGACTATATGCTTGTACCTACAGTCATGTAAGTAGATCGTATAGTAGTAGATGTAATTAGTTGCGGCCCAGGCTCGTTCTGTCTGTTTCTTAAAAATGTCAGCTTCTCAAAATGTTGTGCCTCCTTTAACGTGTCCTCCATGTAACACTATCTATCTACACGAGAGAGACGCTTGTTGAAAGAAGACCATTTTGAAAAAAAGCAGACATTTTAAGAAAGAGAGTAGGTAGTAGAGTAGGATCCTGATTTCAGCAAACTCCCTTTTGCGAATTGCAGTTTAAACTTTTAAGACTAACCTGACATCTAAAGTGTACATTCTAAGTCATTGGTCTGCGACCAATGATAAATTATGAGTAAAGACACTCACAAAACACTTGAAAAACATGTTCCGAACATTTTGACATTTGCGCGCAAGGTTGAACGTTATTCGAGAGCGACTGAGGCCAAAGAGGCTACAATTGTAGCCTTTTCTGCGCTTCATTTTCGGCGTGCTGATCTACCTCTTTTTATTATATGTAACATTATTGTCTGCGACTGCTAATAAACTTGCAGTTTTTCATGTAACCTATTAGTTAGCATTTATTGCATTTATCGTGTGAAATGCACGATCTTCCGTGATCACTATAAGCAATACCAACCATTCATATATCGTGCAGAGATGCAGTTAAAACGACAGTTGTAACATTGTAGTTGTTACCGCCATCTCGTACCGTGTCGTGTGGCCCACTGTACTAATTTGAGTTAAACTACGGCTAAGTGTACCCAGAACACGCGTAGCGCAGCGTTCCGTTGTAGTACAAATTTGTAATTTTACAGTTGCCAAAATACAGGGTGCGAGGGCAAAGTTTGGAACAAATGTGTAGTTGGACCACCCGTCTTGTTGCTGCATGTTGCCTTGTTAGCTTCTGTTTGTTAACTCAACACTCAATCATGGATCTTCAAAATTGTTATATTGTTTTAAATTGTTATGGACAATAGTTTTCTGGACTGGACTGAAGAGCAAACATGCAGGTGTGTGCGTATGGAGAGTCCGATTTAGAAGGGGTTCAGGCTCCTATTTCACTAACGTTATAAGCAACAGATGTCAGTAACAAATCGGTCTACATGTCATAGCCAATAGAAAGGTCGCTAAAATAAAAACTCTAAGTCTTTTCTCTTTGTCAACTCTTTCCCACCTAATGGTGATTGTGGGTTTCTTATAATGCAAGTCATTCTTTCTAGTGTTGCGCCTTTCGCATCCAGTCCCTTCTGGCTACTCCAATAAGGTCGCCAGTCCAACGCATCGGTTGCCTGCTATCCTGTATCCTATATCCTGCTGTCCTATACTTCAGGCCTTCACTCAAGCGCCCTACAACCTATCTGTTATCCTGTCTTACGGCATATAAGGCCTGCCCACTTCCATGTTCTTCTAGCAGTATTAAAATAAAAACTCTAAGTCAGCACACAGCAGCGGTTTGCACCGTATGACATTGTCAAATGACGTTTGTCACGTTGTTAAAATAGGGGCCAGTGCCTTATTGTCTATAACACTGCTTCGTTTTGCCATTCACCATCTTTTTCTGTCAAACGGTACAAGATTGTGCGAGAAAGAGGTATGATTTTTTCAAGTCTGAAAAATAAAAGTTATCCCATCAAATATTCATAATCAACGTCATAAGCTCACAAGACAATCGAAAAACATGTTCCGAATAGTTTGACATTTGCGTGCAAGATTGGACCTTATTTGAGAGTGGCTAAGGCGAAAGAGGCTGCAATTGTAGCCTTTTCATTTTTGGCGTGCTGATGACATATTTAATCTAAGTACCTCTTTTTATATGTAATATAATTGTGCATAAGGACATGTCTTATACAAATATCCTCACTGAAGTCTCGAAATATTTCTTGATGTCATCGTTTAGAATTTTTTTGACTGATTTGCGCTGAATCAATCTATCACAGTTCTTTTTGCCCCATGAGAGCACGTTAGGCACCGGTAAACACGTAAACAATAAACAAGACTGTCGTAAACACAACAATCACAATAAACTCGTAAACGCCGTGTTTATGCTGTTAGCGTAATTGAAACTCACAATTTTTCTTACATTGTATGCTAATTCGATAACCATTAGCCGGAAATAGAGATAGACTTTCTGTAACGTCGAATACCTATTTTGTTCTGATATCTCAGTATTTTTTACCCGACTGCCAAAGGAGGGTTATGTTTTTCGAGCATTATGTATGTAATTTCTACCTGTATTTACTTGATTCTTTGATACGCTCTGTGGCCTAAACCGCTTGACGGATTTCATCATTACAAGATGCGGTGTCATTACTAATTAGATTCGTGTCGGTTGTGAGAGTGGCAATATAATGTTTCCCCTAATGGGAATTATTTTTCTTACTTAATTGTTTTTGCTGTTGGTTTTTTTTTAGTTTTAGTTAAATTATGGGTTGCTTGTTGGAAATAGGTAGCCTCTTGCGTAGTAACTATTTCTATACAATCAGTCGGCTATCACACTCATTTCCGGATAGTACCTAGAACTAGGTACGTTCGGTTGCACTGACCTGTTTCGGCATCGAGGATAAAGCAGCTGGTAAAATTATTGACACGATAAAATAAGCGTTAAATCTTAGTCTAAGTTAAGCGTTGTACATCATTTGTAGAAATCCTGTGAATGCTGCTTAAGGAACGGCATTCTAAATCTTCCAATAGCTTACCCCACAGTTTTGTCAGTCCTTTATGTAAAGATTACGTTAGAGCGACCTTTGCTGAGACCTTTGTGCGTCACGCTAAGACCCCAAGGTTTACGATGCTTTGGGAATGCATCTCTCATCCTATATGAATGGCAGTACGGGCCTAGCGTTTCTTAAGAGTTTTGAGTTAAAAAAAAAGACGAGGATTGTACCTGTAGTCGTGTATTTGTTGCCTCTTGCTGGCTTCTCTTTGTCAACTCTTTCCCACCTAATGGTGAGTGTAGGTCTCTTATAATGCAAGCTATTGTTTCTAGTGTTGCGCCTTTCGCATCCAGTCCCTTCTGGCTACTCCAATAAGGTCGCCAGTCCAACGCATCGGTTGCCTGCTATCCTGTATACTATATCCTGCTGTCCTATACTTCAGGCCTCCACTCAAGCGCCCTACAACCTATCTGTTATCCTGTCTTACGGCATATAAGGCCTGCCCACTTCCATGTTCTTCTAGCAGTATTTCTTGTAATTTGTTGTAACACTTGTAACTGGAGGTAACTGAATATTGTGCGAGAAGCTGCGGATTTTGTTATTACAATTAGGTACCTACTTTTTCTGACGCTTTCGGGAACTCTATCGACTTTGGTATTTTGATAGAACACTTGTAGAGCAATATTGTAGGTACAGTCGAGGAAATTAATACCTGACCCACCATAGAACATTTTCATAGTAAACGTCATAACGATTTTCCTTGTCAAGCTATGCGATGTCACTATGACGTTTACTGTGAAAAGGTCCCATGGTGGGTAAGGAGTTAATTTCCTCGACCGTACCTATTCATTAACAGGATTAAGTAGTTCAGTAGTTAGCTTAGATTGAGAACCAGATATTTCGGTACACCAGATAGGTAATTTAGTATTTAGTTTAAAATGAAAATAAATAAATAAAATAGTGACCAATTGTTTTGGTGTTGATAAGCAATTTGAGTCTTTATCGCAAACCTCTTGGAAATATTTGTACAAATTACTTGAAATTCTTTTCGTTTGGATATACAGTGGTTGTCCTCTACCAAGTTCAGGAAATGGTGCCACACTAATTTGCTTAGCTGAATTCAAATTCGACGTTTTAAAATTTACTTCTGTGGTAAACTGTATTGTATTGTTTATTAATGAACGACGCAAAAAATACGAAGACAATTACTCGACATTGATAACTATTCATTAATGACAATAGAATCTGGACAGGTATAATCAAACTTGAAAGATAAGCAAATAATGAGTTTGCAAACCAAATTTCAAAAATGGAATGTCTATTAGCACACTTCACTCACACATACAACAGGTCCTTTACTTAAGTTTTTCACTTAGGTGTTTAATTAACCTAACCTAACCTTTTTTCAGGTTCAAAGATGGCAACGCGTCGTACGGCACAGACAGCCCCGCCAAAGGGCGTCGGGTGATATTCTGCGTGCACGGCAACCCTTCCACCGGTTGCTGTGCCGTCATAGAGAATGGAGGCGACGATCCGGCTAGGAACGGCAGTATCACTGAAGTCGAGAGTGAGTACATTGTCAGAGCTATACTTTGGTTCCGGTGACGGCATTATGACGCAAATTCACTTATCATCATAATGTCAGCCGAAAGACGTCCACTGCTGGACATAGGCCTCCCCCAAGGCTCTCCACTCAGACCGGTCGCGTGCTTTCCGCATCCACCGCGGTCCCGCGATCTTTCCCAGATCCCTATAGTTCCTAGTTCCGTGGAAATCACAAAATATCGCAAGGGGGGAGGGAATGTAGTGATATCTCAAGTGTATTTTTTTTAATAAATTTGATGTTTGGTTTTTTATCACGTAACACGGGTAGGGTGGGGTTAAAAAGTTGCTGAAAACATCACTTCATTAATGGACGCCCCTAAGATGCACAACTTATAGCTATAGTGGAAAAAGTACCTATCTATCTGGCAGATGGTTGATATTTGATCAAATTCCTGTTCTGTTTATGTTCGTGCGAATAATGGAAGGTCTCGCTACTCGTGCGAACTCATTGTTTGAGAACACTCCGCTCCGATTACATACGCTTTGTTCTGTACGTTTTTCGTGTTTGATTATACAATCATTTAAATGTGAAATGAAATTTGACCGTGCGTGCGGAAAATTGAAGGCATGCTCTTGTTTCTCCTATGAGCCTTCCTTACTCAATCCTAACTAATATTATAAATGAGAAAGTGACTTTGTTTGTTTGTTACGCCTTCACGCCGTATCTGCGTAACCGATCTTGATGAAATTTGGCATGCTCATAGCCTTTGACCCGGAGAAGGACATAGGCTACCTTTTATCCCGATTCCTAAAGTAGTTCTTGTGGGACAGTCAAATAATATCATCATTCATCATCATCCTCATTATCATCATCATCATCAGCAGTAGTATTTTTTCCTACTTAATATTTAATATACATGGGGAAACTTTTATCCCAATTCCTTAAGTAGTTCCTGTGGGACAGCTAAATAACAGATTTTGCTCGATTAGACGGAAGGCACAGTATGTAGCTGTGTGTGTGGTCGTATTGAAGTTCACGTGATTGCATACTTGCTCACATATGTGCTTGCTTGCTTGCATTCTTCAGGCCGATCATGATGCATTAACTGTACCCTTGCATGCATGATTGGTTGCATGATTGGTTGGATGCTTGCATGCTTGCTTGCATGCTTGATTGCATGCTTGCTTGCATGCTTGCCTGCATGCTTGCTTGCAATATTGCTTGCAAGCTTGCAGGTTCGCTTGCACGCTTGCTTGCTTGCTTGATTGCTTGCATCTTATGGTTCACGCGAGCGAAGCGAAGTTTATAAGTTTATAACGGACCGTTACACCAAAATTAGTAATTACGTAGCACGTGACATGAAATGTCAAGGATCCGGGTTCGATTCCCGGGAATAGTCCTATTTTTCTGGTTTTCCGTGTATTCTTGTTTCAGTGAGTATTTTAAGTATTATAACAGATTTTAACGGGAAAACCGGAATAGCAAAAAAACCAGACAAATGCGAGTCGAACTCGCGCACGTGGGTTCCGTATAAAGATTTCCCTGCTTTTCCCCAGTGTTTTAAGTTGTCCAGCATTAGCAGAGCCCTGTTCCTAAGAAAAATGTACGCAGTGTGGGGTCATTTTATATTGGTCTCTGACATAAACAGACAAACGTGAAAATTTAAGATTTTGAGAATTTTCTGAGTGGTTGTGCTATAAAAGCAACCTTCATACATAACTTTAGGTTTCTAAGACAACTGGACCTTTAGGTTTTCACAGTATGGAAACCTTTTTAATGACTGTATTGTTTGATTGCGTTGACTTAGAAGCATGATTTTTTTTCACAGCTTCAAGGGACTGCAGGCTTGAGTATTTGATATTAATTTTAGCATGCTACCTCCACGCGTTCCGGAGAAAAAGGATCTTGACAGACAGACAGACAGACTGACAACAAAGTGATCCTATAAGGGTTCCGTTTTTTCCTTTTGAGGTACGGAACCCTAAAAATGGAGAAATAATGCGAAAACACCCACATTAGAGGTCATGTATTTTTACGCATTTTCTATAGGTATACGATTTGTGTGACGATGTACACGCGTGCAGTGAAGTAATAAATCGTACACGTGAATTGCAAGGCGTAAAATTCAAGATAATTTTATATAACTTTGGAGCGTAACATGACGTACATATTATGAGAGTGCTTTAGAGTGGCTTTTCGGGTAGGTACCTAAGTGCAGATACTATTTGTCTTTATGACTGTTGGCGACTGGCTGCGGTGTGACCTTTTTATAGTTTATTTGTTTTTAGGGTGTCGTACCTCAAAAGGAAAAAACGGAACCTTTATAGGATTACTTTGTTGTCCGTCTGTCTGTCAAGACCCTTTTTCTCTGGACCGCGTGGTCCGCGTGGAGGTAGCATGCTGAAGTTAATATCAAATACTCAAGCCTGCGGTCCCTTGAAGCCGTGAAAAAATCAACCTTCTAAGTCAACGCAATCAAAAGATACAGTTATCAAAAATTCTGTTTCCATACAAATTGCCGAAATCCAAAAACCTAAAGGGTACTTCCAGTTGTCCTAGAAACTTGAAATTTGGTATGAAGGTAGCTCTTATAAGAGACAGCCGGTGTAATAACGGGCACAAGAGGCATTTCATCTTAGCCCTGAGGTTGGCAAGGCATCTGCAAACCCTTCGGAGTTGCGGGTGTCTATGGGCAGTGGTGATCACTTACCATTAGGTGATCCACTTGCTCGCTTGCCTTCCTCGTTGTATAAAAAAAAAACCACTCCAAAAAGTCTCAAAATCTTAAATTTTTATGTCTGTCTGTAGACCAATATAAGTTGACCCCACACTGCGTACATTTTGCTGCTCCTAAGCAGGGCTCTGCTAACACTGGACTTCTTAAAACACTGGGGAAAAGCGTTAAAATCTTTCTACGGAACCCTCGTGCGCGAGTCCGACTCGCACTTGGCCGGTTTTTTTTCATACTTATGCTTTTTTACGACTTATGTTAGTTGTTTCTATCGGTCAATATTGAAATTGTGATCTAATACTATTCATCACCAGCCTTTTTTACGTCCCACTGCTGGGCACAGCCCTCCTCTCAGAATGAGAGGGCTTGGGCTATAGTTCCCACGCGGGCCCAGTGCGGATTGGGAACTTCACACACACCATTGAATTGCTTCGCAGGAGTGTGCAGGTTTTCTCACGATGTTTTTCCTTCACCGAGAAGCTCGTGATAAATTACAAATGTAATTTCGCACATAAAATCCGAAAAACTCAAAGGTGCGTGCCGGGGTTTGAACCCACGACACTGCTTGAGAGGCCATAGGTCAAACCACTAGGCTATCACGGCCCTAATACTATTAAATTAATATAATTTAACCCGTTTTTCCATCAATACTCATATAGGTAGTCTTCCCATGCAGTTCACCACTAGATAGCGGTGCAGAAGACATTTAAATTTAGTTTAATTCGGGTTCAGAACGTCTAGCGCACGCGCCGTTTTCTTGCCTATCGCCCATTGCTTCTCTTTCTCAGTGATTGAATCGGTGAAAGACGCACAGCGCATGTAGCACGGGGCGCCATTTTGTCGCATGTCCCGCAGTGCGTACATTTCAGTGATGGAATCAGAGCACTGAGCGACAAGCGACAAAATGGCACGCGTGCTAGCTCCCCTGAGCGACAAGTGACAACATGACATTGGCAGCCGTGCTAGTCCCCCTGTTCTGTCAAAATGTTAGGAACTGTCAGTCTTCGACCAGTTTTTAAGGCACTAGATTTAAATGTTTGCTGCGAGTGTCCGTTGCTGTAAGTTTAATCGACATCAGAAATTTATAAAGTTTTTACTCACTTTTTCAGGATGTTAAATGTGTTTTTTAGAATATCCAATTGGTGGTTTTTTTTTTACTTAACTACAACAAAAACAAACCTTCAACTACTTTTAAAACAATAAACTACCGCGAGACTCCCACATACCGACAGAAAGTTTATTGAGACTGCATTGAAGATAGATAGATAGATGTTTTATACGGTTTTCATCATCAGTAGATCAAAACGAGAGAGACTAAATATTGGGGAACGGCTGTAACTTGTTTCACTACCTCGGAATTGTAATGCAACTTACACACTTATTAGTGAAAATTCGAAGTACTCGTATTATATCTTCTACTTAGATCTAAGTGTACAACAAGTTTATTTATCTACACACATATCATAAGTCCTCTAAAACGCGTTCAGAAACCGTAGAAAATGACCAGCATTGCAGCACATCGTCGCCTCCGCCCGCCCTGCAGTTCCAGCGGTAAAGTAATAGTCATTACGACATCGAATTCGATGTCGTAATGACTTTTCGATATCAAATTCGATGTATCGAATTTGACAACCAACGTAATTTACAATCATAGTAATAAAACGGATCACTCACGTATATAAGTCCAGTTCAGTCCGACATGTAGGTATAATTAATAATGTGATTTTTTTTACAGAAAATAAAACAGTTTACGAAATGTCAGCTCGGTATGTTTGTCTATGATTTAAAAGAAACAGTCAAATTCGTGACAGGTATGGGTATGATATATGCCTTCGGCTTCTGAACCCATCTTAGAGTACTTTATAATATGTGTGTAGATAAATTAATGTATGCAACTCTACATAATTAGGCCTTAAAACACTCGTGTGATCCTATTATGAAACTCAGCTTCGCCTCGTTTCATAAAACACACTCGTGTTTTAAGGACCCTCATTATGTAGCTTTTGCATAAACTACTATTACGAAATGTGAATTTACGATTGGATAATTAGAAGATAGTGTCAACAAGTACAACGTATTACACTAGTGCCCTAAGCACGACTTGTCGAATCCTGCGTCACGTAAAGTCGAATAGTAAACTATAACGAGTTTGTATGACGTTTGGAACAGCGCCCGCCCGTGAGCGTATTTGGAACTAAAATTTAGTATGAGATTTCTCGATCTCGATACGATAACCGTAACGTAACGCAGGATTCGACAAGTCGTGCTTAGAGCACTGTGCATGTGTTTTGTTTTACTTACATAATGTTTTGTCAACAGGGCATTGTCACAGGTCGCGGAACGAGGAGATAGACAAGCGCGCGCGCAGGAAACTCATCATAGCCAGCGTGCTGTGCGTCATATTTATGTTAGGCGAAATTGTCGGTGAGTACCAAAAACTAATGAAATAAACTATACTTATGATACGATTTATCGTAGTACCAACAAAGAATATATCGTCGGGGATAGTGCAGTACCGCGTAACTAACACTGGTAAATACTGTATCTACACAACACCCATAGTGTAGGACCACGTAACTAGCACTAGTAAATACTGCATATCTACACAAAGCATATGCAACGGGTGTTTGAACTGGTATATTCCAAACGGGATTTTACGTTCGTTCTCGGGAAATCTTAATTTGGCTACATTAGTTATATGCGCGGTATTAACAAATGCCAGTTACGTGGATTTTCCCTATGGGTGTTGTCCAGATACGCAGTATTTACCAGTGCTAGTTACGCGGTATTGCACTATCCCCGACGCAATGTATTAACGTAACAGAAACGACAATGACGCAGACTGACTCAGGCTTCCGCGAGTCAAAAATCCGCTATACTTAGGATCGCTATTGTCGAGTGAGATCTATCTGTCATTCTCCACCAATGAGAGACAAGCTACTGGCCTATGATTGGTGGAAATTGACAGATAGACCTCACTCGATACTTAACTAGCGATTCTAGGGGATTTTTGACTCGCAATAATCTTGAGTCACGTCGTTGGCAACTAGAATGGATACAATGACATCTTCTTCCTATTTGGTGGAATGCCTCATGTTTCTGTGTTTATTCCAGGTGGTTACATGTCGAATAGTCTGGCAATAGCCACGGACGCTGCCCATCTTCTAACAGACTTCGCCAGTTTTATGATTTCGCTGTTCTCACTGTGGGTCGCCAGCAGGCCTGCTACTAGGAGGTAAGGAATATGGGTGTTTTTTTGAGTCCATACAGTAGGCCGGGATGGGCCACTTCTTTCCCTTTTGAGAACACGGCATAGCGACGTATTACTGCTGAATAGAGGTGCAGATAAAAATTGGACGTATCATAATCATTACCGCGGCTTTTTTCGTAAGGACTTTCCAAGTAAATTATAGAAGATACGGTGTTCAGAGGGTGGTTGGGCCGTGTATAAAACTGACTGTGTAAATATGGTGTATTAGGGGCCTGGTCAAACTACCACTGTAGTGCACGTTGCACGGGGCACAGAAACGTAACGAACGGTTAAAGCAGGAAAGGAAAGGAAATGGTAATGCGCGATTTCCCCTCTGCTAAAAGTTTTACATCAAGTCTGCGAAAAATGCGCAAGGTCTGTTGATTGTGCGCTCGTTTTTGGCATTTATGTTACAGTTTTGTTTTAGTATGAGTTTTAACGCATTGTCTTACCAACACCATGGACTTCGGGTTAGCGCTTGAAAACGTCCGAACCAAAAGACCACTAATTTGCAAAAAAGACCATTAATCGAGCGTCAGCCAGTCTTAGTTTGGTCGAACGACAGCGCTATGACGTATGGATGTCGTCGAAAAATGCCGTGTTGTACACATTTTTCGTGAATTTTGTACTAGACCCAAAGTCCATGGTGATAGTACGTCAATGGTATAACGTAACAAATTTCAACATGAGCATAGACGTGTGTTGTACGTGTGTGCCTCGTCCCCCTCGAAAAGTGCCAGAAAATGTTAAATGCATTCTTCTTCTTCTTAAAGTGCCACTCCATTATTGGAGGTTGGCCGTTAGCTCCGAAAATTTATCTCCCTATCTTGAGCCATCCGGAACAGTTGCTCCGCACTGCTGATTTAATGCATAGATAAGCCAAAGGCGCTTCACGTCTGTCTGCTTTATGATCAGTCCAGCAATGCGTATTGCTGACTTTCCAAACTGGGTTCGAGATAGGGATTTGCGTTCTAAATGTCAAGTGCCTTGGTCTCTAACTCTGGGCTTGAATGTAGCTTGCTTACTTGAGTCTGTTACTATGCGGCATAGTTTCTTTGTATTCCCTCACGCCAAAGGACACGGAAATTCATCAAGCCCATCCTCATTTCCAACAATGACATACAAAGCTTCGAGAAACCGTCAGAAGCTTAACCTTCGGCAGAAGTAACGTCAAATGCAAAAAGTGGTGACCCCATCTTTGTACCTTCCCGTACCACGGGGCCAAGTTTAACAGTATACAATATGCGTAAGCCATTTCCATGAGTGACAAGTATAGCTGTCAGTCATTGACATTTAAGGTTGACAGGGTCATTCTTCTCCACGTTTCAACCGATAATAAGATAATGTTCTGTCATACGATGACTTGCAAGACGGGTAGCAACTTTACTGACATAAGACGTTAGTTGCTAAGCTAACCTTGAGTTAAGTCTTGACTGTATCGGGGCAGAGGAGTAGAAGTTAAAGTTTTAACCTTCCAGAGTTTTTCTAAACCCTTTGTAGTTACCGACGGGACGGATTCTTTGCAAGGTTGTAGAGAATTCGATCAATTATAAATTATGGGAGGCACTTTTTGACCCTCGACGAAAAAAGAGGGGTGTTATAAGTTTGGCCTGTCTATCTGTGTGTCTGTCTGTGGTATCATACCTCTCGAACGGATCGACCGAGTTCGATGCGGTTCTTTATAAACGAAAGCTAGTTTAGTCGAGATGGTTCTTATTCTTTGCGTCTTCACGAATTTGGCAACGTCTAAAAGGCAATGCCATTAACCGTTATGGCATAAAGTGTTAGTGGCTTCAGTAATAGATGACCTATGGCACAGAAATGGTGGTCCTTTGCAATGAGTATCTATACGTGAAGTGATCCGTTTATTTCACTATGATTGAGTCTCACGTTAATTTCTTGTTAATGATGAGATGGTATAAGTAGTTTCCAGTAAAATAACTGGTAGCACGTTGAACGGTGGGTATGGTGCTTCGAAAATGGTCTTGTAGAGAGTTTCGAGACGCGTCCAGTATATAGTGTAGTGGTTGTAGTGATTGATAGTTGGGTCTGTGTGGCATGTGTTGATTCCTGTGGCACTGGAAGGGAAGATGTTGCATGAAAAACATACATTTATCGCATAGACGTAGACACATAGACATCTTGACATGTGTGGACGCCGATGAGCAAATTAAATTTTTTTAGTTCTTAAAATAATTTCACGTCAAGAATACAACTATTAGACGTCCGAAGTTGCAACTTACGCAAACGCACGTACCTACGTCAATGTTACTTATAGGTACGCGCCGACTGACATCAAATGTATATTTCTACACTAATATTATAAAGAGGAAAGATTTGTACCTATTTTTGTATGTTTGTAATGAATAGGCTCAAAAAGTACTGGGCCGATTTAATAAATTCTTTCACCAATAGAATGCTACATTCTTCCAATTTGACATAGGCTACATTTCATTTTGAAAAAAATTAGGGATCCTTGGTAAAATTTGAACAATGTAACCGAAGGTGTAGAAAAATGAGTCTTAAAATGTCTTTCGTCGAATGCGCTGCCGAAACTATTAGCGATAGAACAAAATAATGTACAACAATATTGAAGAACATCATAATGTCTACAAAAAACTCCGCGGTAGCATATGTCCAACTATTGTAGTTATGTCACTACAACAACTTTTTTCATTTTATAATTGTCTACCCCGTGCGAAGCCGGGACGGGCTGCTAGTATCCGATAATTAGGATGCCAAAAGAAATTCGCTTTCGCGCCGATTCGAACGTCAACTGTCAACGACAACCCACGCGCTAGGGATGTCCGTCTCCTGTAGTGACGTGTTATTGTGGTGAATCGTAATACTAAGAACCATCGCTAGAAAATCTACTTTAAAATACAATGCAATTTCAGCATGCTATCTGACAGACAGACGGATAACAAAGTGATCCTATAAGGGTTCCGTTTTTTCCTTTTAACGTTTCCGCATGTTCCCTAAAAATTGGGGAAAAAATATAAAAAAGTACAAAAATAATCAATAAATCGATTATTTACATTGATTCAGAAAATAGTTCCATCTCTTGCCACTAATGCGTAACTGTAGAAGTTCCGTAGTGGGTGAGCCGCTTGATTAAGCTACTCATAGATGGCGCTGAGGAGAGATCTTCCAAATAAAATATGACGCAAGGCATTGAAAAATTCGTTAGGTACACCAACGTTAAGTATAGCTTAATTGGTGGAGCGTGGTACGGATTACCGAGGTTGCTGGTTCAAGTCCAGCTGCTTAACGAATTTTTCTTTGCATTGTCATTGTATGTTGATGATGATAACCCCCATTTTTGCGTTTATTCCAGAATGCCGTTCGGCTGGTACCGGGCGGAGGTGATCGGCGCCCTCACCTCCGTTCTCCTCATCTGGGTGGTGACGGGGGTGCTTGTGTACATGGCGGTGCAGCGGGTCATCTACCGGCAGTTCGAGATCGACGCCCTGGTCATGCTGATCACTTCCGCGGTTGGCGTCGTCGTTAATCTCATGTGAGTGAGCGCTGTCGATTTTAATATTGACGACCGGATGGCCTAGTGGTTAGCGACCCTGACTATGAAGCTTGAGGTCCCGGGTTCGAATCCCGGTCTTGGCAAATGTTTGTATGATGAATACGAATGTTTGTTCTCGGGTCTTGGATGTTTAATATGTATATAAGTATGTATTTATCTATATAAGTATGTATATCCGTTGTCTAGTACCCATGGTACAGGCTGTGCCTAGTTTGGGACTAGGTCAATTGGTGTCAATTTGTCCCATGATATTTATTATTATTATTATTATTAGTTTCGTATATTTATTGCAATCTCAGGCTAGGTTTTCACAATATTCATATAAAAAGTAATAAAACAATATTAATACAAAATATAAAAACATTATAAAAACCTAACCTAGGGCGCCGCCGGCAGCGAGGCGGGGCCTAAGCTACCGGTGGTCAGGGCGACAGAGAGAGGAACCTCCTGACTATCCGAGCCGTGTCCAGGAGTACCGCCTTCTGTATCTGACCCTTGACCCAACCACCTAGCGAGAGCCTTTTAAGGTGATGGTCAAGGCTCTTCGCTATTAGACCGTTCGCCGAAACGACTATCGGGACAGTGATCGTCGAATCAACAGGCCACATGGCGGTAACCTCGTGAGCCAAGTCAAGGTACTTGCTGACTTTGTCCTTCTCGGCCTTCACGAGGTTCACGTCATGGGGGATCGTGATGTCGACGAGCACTGCCTGGCGCTTCGATCGATCTATCAGCACGATATCAGGTTTATTGGCGACAATAGTCCTGTCCGTGATGATAGATCGATCCCAGTAGAGCGTGACACGACCATTTTCAAGAACTGGTGCAGGTGTGTACTTATAGTACGGCACTTCGAAGCCCACAAGACCGAATGAAAGAGCAAGTTGCTGGTGAATAATCCTGGCTACAAGGTTATGTCTGTGCAAGTACTCGCCGTTAGCAAGACTAGAACAACCAGAGATAATATGCCTGAGTGACTCCCCGGGACGGCGGCATGCCCGACAGATGTCGACCGTACCGTCCTTCAGGATATACCTGCGGTAGTTATTAGTCATGATAACTTCGTCCGCAATTGCACAGGCAAAACCTTCGGTTTCCCCGAAGAGGTCCCCGAAGCGTAGCCAGTTCACCGACGCGAGCAGGTCTACATCGGGCCCCATGAGGGCCTTATAGAACCGCCCGTGTAGCTCCTTACTCTCCCATTCAGTCTTGCGGTCCTCGGTGCTGATGGTCGGTTCAAGAGCCTGAAACAGAGGAAGCATCCGGGCACAGTACCCGGATAGATTAGTTCCTCCCTCTGTCGCCCCAAAGTACGCTCGCATGCAGTTCTCGTTAATTGTTCGAGTCCATCGCATGCGTCGCACTGCACCACCGGCAGCGGGAGCCGTGGGCGGGGCAGGATGCCTCGCTGGCCCCAAGCGTGCCGGCAGCGGTCGCCTTTTAGTATTATTATTATTATAATATGCGAAAAAAGTGGCCCAAAATTTTCATACGTTTTTTGTATTTTCATGTCCCCTCAAAAAAAAACATTACACGTAAAAAGATGCAAGTCTCTCCACGCAGTTCTTCTACAAAAAAAAAAAAAAAAAAGATTATCATGATACTCGGGACTCGGGTAAAAAATATGTACTTATTTAAATTTAAGTACCTCGACTTTCGCTCTTCAGTCCCTTCGAGACCATGGACGCAACGTCGCGTCCGAAACGTCGAGGTATTTAAATTTAAATATATATTTTTTACGCGATTAAGTCCTGAGTATCATGATATTGTGTGAAAATCGCGAAAGTTTAGATCAGTAAGTACATAAAAATTAAGATGTAATGTTAAAGCCAGTCGATTATTTTAGTCAGTACCTACCAGGGGATGTCCACTGTACTCGATTTCCATCAAATCGAAGCCTATCATTTAACCATGGAAGAAGATAGAAAGAGTAAGCCGAATTACGGTAAAAATTCTAGAAAAAAGTGTCTCTAAGTACCTACAGCTTTTTTTTAAATGACCCAAACACTTTATTGTACAAAAAACAGAATAAAAACTCAAGTTACCAACAATAAAATTCGAGTACAAACCCGCAATTATCCATCGGATCTCTACTAGCCAACGTAACGTCACGTTTGTTTTGCAGCATGGGTCTGACGCTGCATCAGCACGGGCACAGCCACGGCGGTGGCGGGCACGGGCACAGCCACGGCGGGGCCAACCCCGTTCTCAATAACAAGGTCGGTAAACCACTGTAACTATACCCTTATAATCAGTCATAGGAATCCACGGGGAAAATTTTTATGACAGGTAAGAAGTTCCTATATCGATAAACTCAATAATCGATGCTTGTTCCGCTAAGCAGCAGTGCTTGCACTGTTGTGTTCCTGTGTGGTGAGTAAGACAGCCGGTGTAATTACGGGCACAAGAGACATTTCATCTTAGCTCTCTAGGTTGGCAACGCATCTGCGAACCCTCCGGGTTGCGGGTGTCTATGGGCAGTGGTGATTACTTACCACCAGGTGACCCACTTGCTCGTTTGCCTTCCTCGTCGTATAAAAAAAAACTTGTGATCGCCCCTAGAATTGTGTGTAATTTTTTGTAGGTATTGTTCCGAAGAGGACTATGAAGTTGACACAAAGTTTATATTTTTAACTAGCTTATGCCCCGCGGCTTTGCTCTCGTGAAATATTTCAAAATAAGCTAGTTCCCTATCCCATGGTAAGTTAGAAAAACCCTTTCTTAGTCCACTTCTAGGATACTCAAAGTATATGTCTGCTTGTCTGCCAAATTTCAAGTCTCTAGGTCCAGTGGTTTAGACGGTGCGTTGTCTGTCAGTTAGTCAGTCACGGTACTGTTTTATAGGTCTAGATAGATAAATGATTGCTAAGTTATAGCTAGCTAGGGAGTAACTTAAAATTAGTATCTTTTAATAATTAATAATAATTGAATTCATGATCTCAGTAGGAGTATCTTTTTGTATTTTTTCTCCCATTTTTTTATTTTTACGCAATTTTTGCTAGTCACTGCAAAAAGTGATAAAAACAAGCTAAGATTTGAATACATGGAAAAAATTCGGCCTTTCCTCTATGTCCAATCGTGGTGTAGGGGAAAAGCACACGACCCGGAGTGTCGAGGATCCGGGTTCGATTCCCGGGGTTGGCATTTTATGTCCAATCGTGGTGTAGGGGAAAAGCACACGACCCGGAGTGTCGAGGATCCGGGTTCGATTCCCGGGGTTGGCATTTTTCTGGTTTTTTTCTGTGTATTCATGTTTCAGTGAGTTTATAAAAAATATAATAATTGAATTATTAATCCTAGTGAAAATTTTAAACTATTTTTGTGTTTCTCTTTCCAAGCAGAATCGAACAGACAAATAATCAAATTATAGTATCAATAACCTAACCATCTTAGAAAAGTTGAAAATCCATTTGTCATTTCAAAGTTCAATATTTCGAAAACAGGTGGACCGATTTTAATGAAACTTGGCTAAGAACCATCTCGATTAAACTAGCTTTCGGTTAAAAAAAAAACGCATCGAAATCGGTCCATTCGTTTGGGACCTATGATGCCACCGACATATACACAGATACATAGATATACACATTTCAAACCTATAACCCTCTTTTTCGTCGGGGGTAAAAAATGTGAAATATTGTCAAATTATTCTTCTATTTTGGCTCCCAGGACCGAACCAGCGAATCCGACGTCGAGAGCTCGTTGTCCCACCATCAGGAGCAGCGGGAGAACATCAACGTGCGCGCCGCCTTCATACACGTGCTGGGGGACTTCTTGCAGAGCTTCGGCGTCTTGGTCGCGGCCATCGTCATCTACTTTAAGGTTAGTTGGGGCTCTCCATCATCATGCCAGGTGGAAGACGTCCACTGTTGGCCATAGGCCTTCCCCTAGGATCTCCACGACGCTCGGTCTCGTGCTGCCCGCAGCCAGTGCTACCCGTGATCTTTATGAGATCGTCCGACCGCCTTGCAGAAGGCCTACTAACACTTCGCCTTCCGATACGCGATCGCTACTCTAGAATCTATTTGGGATTCTGCGAGGTTATTCCATCATCATGTCAGCCGATTGACGTCCACTGCTGCTGCACTCTCCACTCAGACCCGTCTTATGCTTTCCGCATCCACCGCGGTCCCGCAATCTTTACTAGGTCGTCGCTCCATCTTGTTGGAGGCCTACCGAAGCTCGTCTCCCGGTCCGTGGACGCCATTCGAGAACCTTCTGACCCCATCGGCCATCAGTCCTGCGAGCAATGTGCCCCGCCCACTGCCACTTAAGTTTCGCAATTCTTCGGGCTATGTCGGTAACATTATTGTCGATAACATTCCCAAAAACAGTCCATCCCATCAGGACGTACTCGTTCTCGTTACAGTAGGTCTAGCACAATTCACAGTGCGACTTCTATCTCGCGCGAGAACGACCTGCCCGTCCTTTTCCGTCACTCAGAATACAACGGGTAATATAACCTCGCGCGACAAAGTCGCGGCCAGTCGTGCTAGCCCTACTCATAGCTCAGCAAATTGCACACCTTAAGTCGTAGTGGGAAGAAGGGCTGGTAGACTCTGGTCGAAAGGCTGATAAGCCTCCCGCTAGATGGTCGAACGAGGTGGTAATAGTCTCAGGAAGCTATTGACTTCGGGGTGGATTGTTGAGATCCTATTGCTATCCTCATCTTATCATCATCATCATCATCATATCAACCGGAAGACGTCTACTGCTGAACGGCAGCCTTCCCTAAGGATCTTCACGACGACCGGACTTGTGCTACCCGCAGCCAACAGCTCATCTACTTCAAGATTAATGGAAGCTATAGGGATACTGGGGTACCTTCGAGATCGAATCAGAGGGGCCGTTTGTAAATTATGTGCTTGGGTTAGCGGATGTCTAGTGATTTGAGACACTCGAACAAAATGTTGGTGATTGTCATAGAGTGACAGTGGGCGAGGTATATTGCTCGTAGAACTGATGGCCGTTGGGGCCGTAAGGTTCTAGATTGGCGGTAAAGTGTTAGTAGACCTTCTGCAAGGTGGACGGACGATCTGAGAAAGATTGCGGGAAGCCATTGGCTGCGGGCAGCACAAGACAGAGTGTCGTGGAGACCCTTGGGGAAGACCGCCATCTGGCAGTGGACGTCTTTCGGCTGATGAGTGTTAATCTGCGGGTAAACCATAGTTACCGGCGTAGCTTAGCAAAATGCACACGTTAATTAATAACCTATTCCTCTTCAGCCGTCATGGGACCTGGTGGACCCGATCTGCACGTTCCTGTTCTCGATCCTGGTGCTCATCACCACCTTCAACATCATCAAGGAGACGCTGCTCGTGTTGATGGAGGGCTCGCCGCGAGGAGTTGACTTCCAGGTGAGGAGTTATCAGAGGAAGAAGGAAAACGTTAGGCAACCTAAAGTGAAGTGTCAGCCCCCCCCCCCCCCAATATGGGTGCATACAACTTATTCAATAACCTAACCTGACCAACTTAGAAAAGACATCTAAAAAAAACGATTTTAATGCAACTGAAGCTATGAACCATCTCGATCTAACTGGCTTTCGATTAAAACAACTGCATTGAAATCGGCCCATCCGTTGGCGAGTTATGATGCTGAACGTATAACACTACGTTTTTGGTTGGGAGTTAAAAATATCGCTAAGTTTTCAGCTTTGATTTGTAGCTATTAACTAATATGAATATCATTTATGTGTTGTAGGAGGTGGCTAACACATTCTTATCACTGCCCGGCGTAGTGAGGGTGCACAATCTGCGCATGTGGGCGCTTTCTCTGGACAAGACGGCTCTCTCCGCGCATCTTGCTATCCGTGAGTATTATTTGACGACCGGATAGCCTAGAGGTTAGAGACCCTGACTATGAAGCTTGAGGTCCCGGGTTCGATTCGCGGTCGGGGCAGATGTTTGTATGATGAATACGAGTGTTTGCTTTCGGGTCTTGGATGTTTGATATGTATTTAAGTATGTATTTATCTATCTATATAAGTATGTTTACCCGTTGTCTAGTACCCATAGTACAGGCTTTGCCTAGTTTGGGACTAGGTCAATTGGTGGCAATTGTCCTGTGATATTTATTTATTTATTACACGGCGACCGAGCGAGTGCGAAACGTCTCCGTTCCAGCGGGACTACTATGATATTCGAAAATCGAAGTTCGTATCGTATCGTCCTGCTCACTCTCGTATTAAATAATATTAGCTTGAGCGGGACGGCACGATACGAAGTTCGAATTTTGCTCTTCGTAGCAAGGGGACAGCTTGGACAATAATGTTTTCGTGTGTCTGTCCGGCTGCTCTAAAGGTCGCATTTCTCAACAGATTCTCTGGAAATTTCGTGAGCAGGTTCGATAATTTTATAAGTACCTAAAGATTTTTTCGTGGATTCGTTTTTAAGGTTCTGTACTCAAAGGGTATTCACATAATGTAACATTATTTTGAGAACAAAGCGGTCTTGGAGACGCAATCATATATCATTCGGTTGTCACTTCTTTTCTTTCTTTTTTTTGTAAAGAACTTCTCGAAGAAATTTCATCGGCCGTCCCGAACAAAGTGTCATTCTGTGGAAATTGCTAACTATGTAAATAAATCGTCATAGTTAATTCATCATCAATTTCAGTATGGCGGTTTGTTTACAAATAATTAGCAAGTTTCATAGAATGCCACTATGAATACATGTGTCTTTTTATAAATATACTCATTTCACAAATATACAGAGACGGCAAAGGAAGAATCTCTGGTTTTTTAAACATGTGATTAATGATAAAAATAATGAACATGTGTTTTTTTGAGAAATAAACACCCTTTAATACTTGCGCAGTTTCCCCATAGAACGAGATTTTATGTAGCATCACTTAATATACTCGCTTCTAGGTACGGGCGTGAGTCCCCAGAAGGTCCTGGAGCAGGCCACGCGGCTGGTCCACGACAAATACAACTTCTTCGAGATGACGCTTCAGATCGAAGAGTTCAGCGACGGCATGGAGGCGTGCAGCCAATGTAAGATGCCACAGTCGTAGTCAGTAGCAGTGAGGTTAGTATGTTGATTAGTTGATGAGTTCCATGGTGAGAAGTTGATTAGCTGATGAGTTCCATCTTGAGAAGTTGATTAGCTGATGAATTCCATGTTGAGAAGTTGATTAGCTGATGAGTTCCATGTTGAGAAGAATCAGTTTTTTTTTTTAAGAAAACGTAAATGTGTCCATAATCGAGTTGTGCGCTTATTTCAGTCATAATTTTAAAAGAATTATGGTTCATTTCTGAGTAATTGTTATTGTTGTATGTATTTAAAAATATAATTTCTTTTACTCCAGAATAAATAAATTATAAATGTTCCATTTTAAAAACATCAACATAATATTTAAAGACTTTCATGTTAACCCGTAGAGTTAAATCCGAATTTATGTGAAGTATTTAGTGTAAATTCAGTATTTATTCGCTAGATATTAGTTTATCATCAAATTGTAGAGGTTATGCCAACTTTAATGGCAACACGGGTGAGGTTTTAGGAAATAGCTGCTTCTTTTATCAATCAATATATTGGAGTCGGCTGCGCTTCAAAATTATCAAAATTATTGTAGCCCCGATTATGAATTGTATAGTTTGCATTACATTCCTGCGCTGGGTTGATTACTCCTAACGCGTTCGCTTCACGGTCTCGGCAATGTAATGCAAAGTGAAACTTACACAAATTTTCTTACTAGAATGAATTCGGAGTGGTGTTAAGGTCACTCTTCTATGGAGAGTGGTGATATCATCTGCTTTAACATTTTCCGATACGTTTCTTATTTATACACGAGTTCATGTTTATGGGAGGTCGGTGGAATGAATTGAACCAAACTATAGTCGTACCACGATAACTCTGCAACGAACTGACAACAGTAGAAATCTAAAGTTTGTTTATGGCAACACTGATTTATAGTCAAACAACACGTTTTGAACTTTTGATTAGATTAAACATTAAACAGGTCATCGTTCATTCACCATCCATCATTAAAATACGTCTCATATTTCGTTTTTTAGATTTTTTTACCGTACAACGGCAAAACCTACTAAACACTGGCAAAATTGTCCTCCAATGGACAGAGCCATATTTAAAAAAAACAGCAACTTTTGCTTGCTACTATCATTATTATTTATAATTAAAGAAATGTCTAAGTGACATGAAAAAAGTATTACCACAGCGTGATTTTTCTGAGTTCCCAATTAATATCTTATGCAGTGTTATCATGGAACGATTATAAACTAATGTCATTTAGACATTTTGTATGGAAATGAGCCTGTGGTTTTCGTATGTCTGTTAAGCGTATTCGTCAATTTGATACTTTCATTCGTTATCATTACTCTAGTGAATTCAACTGTAATTATTTTCCTTGTCTTTAGGCCAGCAATTAATCGAATTAGGCGTCATAGCCAGGGAAAGAGAGAGACAGCTCATAATAAGTGAAACACTAGAACATAATGTCGCTAAGAATGTGCAAAGTGCTTCAAATTCCCCAAATGGAGAACCTGAGCAGCGTAGCTATTTTCCATGGAATATGTTACCCTGTAAAATTTCTTAGTATAAAGTGCCTTATAGATAGTCCAATTATTTGTGTTTAGTCCCAATGTATTAGTCTCGCAAATTTTATATTTACAGTGTCGGATGCAAGATGAAATGGCTCTACATATAGTTACCTTTTTAGCTCAAATTTGATATTTGTCGTGAATGTAAATTGCTCAGAAGCGCGAGCAATAGTTTATTATGTGATGTGAAAAACATCACAGTAATTAGTTAAGAATTTATTTGTCAATTTTACATTAATTGTAAATATATTTTTAACTTGGTTCCTATGAAATGTTTAATAGTAACCTAAAAATAGTTTTAAAACTAACGTCAATGCGTTACGGATGTTATGCGAAATGAAACTACAATGAAATAAAAAATAAAATATTTATGAGTATTGAACATTATCATTTTTGTCAAATTATCACAATTTACTTATTTATTAGTTCAAAGTTCACCACTTCACTTGAGACGCTTTGTTTTTAGTAACTTGTTAAACTCTTATTTGACAGAGCGTTAACGTTTTAAGACTGATTTACATTGATCCAGTAGGTAGCGCTAATGGCGTCGCAGGATCACGACGTTTACGTGGTGTCTAGATGAAGGTTCAAGAAATGTTTACATGAGGCTAAGACCCGCCAGCGCTGGCGTCAGCCACTAAATCAATGTAAATCCTTTAGTTTGGGGCAAACAGTTCCCATACTAATTATGTTATTAACGCTAGCGCGATCAAGGCGTTTGATGTCACAAAAAAACTGGTCCTCGAGGCACAGGCATCACAAGATCGCCATGCCTTCGTAATTTCTGAAAAAGGAAAAAAAAAAGTTTTTTTTTCTAATCCACAAAATTATGTCACTGCATACGGGGTACCTACGTACAACATTTACCCAATATTGGAAAAAAATCGTTTATATTTTCATGTTAATAAAAGAAAATGGCTGTATAAGGGTCAAATTATATCTATACAAAAAAAAATTTTTTTTCAAATAAACAGCCTAAAATCAATCTCACGTCAAAAACTGTCATGGAAATAGTTTTCTCATTTTAACTACGACATTGGCCTATAAATTGGTTTTATGTGAAAACCATTATAAGTAGTGAGTTAATTTATTACTAGTTAGTCGTAGGCCTTATTATTTGGAATGTTGGGTCCAAATGCAATAGCCTAACCAACTTAGAAATGTTGGAAAACCCCCAACATTGTCATTTCAAAGTTCAGTATTTGAAAAACGGGTGAACCGATTTTAATGAAACTTAGCAAAGAACCATCTCGTTTAAACTAGCTTTCGATAAAAAAAAACCGCATCGAAATCGGTCTATCCGCTTGGGAGCTGTGATGCCACAGACAGATACACAGATACACATGTCAAACTTATAACACTCCTCTTTTTCGTCGGGGGTTAAAAAAGAGGGGTGCGGTGTCATAAGTTTGACATGTGTATCTGTGTATCTGTCTGTGGCATCACAGCTCCGAAACGGATGGACCGATTGCGCTGCGATTTTTATAATCGAAGGCTAGTTTAATCGAGATGGTTCTTAGCCAAGTTTGATTAAAATCCGTCTACCCGTTTTTGAAATATTGAATTTTGAAATGGCAATGTCGGGGGTTTTTTGAACTTTTCTAAGTTGATTATTGGTTCGGGGATTTAAAACCGTACCTAATGGGAATAAGTCGCCGTGAGACTCAATCATACTGAAATAAACGGATCAGTCACGTATATAAGTTGAGCTAAGGCCGCAAGCAGAGCCTTGGCACGCAGTGTGCGTCTCGCTGCCGCTGAGTCGTGCGCTCCTGGAGGAAGCACTACGAATTAGTCCGAAACATGTCGGGCTAAACTTGACTTAATACACGTGAGTGATCCGTTTATTGCACCATTATTAGAATTGCAGATATTAAACTACTTCTTTCGTTTTACCTAATAAAGGATGAAATGAAAGTATTAAATTTTAGTAATTTTAATGTAATTTATAAATTGTAATTATTTAAACGTAAGTGTCCTTAGGAAGAGAACTGAGTCTTCCAAAAGCTAGTTTTAAGAAAAACTAATAAATATATAAAATACATTTGAACGATTAAATGTATTTTTCAAATGAAAATATATTTTGTGAAATTGTTTTTTGTTTTTTTTTTCACTAATACACCATGCCCGTTTTCGACCACAGGTAACGAAGTTAAATATCGGCGAATATACATAAAAAAACAGGCCGAGTTAAGGGTTCCGTACCACCATTTTTTAATAATATGTATTTTTAAGCGTTTTTTGAAAGGGGACTACCTTTAATTTCAATAAATTTTTGCTTTGGGTATTTTTCAAGCAATGTCCTTTTTTTCTATTCAAATAGGTACCAATTGAGTTGGTGTAGGTATACTGAAATTGAAAAGTAGCTATAATAATCACGAATTACTGATATTTTTACTTTATGAATATATCGTAAAGTAGGTAAATGTCTATATATTAAATACCTGCAATATTGTATGGAAACAAAAAATTGTCAATTACCACAATTTTTCTTTTATTAGGACCCAAATACCTAATGGATGATACAGATGATATAAGTCAGTATTTATGAGCATAAAAAGGAGTCGTTTTACTATCCAGACGATAATACTTATGTTTTAATTCGCTGAAATCTGAAGAAACGTAGGTGTGCGTCGAAAAGATGATAAAGCAGACTACTTATCTTATCTTAACTCCTGCCCATCCTTAGTTGTCTTAAGTTTCTAACCTGAGACTGAAAGGTGTTTGGATAAAACTGGTGTCGTTTTAGTACTTTTACAGCCATGGAAGGTAGTTGCATATTTTAAAAATAACGGTTTTAAAACTGGCCTATGGTAAGGCTGTCACAGGTAACGCCATCTATCGTATAACTTTAGTACTTGTTCATTCCAAAGTAAGGTTTGATTGATATTGGGACCGAGCGTGTTAGTTCGGCTGGGCACGTATAGATGGCGCAAACAGCAATTTAACCAAAATATCGAACCTGTCAACCATCAAGTATTGTTTCTATAATTCAATGTCCAAGTTCCCATGAATTAAACAAAAACAAACGAAGTAAGGACGAGACTCGGGCACAGGGATAGTGTAGCTTGCTATTAATTAGTGAAAGAATTTTTAAAATCATTTTCAGTAAGTAGGTTCTTTATTATAATTATTATAAGCATGCGTAAACAGTATCGGAGCTGAGATATTGAAGTTACGTTATCTTTGAAGATCAGTAAACTTATCCAATTATTTTCTCTTACAGTAAGTAATGGGTTACGGACCTCATTTCTCTTCTTCCGTGGCGAAGGACCACACAGGCGTGCAAATATCAACACAAACAACGCGAGCGACCCATTTATTTTGTAGCGACCTTAGCGCCATCTGTCATCCAGTAGAACCTCAAGCGACTCCCAGCGCCATCTAGTCATTAAACATAATAACTTCTAAGTGCCGTTCCAAACCACGCTGACGAAGTTTCTAAAGTCGGTTGTATGAATACAACTTCCATCTCTTTCCATTCGGACTTCGGTCCCCAGGCAGAATATTTTCATTACGTTTAAGCTTAGAGCAGGAAAGGAATGGAGATGTTAACGCGCGATTTCCCCTCTTACATTAAGTCTGACCAAAATGATCAGGGTCTGCTGATTGCGTGCGTGTTTTTGGCATTTGTGTGACAGTTTTGTTTTAGTGTTAGTTTGTAGGAACGTAACAAATTTTGACATGAGCGCAGACGTGTGCTGTACGTGTGTTCCTCGTCCCCCCACAAAGTGGCAGAAAAATTGTAGTGGATAGATAAGCCAAAGGCGTCTCCCGTCTGCCTGCTTTATGCGTTTAAGTTATCACGGTAGTTCCATTACAAAAACTCAATGTTTTTAGCAATTTTCTGAAACAATGCCCTACTGACGACCGCCTGCGGTCTACCAACGATTTTCTCGTAGTTCAGTCGAATCCAGTTGTGTACGTGGCCAGGAATTGCTATCTGGACTCCGAGTTTCTTGGCAATTTGAATTGATGTTGGACTGTAAAAATAACGTTATGGATGCAATTAACGCCTTTCACATGAAAATAAACAACTAAGGCTAAATACTGTGATTGTGCTGCAACTGTAATATCTCAGTTCCGATATTACTTGAAGCAAAATTGCTTTGCCAGTGCATCAGTACTTACTGCGAAATCATAGTGGCCGTGGCAAAACTCCTTATAACGTGGGTAGTCCCCCCTTCCTCTTATCTAAGTTTTGTGATCGTAACTTTAAAAATAACGTTTTTCTCTACAAACTTCCACCCCACCCTTTAGTGGTAGAACTTCCCCTTAGGTGTGGAATTTCCAACAATACTTCCTTAGAGGATCCCTACACTGTATGCCTAAGGTATCTATGTGCAAAATTTCAAGTTTGTAGGTCCAGCGGTTTGGATTTTGTTTGCAGCGGTTGATAGATGACCTAATCAATTCACAATTTTATGTAAAACACTACACTGCTCAAAAGTGTCTAGGGATCAATTATGCGTGGACTTCCATTCTATGTTCAGTATCTAATTATTCTATGATATCTAAAATCTCATTTTTTTTGGTGTTCCCGTAAGGGCCGTCACAGACGGGTATTGCATTCCGACTGCATTGTAACTGCCAACTGCTGACCGTCGGTGCAGTTCCATTGCAGTTGGCAAGACTTGCAAATGTATGGGCAATCGGCAATACAGAGGATCGAGCACGACTTTACGAATGCTGCGTAACGTTACGGTTATCGTATCGAGATCGAGAAACCTCATTCAAAATTTTAGTTCCAAATACGCTCACGGGCGGGCGCTGTTCCAAACGTCATACAAACTCGACAACATACAATGACAATGCAATCCGGCAATGCCTCGGTAATCCGTACCACGGGTACGGTACGGCGGTACGGATTACCGAGGTTGCTGGTTCAAGTCCAGCTGCTTAACAGATTTTTCTTTGCATTGTCGTTGTATGTTGAATTTCATACTATTAATGTTTCATAAAATAAAAAATAAAAATAATCAATAAATCGATTATTTTCATTTAAACTCGACAACGTTTACTATTCGATTTTAGTGACGCAGGTTTCGAAAAGTCGTGCTCGACCCTCTGCCCGTCTGTAAACGGCCCTAAGACGGACGCTTACCAGCGGCACGGCGCGGCATGTCACGTGTCACGTCAAAGGAATCTAGTAAGGTCAAATGATGAATCTTATGTTAATATCCTTAGATGGTCATACCCAGGGAGCGAAACTTTGGTGCCGGTGACGTCATTATGACGTAAATTCACATTACGAGACGCCGATTTTATTAATACGCTTTTTAACACCCTGTCCCAAAAATGGGGGTGTCTGTTTGTCTGTACCCGGTCCTTGTATAATAACCTAAACATCTTTGCTACGCCCCAATGAATCTTATTAATGCAATCGGCTAAGTTCTAATTTTCCAAATTTTGAAATGTTTTTTCTATGCATTGCTTGCTTTTCCCGTTAAATTCTGCTGACAGCAGGAATATTTTATTATTATTGTTTACAATGACAATTAATATGTACGCCTATATCGGTAAACAAAAGTCGCTAGTGTTAATAATTATAATTATAATCTAGAACAGTTCAATGTTTCAAAAACGGGTTAACCGATTTTAATGAAACTTAGCTTAGAACCATCTCGATTAAACTAGCTTTCAAACAAAAAATAAAACCGCATCGAAATCGGTCCATCTGGTTGCGAGCTACGATGCCACAGACAGATACAGACACACAGATACACAGGTCAAACTTCCCCCTTTTTCGTCGCGGGTTAATAAAAACACTCTGTATGTAGCTTGACGTCATAGGCCTCTCATTGGTACCAAAGTTTCGCTCCCTGCCATATCGTTACAAGGAGACTTGAACATACCGCGTGTTGCCGTGGTAGGCTTACAATATACTGTGGAATCAATACTTTGCCGTGCTCTGCCGCGCTGTGCCGCTGAACCGCCTTTAAACGTGGGTGCCGAGGTCGCCATACCGGGCAGAGCTGATGTGGTCGTCGAGACAGCCAGTCCTGGCTACCCTCTCGAAGTAGGAGGCCGAAAGCCGTGGTATTCTCTTGAGGACTGGCGACGTGTAGTTGGTCTCGTAAAGGCCGAAACGCTCTCTGGATAACAAAAAAAATTTCGTTAGGCCAGGACGGGCCAACTCCGTGTTAAGGTAAGATTTTACAAGTACGCGGCGGGTCCGGCCCGGCGGACTAAATTCACATGGCCGCCGCGCACCCAGCCAGGCGCGCAACGACCGGGTCGCATTTCGGTTGTCGCATCGTAGCAAGAGTCGCTATTTATTGAAATGATTTAGCGAAGTTGGTCTTCTGTACTTGTACTATTATGTATTCTGTGGTCAAGCAGAGCTTGGAGACGTAAGTTAAAAATCAGGACAATGGGGTCTGATGATTTTTTTCATTGAATTGTGTCACTTCCCTAATGATAAAAACATAAGCAGCAAATGTTAATGTTAAGAATATTTAAGCATGAGATTGATTTCTGATTTCAGAAAAAAATGGACACAATTAGAAGCAATTTACACACATGATAGTTTGCAACCGCTGTACCAAATTTTTAACTCAATCGGTCCTGTAATTTTTTAGCGAGTTCTTAATTTCTATGCGAGTGCCTTTCAAACAATTTTTACATCGATATCTATTAACAACTTACGAGAATCCTCTCATCCATTCGAAATTGTCCATCAGCGTCCAATAAGTGTACGCTATGACGTCACAATTGTCCTTATAAATGGCCGCGTGCACCGATCTCAGGTAGCTATCGATATAGTTAATGCGTTTGCGGTCCTTTAGTCCCTTCTCGAACGACACTCCGTTCTCTGTGATGACTACTGAAGGGTTGTCGTAGGTGTGCCTGATCCAGTTCAGGGTTTTCCTAAGACCCCAGGGCACTATCTAAGGAAAAACATGGCACAGTTGTGAACACAACTCTACTGTCAAGTGCTTTAGCGTTAGCTAGATATTTTTGAGCACCTCTGATGGCGTCATGTATACAGCATATAATCATTACACTTTAAATGGGTGCCTAGAAAGATCTTGTTTGAGTTTAATCAAGTGGAAACACTGATCCATCATAAGCATAACCCACCATATAGGTAGTTTCAGAAGGTCTAGCACAACTCACAGTGCGACTTCTATCTCACGCGAGAACAACTGTCCGTTCTTTTCTGTCACTCAAAATGCAACGGGACGGGTAATAATATAATCTCACGGGACCAACTAAGTCGCGGCCAGTCGTGCTAGCCAGACAGGCCAACCACTAAAAATGCGTTAACACGTTCGGCGGTGGTAGGTGGGTGTAACCCTTATAACAATTTTATTAGCTCTAAAGAAAGCATTAAAAATGTTGACAAAGGACGTCTACATGATATTTTACAGTTCCAACTCGATCAAGGTATCCTCTGTCAGTGTCAGGTTGCCATTGATCTCTGGATCAAACCAGATGATATATCGACGGTACTCTGACTCAACCTCGTATATAAGCTTTGACGAAATTGAAATAACCACTCTAGACCGCAAATCTAAGGTGGTTATTCCAATACCGTCAAAATTTATATACGAGGTTGAGTTAGAGTAGCGTCGATATAGGCCTCAATTAAATGCCTATTGAGCCTAAGACTTATAACTTCAAGGCAGCTCACCCGTAGCCACGAGGAGTTACTCTTCGGCCACTCAGGGCTAACAATCAGCTTCACTCCCATATCATTATAAAAGCTCGGATTGGCCGTAATCCTGCCATCTCCAGGCTTCACCAGGTTTGTAGTGTAATGGTTCAGGCCAAGGAAATCGAAGGAGCCTCGGATCATGTCCACTTCTTCCTTAGTGAAGACCGGGAGACGGGAGCGGAAGAAACCTTGGCGCTTGGAGATGACGTCTATGCGGCGACGCATGATCGGAGGATAGCCGCCTCGCTTGGAGAAGATGGGATTGGCGAACCAGCCGAACTGAAAGAAATAATCAAAATTAGGGTAGAGCTGTTTATGGGTAACTTGTGAGATATAATTATTGAAATATAAAAACTCATTATTATGTTTACAGAAGAAACATGAGTACTACTTTGAGCATAATCTGTTGCAAAGCCGAGCAAAGGTCTGCCCTAACACTTCCATTGTTCCCGGTCGTTTGCAATGAGGGCTCGCCAATGAGAGATAAGCTACTGGCCATATGATTGGTGGAAATTGACAGACAGACCTCACTCGACACTGGCGATCCTAGCGGATTTTTGACTCGCGATAGCCCTCACTTCCAAAATTAGAACAGTTTGTTCCGCCATCGCCTTCTAGGTCTGCTTGGTGGGTTCGAAGTCGAAGTTTGAGCAACGTCATTCAAACAAATCCATGGTCCAGGCCCCTGTTTCACCAAATTTAAAATTGATAGATTTCAATGTCAATTTTTTTTATACGAGAACGAAGGAAAACGAGCAAGTGGTTCATCTGATGGTAAGTGATCACCACTGCCCATAGACACCCGCAACCCCAGGGGTTTGCAGATACGTTGCCAACCTAGAGAGCTAAGATGAAATGCCTCTTGTGCCCGTTATTACACCAGCTGTCTTACTCTCCACACCGGAACACAACAGTGCAAGCACTGGTGCTTAGCGGCAGGATTACCGAGTAAGATGGTGGTAGCGATCCGGACGGATCTCGCACAAGGTCCTACTCCTACCACCCCCAAAATTCGGTGTCAATTGCTGACTTGAAAAGCTTTTGTTTTAGCGCGCTTCATAGTGTCAAAGAAATGTAGTTCGAATTGTCATATAAAACTGACAATTGTAAAGATGGTGAATTAGGGGCCTGGAGCGGAGATTTGCATGAGAAACCCCTCTCTCATTTGATCAAAAATATATCGAGCAAACCTAGAGGTTTAGGCAGTAGACTGCGTGACGTAAATGACCAGTATAATAATTCTCATTTACGACCGCATAATGTAAGTTCAGTAACTGACCAGGAATTGCCTTGCAGTCTCAGCGGCCACCTTGTCAACCGACGACGTCGTGTAAGGCTCCATCCACGGCATATCGAGAGCTATGCCGATGTATCCTGAAAATTCCAAGATGTCGCGGTTAAGAAAATTACTTAATTGTTTTTGCTTCATCTCTTCAAAGCTCTAACAGCGAACCATTACCTTTTAGATATACCATGAAGACCACAGATTAAAGTACGTACTAAACAAACAGAGAAGACAATATTAAGCACGCAAAAATACTTTTACACAACATTCGCAGTGAGTCGAACACTAAATCACTTAGTCACTCACTCACTGTCTCACAAAACCTACCCCGTATTCGTTTAAAACATGTTGGGACTTCGTTATCTCTCTCACGGTCAATTAAATAACAATGCTCGTCGGTACCTTGATTGTTCCTGTCAAATTCTTCTTTATACATCCGGTAGACCATGCCATGGGCTCTGAGCACCGTATGAGCGCACATGTAGTCTTCCACGCCGCTCGCCCTCCTGCCAGGGGCATCCTGCCCTCCGTAGCCCTCCTGACAGAAGGACAGGGGCTCGTTAAACGTCACCCACGCTCTGACGTGCTCGCCGAAGTGTTGGAAGAGGACCTGTAAAAGAGTTGGTGCTGAAATTATACATTGGAATCTAGCCCACTGCAGGGTAAATCGTAGGTTGAAGACAACCCAGACTCAATAGACATTATGCTCACCGGCATAATAATTTGCACACCCTGATTTTACCGTTTGTTATTATTATTTCCGGTGATTGTAATAATATAACACCTCCGTTACATTTGAAAGTAGCTCCGCGTTGTAGCCTATCTTCTTCAATATTATGGGATAATCTATTGACAACAGTAAACCTAGTCCTGAACTAGGCACAGCCTGTACTATGGGTACTAGACAATCATTATAAGCATTCAAGACCCGAGGACAACACTTAAGCTTCAGGTTCTCTGGTCATCCCGTCCGGCCAGGTAAGGTAAGACGCGAAAAACTATTTCATTCTTCACCACTAAGTAGGGGAGACCGGGTATATGGTTGTCACACGGGTTGGTTGTCACAGCGGCAATAACAGAAAACTGAACTAACGAATGGTGTTCACCGACCGGTGCCGAAAGACCGCAAGCGCTATCCTTAGGGTGCCTTTCCAGTTTCCACCAGAGATGTGCTATGCTACGTTGCCATGGATGCGCTGATATCCACCAATCATATTCATTGCTCCACATAGCATGGCAGTGGTAAAAACGGGTGCAATGAATACGATTGGTGGATATCAAACGCATCTCTGGTGGAAAGGCACCCTTATGATAATATATTCGTTTGTTCAGTTTTCTGTTATATATAATATAATTTATTTTCAGACTACATAAAAGGTCCATCAATTGTTAGTATTGCTTACACCTAGATTAATACTTAATGATTAGTCACAGATTTCGTTCTTTGGATCAATTTCCACATCAGAGGACAATCAGACCTATCAGCAATGTTATGACCGCTGTGACAACCAACCCGTGTGACAACCATACCCGGTCTACTACGCTCACATACTTTTACTGTTGTAGATATCCTTTTCTTTGGTATACTGAGCTCCTTACCCTCGCATAATCCACGAAGTATTCTGCCATGATGGGGTTGGTCCATCCACCCAAGTCCTGCAGGCTTTGCGGAAGGTCCCAGTGGTACATCGTGATGAGAGCCTGCACTTCTTTCTTGTGGAGCTCTGCTATTAACTCCTTGTAGTAGCGCAAGCCGTCTTCGTTTATCTGGCTGTGACAGCGGAATGAATTTATTTTTTAACCCCCGAAGAAAAAGAGGGGTGTTATAAGTTAGACATGCGTATCTGTGTATCTGTGTGTCTGTGTATCTGTGTATCTGTCTGTGGCATCGTAGCTCGTAAATGGATGGACGGATTTGGACGCAGCTTTTTTTAATCGAAAGGTAGTTTAATCGAGATGGTTCTTAGCTAAGTTTCATAAAAATCGGTTCTATCCTTTTTGAGATATTAAACTTTTAAATTTGTCAAGTTCAGATCCCAGATGTGAGAGCCCGTTGATGTTTTCAGTATGGCTAAGTTCGGAAAATTTTATCCGGGAGCTCGTTGATGTCTTGGATTTTTTGTTGGTTTAAGTCAAATAATAAAATATACATTGTGAAGTGAATTATAATGTAAAAAACATGAAATAAAAAACTTTAATTACAAATTTGAAAAACCCGCTACGAAAAAAAGCAGACTAAAAGAAAAGTAAAAAAAGTAAAAAATAATGCAGTAGCTGTTGCCCGCGACTTCGGAAGAATTATTCTATATTATCTAAGCGTCGTCGGTGTCGGGGGATCACTGTCAACCGCAAACTAAAGTATGTTATTTTATAGAAAGAATAACTTAATAAATTTCTAATTTAAGTTTTTTTAATACACCCATTATCTGTGGTACTGTATATTATTGCAGCAGTCACCGGGCCGTCATAGATCTGCAAATTTCAGTTCGATCCAATCTTGGGAAGTACGTTAAAATCAACTTACAATAGGGATGTTTAAAAATGAATGTTTGCTAAGAGACTAAGGTATGAGGCACAGAAATAGACTGAGTTGATTTGAGACTAACTAGCTTTCGCCCTCGGCTTCACTCCGTTCCAGAACTATCTATCCTGTGGGAATTTCGAAAAATCCCACCTTGTCCTGTACATTCCGTAAATTCTGGGTAGAATGAATACAGAAACAATAATTTTATCGTGCAGTTAATCTGATAAAAAGGCTATGTCTTTAATGTCACGAATAACGCTGTGTGACAGTGAGGGCGAGTGCGAGTCAAAAATCGTTAGTGTCGAGTGAGGTTCTATCGTTAATATCCACCAATCATAGGCCAGTAGCTTGTCTGTCATTGGCGGAGAATGACAGATAGACCCACTCGAGACTAGCGATCTCAGTGGATTTTTGACTCGTCATAGTCATAACCCTCGCCCACTTCACGCGTCTCGGGTCCATGTCAGCTGCTCTACCCTCAATTTATTAGTTATTAGCTTTCGCCCGCGGCTTCGCTCCCGTGACAGAACTCTCTATCCCGTGGGAATTTCGAAAAACCCCGCCTTATCCCGGGTGTACATTATAAAAGGAAGTTCTATGATAAATTTCAGCTTTCTAGGTCCAGAGGTTTGGGCTGGGCGTCAGTAAGTGAGTCAGAACTTTTCTTTTTATATACATAACGTAATTATGTAGATTTGGTTTCATTAAAGTACTTACTTGCTCAACCCAGTAGGCAGGATCCGAGACCAGGACATCGAGAACCTGTAGTAGGAGACGCCCAGGTCGCCTATCAGCTTGACGTCGTCCTTGAACTTGTGGTAGGAGTCAGTGGCGACGTCCGCGTTGTGGTGGTCAAAGACCCAGTCCGGGTGCTCGTGGGTGTAGCGGTCCCATATGCTCTCGCCTTTCCCTGGGTATTTGTGTAAACTATAGTAAATGTCGGGATTTCTCTGCGGGATAGAATCAGAAATGATAACATCCGCAGTAGAGCTAAGGTTACCGACATAGCCCGAAGAAGAGCAAAACTTAAGTGGCAGTGGGTGGGGCACATTGCTCGCAGGACTGATGGCCGATGGGGCCAGAATAAGGTTCTCGAATGGCGTCCGCGGACCGGGAGACGAGCGGTCGGTTGGCCTCCAATAAGATGGAGCGACGACCTAGTAAAGATCTCGGGACCGCGGACACCGCGCGTGGATGCGGAAAGCACAAGACCGGTCTGACATGATGATGATGAATGTTTGTAGTATTTTAAGTAACATAATTAAGCTTACCTGAGACATTCCAGGCCCCTTCGATTTGGTAGGCAGCAGTGGCGACACCGAACGCGAAGTCCTTGCGGAAGCACATTTTTGCGGGTTTCTGATTGGCGCTCACGTCCGCACTGAAAAAGAGAACGTGATTGTTTTATCATTGGGTTTCTTTTTCTCTTTATAACCGACTTCAAAAATGGAGGAGGTTCTAAAATTCGTCGTATTTTTTTTGTAAGTAGTACTTAGTTACTTGTTATTAGTTTTAATAGACAAGCGTGCAGGGACATCTCTTGCCCAATCGTGGAATTAATGTTATTTTTTAACCGACTTCAAAAAAAGGAGGAGGTTTTACGTTTCACTTTGTATTTTTTTTTTTCATTTTTTTTATGTATGTACATCGATTACTCCGTCAATTGTAGAGCGATTTTTAATTTTTTTTTATTTGAAAGGGTATACTCCTGAGGTGGTCCCATTGACATTAAGACATGATCTGACGATGGGATCCCAGGGAAATCGAGGGCAACCCTCAAATTTTACAGGTACGTGCCTGTAAAATTTGAGGGTTGCCCTCGATTTCCCTGGGATCCCATCGTATGTGTTTCATATATTATCTAAGGTTATTCAAGTATTTGCGTCTGGTAGTCATCATCTCATGATGATGAGCTGATGATGGAAGGTACAACTCCTTAGCGGTTAGGAGTTGGAGGATAATTCTGAAAATGTTAAATCATTATTCGAAAGGGTATACTCCTGAGGTGGTCCCACTGTCACCAAGTCATGACCTGATGATGGGATCTCAGGGAAATCGAGGGCAACCCTGAAATTTTATAGGCACGTATCATGTGTTTCATGTATTTTCTAAGGCTATTCAAGTATTTGTTGCGTCCGGTAGTCATCATCTTATGTTGATGAGCTGATGATGGAAGGTACAACTCCTTAGCGGTTAGGAGTTGGAGGATAATTCTGAAAATGTTAAATCAACGTAAAATTGTGAAATAAAAATCTTTTAACAAAAAAGTAAAACCGCCTTCAAAAAAAACCTCAGAAAAAAACGTAAAATAATCCTCTAAAATAATGATAAATAAATACAATAAAATAAAATAAAGCGCGTTTATTTCAGACAACAGAAACTAAAGCCTAAAGTTTTATGGCCTAGCACTAAGCGGCAGAAATATGAAGCCAGTGCTTCATTCAAAGAATATTCCGCTCGCACCGCACCGACTTCATATTTCTGCTGCTTAGTGCTAGGCCATAAAACTTTAGGCTTTAGTTTCTGTTGTCCGAAATAGACGCATTTTATTTTATTTTATTTCTTTATCCTTATTTTAGAGTATTATTTTAAGGTTTTTTTTTTGTAAAAACTGTGCTACTTAGAGACATCGTTTTATTTTGCCCGTAACTTTTACATAAATCTGTATAGTACAGATTTATGTAAAAGTTCACATTTTTCTCTATGCAAACTTAGGAGATAACGGGAGGGGGAACGGTACTTTTTTCCATTTCTCAAAGTCGAAATCTTTGAAAAAAATTAAAATGACTTTGGGGTTTTTTTCTATAACTATTGCAAATTTCAAATCGATAGCATAAGTAGTTCCTGAGATAATCAGCTGTAACAGACAGACGGACTGAGTCACACAATAACGGTTCCTTTTGATTACCTACCATTTTTGTACGGAACCCAAATAACGTTAGGTATACTTTGCGAAATACCGGTAAAAATACTACAAATACCGGTACTTTTCCTGGTAACGTTATCAGTCTCTGGTAACGCATGACCATGAACTGACAGGGTCCGCGCCGGTCATTGTCGTATCCGTTATCGGAGAGAGACGTAAGATGTCATAATGACCATTGTTGTTTGCTTACATTCTTAGGACAAATGAGGTTATAAAAAATGATCATTATTGTTATGAACACGCTTTTGTTCTTTCACATGTACTGTATATAACTAACTAGATAACAGTTACCTGTCGTCAATTATGAAAAAAATCTCACGTGCACACTTTTTTCCAAATAACGTTAAAAATTGCATAATTCATTATAGGTAGCTTGATGTTTCAAGCAACTCATCCTCCCATCCTTCCCAAAGTCAGCACCAGTAATGGAAAATAAGTCTTATTTCATAGAAAATAAGGGATAAGACAGTAACCATTTATTTTGCAACAATAAATTTTCAACCTCATGATCTTTCAATTAGAATGAAGTTTAGTGTCCATGATGGTGCTTGTCAAATTAAATCAAATTAAATTAGCTTCTATAACAATGAACAATACAGTACCTACCGCCATTCATGTAAAGCAGTTATCTTTAAAAATGTTCTTAAGGCTTACTACTTGTCACTAACTTAAATAGTAACTTATTTCTGTCTTTGGTCCATCTCCATTCTTATTAGTCTCTCTTATATCTATTCTTTCGAAATTCTTTTCACCTGTGGCCTTTTTGACATTTTCAGTGATGTTTTGTATAAGTAGTAAATGTATTGTATATGTTTATTTATGTAGCACATTTATTTGTAGTTATTAATTTAATTATAATATTTTAAAAATTGTTGTGTAAAATTTTTACGTTTCTCCTTTCTGTTAATTTCAGCCACCTAATTAGCCTCTTCATCTTGGTTTCTGTAATTTGGTTGTTTGTAAGAGATCGCTTTTAAGCGATAAGACCGCCTATTGTCTACCATACCTGTTTTTCTGTAATCTTCTTGTACTATTTTGTGGTTTTTTAAGAATATTTGTATTGTATTGAGTTAAAATGAGAACGCCACAATATATTACTCTGAGGTAGTTCCCCTCTGTTATCTTCATTGATAAATAATGAGGAGTATCCTGGCAGTAAACCCAACCAGGGATGTTATCGCGTAGCAAAAGTGAACATAAGTAAATAGTAATTATAGAGAGACTAGCGCTTACACGTTCGGCGGCGGTAAGTGGCTATAGCCGTTATGTGTTAACAATATAGAAATTACCGCCGGCGAAAGCCTGCGAAACCCGGCGAGCCTGCCCTCTCACGAAAACCGCGGTCTAGCTCATATGTCTCACACCCTTTACCGTCAAAGAACAAACGTGCAACTGTTGAAAAACAAATGAACCACGAAAATGTAACTCTCAATTGTTTTGGATGCCAATGAATTGAAATGGGATTACATTTAAAGTCATCATCATTATCGCCTATTGACGTCCCACTGCTGGGCACAGGCCTCTTCTCACAATAAGAGGGCTAGGGTTATCGTTCCGACGCGGGCCCAGTGGAGTGTTTAAAGTAATTCTTCAAAAGTTCGGTAACATGATCACTGAATAAGAATATAAAAAAAAAAACAAAAATAAAATAGAGAAACTCCGCTAAGCACTTTTTCAAAATTTATACGATAAACTCTGTCGATTTTGGAACACTGTGTTCTGGGCGTCGATAAAAATCCAAAGAACAGCTCACCCGATCCAGAAGACGATAAACACAGCACACCAGAACCCAATCATTTTTATCGACTGTCCTTCACGAAAGCAGCCACCGCAATGAAACAGATAGCTTCTGACACTGTCTATACAATAACAAATACTGAAAAAATCTTACTAGATTCGCTATTAACTTTGATTGGCAATGAGCTAATCTTTGTTTACTTAGATATAAAGGGATGATTATGTATGAAAAAAAATTTATTGTACAGAAATTAAATAAACAAGGACGTATAGTGTTGTAAAGGAATTTGTTCTGAGATTGAAAATACATTGACATTTAGTTCTTATAGTTCCGTGATCTATATTTATAAAACAGTACCGTGACTGACTGACTCACTGACAGAACGCACAGCCTAAACCACTGGACCTAGATACTTGAAATTTGGCAAACATATACTTTGAGTATCCTAGAGGTGCATTAAGAAGGGATTTTTCGAAAGTCCCACGGGATAGGGAACTAGCCCATTTTAAAATATTTCACGGGGACAAAGACGGGGCATAAGCTACTTTTATTATAAATTGCATAAATACATACGATAAAAAGCAGACAGTTCGCAGACAGGAAGAAAATATTTATTGATTACGGATATCATGAACGATTATTATTATTATAATGTGACTGAACCATTAATTCTTACATTGCTGTGGATATGGCTTCATAGATTTTACGAATTTGTTTTAGTTTAGCCGAAGAAAAATTATGACAAACAATCATTATACCAAATATTATATTAGAGCTAAAGAAATTATATGGGACTAAGGGAACCGCTAAGACGCTTAAAGACACTTGAGCACATTATGCATTATGTATTAGATTATAGTGCTTACTGACATAAATATCTATTGCTCTCCCGACAGATTATTTATACGAATACCAAAAGAAAAAGCTATCAAGGAATTATCAATAACCAACTTAGAAAGGTTAAAAAACCCTGACAATTTAATTTAAAAGCTCAATATCACAAAAAGGGCTTAATCGATTTTAATGAAACTTAGCTTAGAACCATTTCGATTAAACTAGCTTTGTAATAAAAAAAGCCGCGTCCAAATCGGTTCATCAGTTTGGGAGCTATGATGCCACAGATATATCACCAGGACACTTCTAGATGTCAGCTCTATGCTTCTTGAAGTTAGGCTGTGACTATAATGAATTTAGGTCAAACCTAAGCTATTAATGAATTATTATGATAATAAATAGTTGCATTGCTTATTATGTTGTTGACTTACCTTATCGTCTAATACAATTTATTCAATTAAGTATTGATGAACTGATACGACTCTACGCTATTCTCAGTTTGGGATCGTAATTTAGCCCAAGGGAACTCAAGTCGACATAATTAACGACTTTAATAAAGTCAACTAAAGATCAACATACTAATGAGCAATATTTTATTTATTTTTTACTTTGCAACATTTTTAGCGATTGCAGTTTCCACAATGAGATAACGGCGTATGACTCATACGTCAAGTGGGTATTTATTCGCTTTGCAAGTTTTTTATTGTATGTCCAATTGCGTTAATCCTTAATTTTAGTCTCCTTCTCTATACAAGCTTTTAATTAACTCGCCGTGTTAGTACGTTAGTAAGCATGGGACTAATCTTGCAACTGAAATAGGTTAGTATCACTAAAAATCAAATGGTCGATGTAGCAAACTGGTCGAAATAGCAACTCGTCTATTTAGTTGCTGGTCAAAATAACAACTCGTCTATTTAGTAAGTGGTCGAAATAGCAACTCCATTTATCTAGTAACTGGTCGAAATAGCAACTCGTCTATTTAGTAACTGGTCGAAATAGCAACTCGTCTATTTAGTAACTGGTCGAAATAACAACTCGTATATTTAGTAACTGGTCGAAATAGCAACTCGTCTATTTAGTAACAGGTCGAAATAGCAACTCGTCTATTTAGTAACTGGTCGAAATAGCAACTCGTCTATTTAGTAATTGGTTGAAATAGCAGCTCGTTTATATAGTCTATGTAGCAGCTCGTCTAAACAGCGGCTTTAGGTTAGCTTAGTGAGTAAATAGATTAGGTTAGGTTAGGGTAGAGTCGCGACAAGGATCAAAGCGCCTAAACTACACGGAATTGGAGCTCCGGTCGACATTGTAATTATAACCTAACCTAATTTAACTGTTGTTTAGATCAGTCGCTAAATAGACGAGTTGCTACTTCTAGACCAGTTACTAAATAGACAAGTTGCTATTTTGACCACCTTTAATTTAGACGACAATGATAATTACATGTTTAGACGAAATGCATATTAGACGAGTTGCTACATCGCCCATTTGCTTTTTAGACGAAATGATACTTACCCGTGAAATTTAACCAACTTCCAGTGATCGGATTGACTTAACATCTACATAATAATAATTCTGGTCATTACAAATCCTTTTGTTTACGAAAACACCGATCGATGTCCTCATTTTATGCGTAAACAATTCTACGCTTACCATTGTTAACTATTTCGTAATGAAACGTAAATTTGATTGTAAACAAAGACTCGTAAGTAAATAGGCCAATGAGGATGGACGGAAATGTTTAGTTTTCGGATTATACAAAAGCATGCGATTTGTGATCATAAATCGGTCATTCTCAAAAGACGAGTAAATTTATCTAATTTACTTGACTCACTTTTTTTATATTTAAAGTAATTGAGCCATTAAATATAGTAGTGATTTCCTAATGCTCTTTAATTCTCTATTTTGGCCACTGATCAAATAACAAATAAATGAGTTATTAAGCTTGAAAAAATAACTGGTCTAGGTAAATTATGCAAATGCCAGGTAGGCTATAAACACGACCAAGTACATTATGAAAACGCCAGGTAGGCTACGAAAAGTGTCCAAGTAATATTATTTGTTGTCCAAGTAAGACTCATTTTTATTTTTTTCGTCCATATTTTGTAAGCTTTTTGATTTGATTTTCTGTTATAAAAAAATCAAAAACATGCAATTATAAACTTTTTTTTTATCAAAACATACATAATAAAAACTCAATTATTGAACATCAGGCCTCCGTCCATCACAAACATGTAACAATTATATTAATAAAATTAAGAAAAACGACATAATAAATTGATTCCTTTATTTTTTTTTCACTGCTGAAATGTTTCTGATCCGCCATTTCAGTATTTTTTATTTTCTACTCGGATTGAAAAAAAAAACTTTATCCAAACATAGTATAAAAAACATTAAAAAAATATTTACAACAAAACTGCTTCTGAGCAGTTTACTTAGTAGTGAAAACTAATAAATTATTATGAATTAAGGATAAATATTGCCTCTTTAAAGAGCACCCTCACAGCTTTACCTAGATTTGAATAAATCATGTTTAAAAAACTGAAATTCGTATGGTACTAGATTGTACAAATTTTAATATTTGTTGGCTTTGACTGAGGGCTTCACAATTAACTTAATTAATAGCAAAACGTATGGTTTACTTGGACAAAATCTAATGTATCCTGGACGCAACTTGGACAAATCTAATTTACCTGGTCGCTAAATGCCAAAAAGTCCAAGTATATTATGCCCAAGTGTATTAGAAAACACCAGTTTTTTTAAGTTAATACCAAAACTGAAATAAACAAAATAATTTAGTTCTATCACATTGAAACTAGACCCATATACGCATATTTTGAAGAATAAGTACTTGGTTAATTTGTAACGTACTAATAGTAAATCCCTGCAAGTAGATTAGATACTTAATGAACACAGTTTTATAATCGAACCCCATGCAGCTTTCCCACGTGTATCTGGTCCTAATACTAGGCGACGACGGGCAGCATCACGACGAAGAAACACGCGCTCGCGAAGTGCGTTCCATTTCGGCATAGGAACGTATTTAGGGTGCATTCGAGTAAATTAGGTTCATGTGGCGGACGCGTACGTTTCCTTTAATAACTTTGCAAATTGTGAATACTTATTGATGAAATTCTAATGATATCTTACTCAATGTTTGTCTAGTCCATAAAAGATAACAATTTGCTGATCAATGCGATGGTTCTTGGTTTATTTATACTTTTAGGTTGACAAGCGGGCGGCGGACACTGCGATTCGGAGTAGTTTTCCGCCTTTCGTATTTTTTTTCAATTAGGTCCTAATTCGTTATTATAAATATTTTAAGTGCATCAATAAGTTTAAGGCTTTAACATAAAATGTTTTCAAAACTCTGCGGTAATAATTAGATACGTTCTCACAGGCGGACGCGTTAAAACACGAAAATTGAGAACCACCCAAATACATTTCGCGGTACAAAGTGACCGTTGAACTGAATGGAACGAACATACACGATTACATTCTTCATGAGTAATAAAAACCTAGAGAAACATTTTGAAATTGTATTTACCCAGTGTTAAATACTCAATGTTACGGAACCCTTCGTGATGTATTCGCACGACTTGCCCTTGGCCAGATTTTATTAGGTAAGTAAATCAGTTTGATTGAGGCTCTTATTCGATTGTTATTGCTAAAAACATACAATACCAGTAAATTACATTTGTAACTATACCTAAACTCGATAAAATAGCAAACTTTTTGTCATCATCGTCATCATCATGTCAACCGAAAGACGTCTACTGCTGGCCGGCGGCCTCCCCCAAGGCTACACTCAGACCGGTTTCGTGTTTTCCGCATTCACCGCGGTCCCGCGATCTTTACCAGGTCGTCGCTCCAGCTTGTTGGAGGCATACCGACAGCTCGTCTTCCGGTCCGTGGACGCCATTTGAAAGTTTTTGTAATCTTTTTTTTTTTTAGCCTGCTGAAGTGTCCCACTGCAGGGCAAAGGCCTCTCCCCTGGATCTCCACAACTCCCGGTCTGGCGTAATGTCAGGCCAGTCCTTAGTATACGCGTCCAAATCGTCCCGCCATCTCCTTCTTGGTCTGCCGCGTCGACGCTGGCCGTTCTCCGGTATCCACCAAGTGGCTGCGTGAGCCCACCTCTGTGGGTACATACGGCAGACGTGTCCAGCCCAGTCCCACTTTAGCTTAGCGGTTTTTTTCCCAACGTTAGCTATGCGTGTTTTGGAGCGCAGCGTGGTGTTTCGGATTCTGTCAATCCTTTTTACACCCAGTATGCTGCGCTCCATCGCTCTTTGGCAAATCTTAACCTTGGACTTTTGATTTTCGGTCAGAGACCATGTTTGGGCACCGTAGGTTAGAATGGGCAGGATACACATGTCGACGAGTTTTCGCTTGAGTGTAATTGGAATATTTCACTTCATAAGCTCTTTCATGGACCAGTAGCTCTTCCAGGAGTTTTCGACGCGTCTTTCGACTTCCTTATCCTGTCTATTACTGAAGGAGACTACCTGGACCAAATAGATATACTCGTCAACATATTGCATTACCTGCCCATCTACCGTGACCCTACGTTTCGTGCTGTTGGTCATAAGTTGTGTTTTTGACCTATTCATCGCTAGTCCAACCCTAAGACTTGCCGCGTTGAGCTCTTGCATCATTGACTCGAGTTCCGGGGCTGTTTGGGAAAAAAAGAACAATGTCATCAGCGAACCGGAGATTGGTTAGTCTCCTGTCGCCAACAACTATGCCCTTGTTTTCCCATGTAACCGCTAAGCTTTTAAAAAGTTCCTCGAGGGCACTGGTGAACAGTTTGGGAGATAGCGGGTCGCCCTGTTTAAAGCCTTTTTCTATCGGAAAGGACTGACCTGTGGATTGGAGTTTAATATCGGCTGAGCTATTGTAATAAATGGATCGTAGGAGATTGATGTATGTCGGCTCTATATCTTGGTTATGTAAGGATGTGACTATTGCAGAGTGGGATAAGCTGTCAAAAGCTTTCGAGTAATCTATGAACGCAAGATACAGAGGACTATTAAACTCGTTCACCTTTTCTATTATTTGATTGAGGGTATGGAGGTGGTCGGTGGTGGAGAACCCGGGACGAAAGCCGGCCTGTTCTACTGGCTGGTTCTTGTCCAGTTGCCCGGCAATGCGATGTTCGATGATTTTAATAAATACCTTATAAAGGTGGAAACTAAACTTACTGGACGATAATTGGTTATGTCACTTTTGTCGCCCTTTTTATGCAGTAATACTATGTTCGAATGGCAAAAGTTAGATGGGAGTCTTCCGGTAAGTAATATTGTGTTAAATAATTTAGTTATATGTGGAACTAGGATTATTTTGCCCAGTCTCAATGCTTCCGTCGTAATACCATCAGCACCTGGGCTTTTGCCATAGGTCATACTTTTAAGAGCGGCATTTACTTCGTCATTAGTTATAAGGGTCTTTGGAAGGATCGGAATACAAAGATTTATAAAATTGAGTGCATATTTCAAGTACTTTACCTCTATTTCGGTGTTGTGTGCCATTTTCGTCTTTTAAACTAGTGATCCACGATTTAGATTCTAAAATGCCTTGTTTGGCTACTCTGAGAGCACGATTTTTTGAAAGGGCTTCTTCTACTAATTGTGTATTACAACGTCGGATATCTTTTCTTATATTACGATTTACTCGTCTATCGAATCTACTGTGCTCTACTGATCCTTTTTCCATTTTGTTTCTTTCATCTATCAGTTCTTTAGTTTTCTCAGATAGTTTTAAGTTTTTGTTTTTGAAGTTTTTTCCATTTTAATGTTTATACTGTTCTTCTACGTCGTTACTATCAATTTCCAGGGACGAAAAGTGAATTGTTAATTCTAAGTTAAATTTATAGCTGTTATTTAGTATGGTGTTTTTATCCAAGTTCCTGATGCGATGACTAAATAAGGTTTACCTGTGTATCTTTAACTTTAAAAGAAGCTTTGCACGTACAGGTCTATGGTCTGAACTGAATTTGATCCTATTTATTATGCCTACACATTGGATTATCTTCTGATCTGATGTAAGCACATAGTCAATTTCATTCTTGTGCTTCCCATCCGGAGAAACCCAGGTCCAACGTCTCTGATGTTTTTTGTGGATGAAGCTGTTACTAATTTTGTAATCTATGATTGACGTTGACTGTTCTCAATGACTCTATAAACTTTTATTTGGACTGAAAAAATAAGATTTGAACCACAGATAGCCCTGGCTGAGTACGCGAGCGTTCGCTGATGATGTTTGCTCGCAGTCTAATAGTCACGGTCGTCAATGTTAAATTTGAACTCAGCAAAGTAATCTCTTCAATTCATTTCTTCATTATTCTAACATAAATCAGACACGCGGGAGGCGCCTTTGACTTATATAAACACTACAATTTTTCTGTCACTTTTTGAGGGGGACGAGGAACATACATGTACCCTTTCCTTTTTAACCCCCGACAAAAAAGAGTGTGTCTGTGTGTCTGTGTATCTGTGTATCTGTCTGTGGCATCATAGCTCCCAAACTTGTGGACCGATTTCAATGCGGTTTTTTTCAATCGAAAGCTATTTTAATCGAGATGGTGCTTAGCTAAGTTTCATTAAAATCGGTTCACCCGTTTTTGAAATATTGTACTTTGAAATGACAACGTCGGGGGTTTTTCAATTTTTTTTAATTTGGTTAGGTTATAATTATCTCAAGTAGACTCGTAGTTCCGTGTCTATCACACACGAATATTTAAAAGAACTATCCAACGACACCCCACACTCGTAGACGAATGGGTAGACGAAATAAAAACATAGACTTTACATGTAAGGGAGGTAGGTCTGTGCCCTAACTGTTAGGGTAACGTAGCCTAAATGGCAAAACCTGAACCCTTATAGTTTCGTCATATCCGCCCGAGACTCTACGCTCTTTTCATCAGAGGGCCGAGCACGACTTTACGAATGCTGCGTAACGTAAAATCGAATAGCAAACGTTGTCGAGTTTGTATGATTAGACATAACGATACTGTTAACACTGTGTGTGTGTGTTAAAACTGTTATTGAGTTTGTATGATGTTTGGAACAGGGCCCGCCCGTGAGCGTATTTGAAACTAAAATTTAGTATGAGGTTTCTCGATCTTGATACGATAACTGTAACGTTACGCAGCATTCGTAAAGTCGTGCTCGACCCTCAGTAGTGCATTTCTTTGTAGTAACGGTTACGGAATCCTACACTAGGTATGGTCCGACATGCTCTTGCCCTGTTTTTTTTAACCGACTTCAAAAAAGGAGGAGGTTCTACGTTCCACTGCATGTATTTTTTTTATGTATGTTCATCGATTACTCCGTCAATTGTATACCGATTTTCAAAATTCTTTTTTATTCGAAAGGGTATACTCCTGAGGTGGTCCCATTGTCACCAAGTCATGATCTGATGATGGGATCCTAGGGAAATCGAGGGCAACCCTCAAATTTTACGGGCACGTACTATGTGTTTTATATGTTTTCTAAGTTTATTCAAGTATTTGCGTCCAGATGCAAATACCAGTAGTCCAGTGACTACCAGTAGTCATCATCTCATGATGATGAGCTGATGATGGAAGGTACAACTTCTTAGCGGTTAGGAGTTGGAGGATAATTCTGAAAATGTTAAATCATTATTCGAAAGGGTATACTCCTGAGGTGGTCCCACTGTCATCAAATCATGATCTGATGATGGGATCTCAGGGAAATCGAGGGCAACCCTCAAATTTTATAGGCACGTATATCATGTGTTTCATATATTTTTTAAGGCTATTCAAGTATTTTTCAACTTTGCCGTCCTGACTAATACCTAATTATAATTATGTAAGTATTATAATTACGTAAGTATTATCTTTGCACCGTTCCCATTGGCTGCGATCTGGGAAAGATTTTTTACCGTTATTTTAGTTTTAGCTAGTATTTAGTCCTATTTAAAGTTTTTGATTTATGTTTTATGTATTTCTTTATTCAGATTTTTCTTTTAACATGAAACTACCGTGTGATTCAATCATGGTGAAATAAACGGATCTCTCACGTATATCAGTCGAGTATAGCCCGTAAGTTTACAGTTTACGTTTCGCCACTGGCGTGGCGTGTGCTCCTAGAGGAAGGGCTACGGATTAGTCCGAAACATGTCCGGCTATACTCGACTGATATACGTGAGTGACCCGTTTATTTTTCTTAGATTTTTTTTACGTGTTTTTATGTTTAATAAATAAAAATCATTATATCTTTGCCAAATTGCAGGTTTGACATCAAGAATCGTGAACTCTTGCAAAATTGCCCATACTATCTAGAACTATGTAGTTATGCTGCCATAGTTAAGTCTGAATTGAGTCATCAACTACCTATAATAAATCACTATCAGTAAAATTAAGGACAACAAAACTAAGAGGACTGCCAATGTCTAATTTGTCCATAGGTATATTCCCTGCCAGCGTCTGTGTTCCCTGAACACTATAATCTGGCCGTTTTCAGATCTAGGGTGAATGGGCATTTGCTAGGCAAGCGTGCTCCATTTTAGACAGCTTAGGCTAAAAAACCCATTGCCAACCACCTAGAGAGCTGAGATGAAATGCCTACATTACATTCATTTTGTTTTATTGCCACTCATATCCATTATTAATCTGGCAATAGCTACTTCAAATCCGCTCTTGGTCATGTCATTTTTGTGTTAAATTTGGACTAAGTAAAATAATCGATTTATAACTGGAGAAGTCGATAAATTACAATGTTCTCTCCCTATTGAAGTTTGATTTTTGCAATGAGAATTCCGCTCCTTGGTTTATTTTAAGGGAACTCGACATTGTATAGACATTTGTATTTATATATAAGTATGTTTATCCGTTGTCTAGTACCCATAGTACAGGCTTTGCCTAGTTTGGGACTAGGTCAATTGGTGTCAATTTGTCCCATGATATTTATTTATTATTTTTGGCAGTCCTCTTCGTGTTATCGTCCTTGTATACATAATACGGTCTTAAATAATAACTAAAGGATAGGGGCGTAGCTGATCGCTGTCCACTACGTTACGTATTTGACATGTAATTAACGAAGCACCCTGTAATTAAGTCGTTAATAATACAGGGTGCTGTCTTGCTGGTATTTGAAATCACTGTAGATTGCTTTATTTCTACTTGAGGAAGCTCGAGAAATAGTCGTAATGAGGTACAATTAATGACGTTAATATTTTTTTTTTGACAAACAAACATTTCTTAAAATGTCAGGAATGCGTTTGGAAAACATTTTTTTTAAGGAACACCATCAAATTAGATTCTTAGCACGTTGGTCGGCGGTAAGCGGCTATATAGCCGTTAGAAATACAATAATATAATTTATCTGTCTGGTTTATCGCCGGCGAAAGCATTAAACACACTAAACGAACTATCTAACTTAACTGCTTTTTAGGGTTCCGTACCTCAAAAGGGAAAAACGGAACCCTTATAGGGTCACTTTGTTGTCTGTCTGTCTGTCTGTCTGTCAAGACCCTTTGTCTCTGGAACGTGTATAGGCAGCATGCTGAAATTAATATCAAATACTCAAGCCTGCGGTCCCTTGAAGCTGTAAAAAAATCAAACTTCTAAGTCAACGCAATAAAAAGATACAGTCAATCTAACATCCAGCTGTTCTCCTCTATACGGGTCGCAATATTTCCCAACCGATTCTCGTAGAGTTTTTTTTCGATTTAGTTTTTGGAAATTAAAAAAAGTCAATTTTAAAAATCTGAGCAAATTTGGCCGTTAATTTCAAATCTTAAAATGAACGGAGTGTAGGGGAGCGGGCGAGAGTTCGATTTTAAGCATTTCGATTAGTCGATTCTGCACGTCTCTACTTTGCCTTAGAGCAGCAAATGTTTGCAGTCCAGCTGCAACAGATGGCGTGACTCGCGCGGGCGCTTGCGTAGCGCCACTCCTGCGCACGCTACGCCGCTGCGGATTTTCCCGAATACCGCCCAGCGAAGCGGAGTCGGCATCAGACCGCGTGGTTCGCAAGCTCCACGACGCCTATTGCTGGTTCTCGCTGGTCGTCACCAGCGCGTATCTTGGGCAGCAGTTGATTTATGCGTATCAGGTACGTCAGCATCATCACCCAGGTTTTTTACGTCCCACTGCGGTGCACGGCCTTCTTTCAGAATGAGAGGGCTTGGGATAGTTCTCAGGGCCCAGTGCGGGCTGGAAACTTTACACACCCTTGAATTGTCATAAGACTGTCCATGTTTCCGGAAAGCTCATGATAAATTACAAATGTAATTTCAGACGTAATATCCGAAAGACTCAAAGGTGCAAACCGGGGCTCGAACCCACGACCATCTGCTTGAGAGGCCATAGGTCGAACCTAGGCTATCGTGGCTCTTTACATATACAAGCTTAAATGGTGTGAGTGTGATCGACGAACCACGGTAAAGACTAGGCTTGAGTGACGTAGGTGTCATCACTTGTGCGCGACGTGCGTATGGCTCATGTCCTTGCTTCTAATTAGAGCCATAAAGCTGGCATCAAAAACAGCGCACCGAAGGGCCTGTCCACCCGCTATAAGTCTATGCATGTTACTCTGACCATTAATTAAACGTGGACATGACAAAACATATTTCAGCAAAACTTCTGTCTCCAGGAGCGTGGTGACATGGACCGGTTTTCGCGTTGCATGTTTCTTCTGCTGTGCCATGTGACTTCCATCGTCAAGCAGGTTGTGTTCCTGGTTCGCGCATCTCGGCTCACTGCGCTGTTCAAGGGACTGGATGGTCTGTCTATTGACATTATACATACGGAGTCTATTAGAATTATTTTGACCAATGCTAGTACATACATATAAACAGGAAGTAGCTAAAATTTTAAACTGCAACTTAAATATACAGAAAGACCAGAAAAATAAACTCTCGGACTGGGATTCGAACCTTCCCCATACTGTGGTGACGCGCTACCAACTGGTATGGTGAAGGTCCTGGGCTCGAATCCCAGTTCGAGAATTAACTTTTCTGGTCTTTCTGTGAGTATGTTTACGTTTCAGTTTGAAATTCGAGAAATAATTTCGATCGGGATGACCGAAAAAATTAAAATATAAAAAGTTGGTTTAGGAAGCAGGGTACCTACGCATCTTGCCTGCATCGTATTTTGTCATGTGTGCATTTTCGTTCGCTATGCATGTTGTAAATGCTGAGTTCCATCGTGCTAGCTTTATGCTGTAGGGTTTAGTACTATTGTAGACGACGCGCATTAATTTTGTATTTATATTAAGTAGTGCCTACTTCTAATTAAGAAAATAATTTTTGCATGTTAAAATAGTACCTAGTAACGCCATCTGTTACGAAATTAGTGTAACTTTATTGTTGCCAAATAAATCTGTCGGAGGGCGCTCGCATCGCTCGTGTTGACTTGAATTTACCTTAAATCTATTTTTTATCAAGTAGTTGCTTTCATTCCCATACACGTGCCACGCGAACTCTCTCGATTTTTGGCAAAAAGTGGAGTTTTATTTCATTTTCGGTACCAGTATGCTACAACTATGATTATTTAATCAAAATTTGCTGAAATTGGCAGATGCAGCATACAACCCTTCGGAAGCTACGCGTGCAACGTTACTCCATGATCGCGCGCAGGGCGCTCAAAGACTCGGCGCTTTGTACGCGGGTAAAGCAACTTAGCATTCCTTACATCATGATCAAGGGTAGATTCCATCAGCATCCACCCCCGTGTCATTAGTCTATCTAATAAAGCTCATATAAACCTAGCAAGGCAACCGCGATCAATATCCCGCACTTGATAATTCGTCATCAGCCTATTTATGTCCCACTGTTGGGCACAGGCCTCCTCTCAGAATGAGAGGGCTTGGGCTATAGTTCCCACGCGGGCCCAGTACGGATTGGGAACTTCACACACACCATTGAATTACTTCGCAGGAGTGTGCAGTTTTCCACACGATGTTTTCCTTCACCGAAAAGTTCATGATAAATTACAAATGTAACTTGATAATTATTAAATTTAAATTTAAAAGAACCTATAAAGAGTAAAAAAAATTCTGGGCCTGGTCCTTTAATTAGGAACCATGTTAACTCTTGCGCAGTCGGGTGCCATCTTTTGTATTTGTAATAGGCCCTCCGTAGCTACGGCACCCGACTGCGCAAGAGTTAACATAGTTCCTAATTAAAGGACCAGGGCATCGATTTTTGAATCTCAACGGTGACTAAAACGAGACCACTGAGTGGCTTTTTGACCACTGCCAGTGACACTAACCTCAATCTACTATGTCGACTCGCTTGTCTATGACAGAAAGGCAAATTAGCTGCATGTTAGTAGACAGGTATGACATTCAAAAATAAGGCTTTTGGCAAATAGTGATATCAATGTCATGGGTGAGAATTTAGTCACCGAGTGAGATTCAAAAATCGATCCCCTGGCCTAGATTTTTTTTATTATTTATAGTTTTTCATGTCGGCGGTTTTAAGATGGTGGAAACCACAGGTACTGCAGCAGTCACGTGTGCGCTGTGGACTCTGTTCCCGCTGCTGTCGCGCCTGCACGGCGGCACCGTGCATTTCGCCTTCTGGATACCACTGGACTACAACGCTACTTGGCTTGAGCAAGTATACTTACGCTACCACAGTCTTACTCGCTAATCCCGCCGCCAAGCAGCACCGTAGTCCTTGCACTGTTGTGTTCCGGTGTGGAGAGTAAAACAGCCGGTGTAATTACAGGCACCAAGAGGCATTTTATCTTAACTCTCTAGGTTGGCAACGCATCCGATGCGAGTGTCTATGGGCAGTGGTGATCACTTACCTACCATCAGGTGCATCAGGTATTTGCTCATTTTCCTTCCTTGTCGTATAAAAAAAAGTGTGGTTAGACGACTTCTTCCACCCCGTCTGTACAGGTTCTTCGTAGTGCTGCTGTACACCCACTACGTGACAACATTGGTGGGAGTAGCTAATACCACTATGGACGCTCTCATCGCCACCGTACTCGGCCAATGCAAGACTCAACTCACCATCCTCAAGTAAGTCAACAAAAAACATATTTAAAAACCTTGACGTTTCGGACGCGACGTTGCGTCCATGGTCTCGAAGATACTGAAGAGGCGGGTGCGTCTGCTAACTGTACGGGTTTTTAACTACCCGCACTTGGTCTTTATTATTAGTCCCCTCGAGACCATGGACGCCACGTCGTGTCCGAAACATCGAGGTATTTAACAACATTTTTTACGTGATTAAGTCCCGAGTATAATGATAATGTGTCCGAGTATAATATAATGATAAGTTGAAATCAATAAATAATAAATAACTTGTTAACCATAAAACAAGCTTTTTTTGCCGACTCTACTTTTTAATCTGTACGTGTAGCTAACTGTCATCTAACTTACGTATCCATGCCAAATTTCAAGTCGATGCTATTAACCGTTGAAGAGTTCCCTCCTGCGCAGACGATCCTGGCCGTAACACCAGAATTTCGCTACCAGATTATTGGATTATTACCAAACTTAATAGCGCGCAGTATGGCGTCATCATTAGAACCTTCGATCAATAAGATCAGCTTAAGCTAAAACCTCACCACGTTTCACCAGGGGGGAGGGGGGCTTCAGAAAGTTCCTAACAGCACACCTTACCTTATAGGATGGACTTTGAGTCGTTGGCAGAGAGGGCAGCAGAGCGAGCGAAGGAGACAGGAGAGCGGACCGGCTCGGCTGCTGCGGCTTTGCTTGCACAGAGCGTCACTCATCATCACAAGATCTGTCAGTGAGTAGAGCGAGATTTGCTAACGGCTTGTGCCAGTAAAGTAGTGTTCTGGTTTTTTTCTAATAATTATTTTTTCACTTGTTTCTTAAATAAGTAGGTACTGTTTTTTTTTCTTTGTTTTCTAATTATAGAGTGAGGTTTCTTTGTGTAATTTATCTGTGGTTAAGTATTGTAAGAGATTATGTAACTTGTTTGTAGAAAATATGACTTTGTGCCAAGTTTCTTGCGGCGCATTCTTCTTGGCAATCATATGGTCTTTCCGAAAGCGCTGGTAGACTAAAAAAAAAACGTGTAAAAGAGCATTCAACTGCCTATTTGCGGAATAAAATTTTGAATTTTAGACAATTGGAAACTGCCTTAGTGTCTTCCCTATGGTGTATCCTGTACATTAGGGGCGTTACGTATATTCGCATAGCCAAAACAGAAGCTAAACATTGTACAAGGGTAAAATTTGAAAGCGAACCGTGTTTATACGTTCGTAGAGAAATATAAAATAAACCGAGGTGATGGTAGAGTCTGACCAGCCAGTCGTGTCACTCGCATCGTAGCTGGGGAAGTACACCCATCTCTTTTTTACGCTTAACATTTTTCAGTATAAGAAAGAGACAGTTATAATTTGTTAGTTGGTATTTTGTAACACGACTGGCTGGTTAGACTCTACCGTCACCTCGGTTTCTTATAGATTTTTAAGCGAACGTATAAACACGGTTCGCTTTCAAATTATACACTTTTACAACGTTTGGCTTCTGTTTTGGCTATGCGAATATTCGTAACGCCCCTAATGTACAGATACACCATAGGGAAGACACTAAGGCAGTTTCCAATTGTCTAAAATTCAAAATACAAAATTTTATTCCGCAAATAGGCAGTTGAATGCTCTTTCACACGTAATTTTTTTTGAGTCTACCAGCGTTTTCTGAAAGACCATAATTGCTAAGAAGAATGCGCCGCAAGAAACCTGGCACAAAGTCATTTTGTCTAAAAACAAGTAACATTAGCTCTTACAATACGTAACCAAAGATAAATTACACAAAGAAACCTCACTCTATCATTAAAAAATACTGTATTTTAGAAACAAGAATAGATATGTTAACGCGCAATTTCCCCTCTACCAAAACTCAAGTCTGTGCAAAATGCACAGGGTCTGTTGATTGCGGTCGTGTTTTTGGAATTTGTGTGATAGTTTTGTATATAAGTGTGAGTTTATAGGAACGCAACAAATTTTGACAGGAGCGTAGACGTGTGCTGTACGTGTGTGTTCCTCGTCCCCCTCAAAAATTGTCAGGAAAATTGTAGTACACAGATACGCCAAAGGCGCCTCCCGTCTGTCTGCTTTATGTTCGCAGCACATCACGCGAGCTGCAGTCGGTGTTCGGCAGTGCAGTGCTGGTGCAGTTCGGCATCGGCGGCTGGATCCTCTGCATGGCTGTGTTCAAGCTCGTCGGTGTGAGTACCTCCAAGAAGCTAGGATTATCTACACCTATATAACCAACTTAGAAAAGTTCAAAAACCTCCGACATTGTAATTTCAAAGTTCTATATTTCGAAAACCGGTTAACTGATTTTAATGAAACTTAGCTAAGAACCGTCTCGATTAAACTACCTTTTGATTGAAAAAACCGCATCGAAATCCGTCTATCCGTTCGGTAGCTATAATGCCACAGACAGATACCCAGATGCACAGGTCAAACTTATAACATTCCTCTTTTTCGTAGTACTCACTCAATCCTTTAGGCTGTCCTAAACAATTGGACCTAGAGACTTGAAATTTGGCACACTTATACCTCGAGCATCCTAGAGGTGCACTAAGAAGGGATTTTTTTTAATTCCCACAGGATATTGAACTAGTCTAATTTGGAATGTTTCACGGGGGCAAAGCCGCGGGGCATAAGCTAGTTGGACATAATTATGTAAAACTCTTCCGTTAATGAGTGACTGACGGACAACGCAACGCACAGCCGAAACCCTTGGTCCTAGAAGGCTGAAATTTTGCATAGAGGTCGCCTTTATGATGTAGATAAGCACTAAGGAATGATTTGTTGAAATTCCCACGGGATAGAGAATAAACTGGGTTTAAGCGCGTACGTAGCTGGTAATTGCTAGTAATTTGACGACCGGATAGCCTAGTGGTTAGAGATCCTGACTATGAAGCTTGAGGTCCGGGTTCAAATCCCGGTCGGGGCAGATGTTTGTATGATGAATATGAATGTTTGTTCTCGGGTCTTGGATGTTTAATATGTATATAAGTATGTATTTATCTATATAAGTATGTTTATCTGTTGTCTAGTACCCATAGTACAGGCTTTGCCTAGTTTGGGACTAGGTTAATTGGTGTCAAATTGTCCCATGATATTTATTATTATTTATTATTATAATTAATAACCAAGCTATTTCATTCGCCCTTCTTGTAAGTACGAGTTCCAAAATAATTCTGTGGTTTATTTTAACGCGGGTGGTAGGACCTTGTGCGAGTTCCGTCCGGATCGCTACCGCCAACTTACTCGCTAATACTGCCGCTAAGCAGCAGTGCTTGCAATGTTTTGTTCCGGTGTGGAGAGTATGACAGCCGGTGTAATTACAGGCACAAGAGGCATTTCATCTTAGCTCTCTAGGTTGGCAACGCATCTGCAAACCCTCCGAGGTTATGGGTGTCTATGGGCAGTGGTGATCACTTACCATCAGGTGACCCACTTGCTCGTTTGCCTTCCTCGTGGTATAAAAAAAAACATAAACTTCATCCAAACGTCTCGTGACGTGTGCTAGGCTGCTAGGCTAACGATATTTTCTTCACCGAAAAGCTCGTGATAAACTACAAATTGAGGTTACTCTGACTCAACCTCGTATATAAACTTTGCCGAAATTGGAATAACCACTCTACACCGCGAACCTAAGGTGGTTATTCCAATTTCGTCAAAGTTTATATACGAGGTTGAGTCAGAGTAACGTCGAAGTGTAATTTCTCACACTGAATTCCGTGGGTGCTCGGAGCCACGACCAGAGAACCCATAGCGTCAAACCACTAGGTTACCATGGCTCTTTTACCATTCGAGCAAGTGGGTCACCTGATGGTAAGTGATCACCACTGCCCATATACACCCGCAACCCCGGAGGGTTTGCAGATGCGTTGCCAACCCAGAGAGCTAAGATGAAATGAATTTTGTGCCTGTAATTACACAGGCTGTCTTACTCTCCACACCGGAACACAACAGCGCAAGCCGAATAATTAGTAAATACGAGGATTTTGACCATTTTTTCACAGATGAACATAGCGTCACTGGAGTTTGTGTCAATCTTTATGTTCTTGATGTGCATACTGACAGAATTGTTTCTGTATTGTTATTACGGAAACGAAGTCGCTGTCGAAGTAAGTTTTCAATGGATGTACTTATTTTATTTTAACTAATGTGGTCTATACATATTTACGTTTCTGTTTGTGAGAATAATTTCGAACGGTGGAAGTCCTGGGTTCGGATCCCAGTTCCAGAATTAATTTTTCTGGCCTTTCCGTATATTTACATTTCAGTTGGAATTTGAGAAAATATTTAGTGTCATTAAACTTATTACTAATGTTGAAGGTTTCTACATGGTTTGAGTTGGACTTCACTTTTATTCATCATTGTCAGTCTTTTTTTCGTCCCACTGCTGGGCACAGGCCTCCTCTCAGAATAAGAGGGCTCGGGCTATAGCACAACAAATCGTGGTCAATGTCCCGTACTTAACCGCAAATCATTTAAAACTGTTATTTCTTCCTTCGTTGCTAGAAAAGAGACAGAATAGTACTTTTTGATATAAATGCGGAAAGTATGTCATTTCGCCAAAAATGACACTCCGCACGATCAAACGGCGTTTTTTTGCGAAAAAATTACAATGAGCCGGTGGGCCGGCACGAGCTTTTTCTACCTCCACCCGCCGGCGCCCGCAGTGGAGGAAGGTGGCCAAGTGCTCCGACGCATTGGAAAAGTAAAAAGCACTAGTGCGAAAAATCCAACTTTCCGCACAATACGTAGCCATAAAAAGTACCACTTTTTGAGCAACTGTATTAAAAAACTGTTGCGAAACACATGCTATCGTTGTTCCTACAGAGTACACAAGTCTCCGATGCGGTGTACGGCATGCGCTGGTCGGGGGGTGAGGTAGTGGGTGTGGGGGGGAGGGTGCGGCGCGCGCTGCCGTTCGTGCTGTGCTGCAGCGCCGGCGCAGCCCGCCGCCCGCTGCGCCCCGCCGCGCTGTTCATCCCGCTCTCGCTTGAGACCTTCGTGACGGTAAGAGTGAGACAAACACAATGTTGCGATTAATTTTTACCGGACTACCGAAGGAAAGTTATGTTTTAATGTATATAAGGTTGTATGTCAGGATTCAGGATCGTAGCAAGTGGAAGTCCGTGGCCTCTGCCTACCCCTCGGGGAAACAGGTGTGACTGTATGTATATACATATTTACTATGTATGTATGTATGTAATTCTTTGGCATGCTCTACAGCCTTAACCGTTTGACGGATTTCAATCGTATGCAGTATCTTTAGAATCCTATCAGTTGTGGGAGTGGAGTGACATTAGAGTGGGTATATTATTGCAGTTTCATTTCTCTTAACTTTCGCAATTCTTCGGGCTATGTCGGTAACCTTAGTTAGAAACCCTCTCCATCGCCCTCTGAGTGACATTGAGCTTCCTTATAAGGCCCATCGTTAGCGCCCACGTCTCAAATCCGTAAGTCATCAGTGGCAACAGCAACACACACTGGTCAAAGACTTTTGACTTCAAACACTGGACGAAAAGATACAGCGAAGCTTCCCGAATTCCCGAACGCTATGCTCGTTTGTAATTCCTCACTTAGCGCTCTTAATACACAATGTACTACCAACAAACGTGCCAGTAAAGTAGTGTTCTGGTTTTGCTGTTTTAATAATTACTTTTTACACTTGTTTCTAAAATGCGGTATTTTTTTTTCTCTCTTAATCTTTTAATGACAGAGTGAGGTTTCTTTGTGTAGTTTGTCTGTGGTTGCGTATTGTAAGAGCTAATGTAACTTGTTTTTAGAAAAAATTACTTTGTGCCAAGTTTCTTGCGGCGCATTCTTCTTGGCAATCATGGTCTTTCCGAAAGCGCTGGTAGACTCAAAAAAAATGACGTGTAAAAGAGCATTCAACTGCCTATTTGCTGAATAAAATTTTGAATTTTGAATTTTTTTTTGACTATTTCAGATTATCAAGTCATCATACACGTTCTACGCAATGCTGAGACAGACGCAGCATTGAGCGCTTTCTCCGGACTCCGCACAAGGAAGCTTATAGTGTAGTTTATTCGCTGGAGTAGATATTAAAAATGTGTAGCAAGTTCATTTTGTTTCATTTTGCAATCCTTCTACTGGGGACGATTTTTAGGGTTCCGTACCCAAAGGGTAAAACGGGACCCTATTAAGACTCCGATGTCCGTCCGTCTGTCACCAGGCTGTGTCTCATGAACTGTGATAGGTTAGGTAGTTAGACAATTTCATAGGATGATGTATTTCTGTTGCCGCTATGACAAGAAATACTGAAAACAGAATAAAATAAATATTTAAGCGGAGCTCCCATATAACAGACATGGTTTTTTGCCGTTTTTATAGAAAATGGTACGGAACCCATTCTGCGCGAGTCCGACTCGCACTTGGCCGGTTTATGAATCTCACCCGGTGACTAAATTCACTGACTTCTAAAAAGTTGGAAATAATTACAAAAGTTTAAGTAGATATACAAAAGCGTCAATTCTTAATGGTCGTTCTAGAAAACAAACTCAATCTGAGCGCCTAGTGTAATCGCCGACCAGGGCAAGAAATACGTCTCGATGGCGTTCGCGTTTAACAATTCTTATACTATTTGACACTTTAACGCAAACGCGATCGTGACGTATTTTGTGTTTTTTGATTACACTAAAGGCACTCGAAGTAATCAATGAAATTCAAAGAACTTTCTCGACCGCTGAAATTTTCGTAAGCTCCCTGCCATCTAGTGGCGAGTAGCTGAACCACTTTAGAACTGAGGTAAGACAGGGCTCCTCAACACTTTTTTTTACTGTTATCTTTATACCAATGTTATAATTAAATGATGATAATAAGTAGTGAAACTGTTGTGATGTATCCATTATTTTCGTAGTCAAAATCTTTTGGAAGCAAATGTAAGCCAAGCAGTGAAGTGATTTTACTACACTCACTGGCATACTTAGCGGAACATAAAAAGGTCCAAAATCTTAATTGAAATGAAAAATAAAATGAATGAAGTAAATAGTGAGTACATAAATGGTATAGTTACTATGAAGTCCCATAAATAAATATGTTTCCAAATTTTGGGTTACCTAGATAAGGACAACCGCTTAAAACCACCACAAGAGTTTATTATAAGTAAATCAAACGAATATTCGAGAAAATTATTGGCGCACGCAACAGGACAAAGGTTTACAATCCCTGACTCACCGCTACTCAGCTGAAACATCTCTATCTTTCTGGAAACCGTGCACGTTCTAGAATCATCCAGTGGCTACTAGATGGCGCTTTCCATGAGTATAAATACTGGAGCCGATTTGTTGACATACGTCATTGAGCAAAGCGATTCTGTCAACGCAACAACCTACAAGTCATCTACAAGTGAAGTTACCGGCGAGTTTAAAGAGCAGTTTCCTCTGTTATTTGGTGATATAGGACTGTGATTTCTCAATTTATCCGTGAAAGATGTCTTTCTACCCATTCTACTTGGAATGCCAGCGTCCGCAACGACCGCGTGTAGCCGAACAATTGAGTTTGTCACCTCAAGATCTTCTCACAATCCTGACTTTGCCGCAAAACAATGAGTACTACAGACCGTGGAGGAGTCTTCGTGCTTCACAAGACGTCGGATCCACTATTAAGGAAGACAAGAACAAGTTCCAAGTCAATATAGACGTACAACACTTCGCACCTGAAGAGATTTCTGTGAAAACCGTCGACAAGTGTCTAGTCGTTGATGCTACCCATGAAGAAAGGGCGGACGATCACGGGTATGTTTCCAGAAGTTTTTCCCGAAGGTATCCTCTTCCTGAAGGCGTTGAAGCTGATGCGGTGGTTTCCAAATTGTCTTCAGACGGAGTTTTGACTGTCACAGCGCCGCTTAAGGCACCTCCGAAAGGTTCGAATGAAAGAATTGTGCCCATAGTTCAGACTGGGCCTGTGAAGAAACAGGCGGAAGGCAGCGAGGAGCAAGGATAGAGTGATCTCCGGTTTTTATAGTTTTTAGGTTATGTTAGGGTTCTTGTGATAATTTCCTATTTTTGGTTTCACGGGATTAAGAATAAGCCAGTGTTGTGTTGAATAAATGTGTTTTGTTGTGACTGAATGCTGTAGTTTTCCTTAAAAAACGTATAAACGTTGAAAGACATTACATAGATGCAGATAATAATTAATAGAGATTGACATTAGTGACATTACTGAAGTACTTACCTATGTATATTTACATATTATACTCACTTACCTATTTAAATTTCCCGATAAAAACTGATAATAGGTACTAGGAAGTAGGAACGTTAGATACGTAGGACACCAAATTTCAAACCAATCTGACCTGTGATGATCTTAATAAATATCAAGATCGTTCTGAATCGGCCCCTTTCATGACACAAATTACGCTGCTAGCGACATCTATTAAAATTATTGGGCAGTGCTTACTAAGCATTGCTTGATACTCACGATAACTAGAAGTCTGTGTTGTTACGTTAATTACGTAGAGCTTCCAGCCTTTCATAACAGAGGGCGCTGTTCTCAGTTTTCTTTCTTAAAATCACATTAAAATATGTAACGTGCGGTTCCTAAATCTTACTCGAAGTCCTTTCAGACTCGTTATTACCTGGTAGATCCCTTAATTCTACATCGTACAGAAAAAAAAAACCGTAGGTGTACTGTTATACTCTCCATTCGAAGTAGGTAGGTAGGCACATGCATGAATAATAGTTCTCGTTTATAACACAAGCTCTTTTAAACTAAAGGCTCGATATAATCGCACTTTAGGTACAACGATAAACTAGAACTTAGAAAATCTGAAAGTTCATTTCAAATTCCAATAGGTATTTCCAAAACGGTTGATCTGATTTTGATGAAACTTAGCCAAAAATCATCTCGACTAAACTATCATTCGATTAAAAGGCGCCTGCATCTAGACAGTAGCTAGACCGATAAAAAAGTCAAGAGAACGGAAAAAAGTGGAACTAAAATGTCTCAATGCAATGTTGCCAACTTGCCATATTTAAGCAATTTAATACGTAAAAAAAAACCGGCCAAGTGCGAGTCGGACTCGCGCACGAGGGTTCCGTAGAAAGATTTTAACGCTTTTCCCCAGTGTTTTAGTGTCCAGTGTTAGCAGAGCCCTGCTCCTAAGCAAAATGTACGCAGTGTGGGGTCAACTTATATTGGTCTACAGACAGACATAAAAATTTAAGATTTTGAGACTTTTTGGAGTGGTTGTGCTATAAGAGCTACATTCATACCAAATTTCAAGTTTCTAGGACATCTGGAAGTACCCTTTAGGTTTTTGGAAATCGGCAATTTGTATGGAAATGGATTTTTTAATGACTGTATCTTTTGATTGCGTTGACTTAGAAGGTTAATTTTTTCACGGCTTAAAGGGACCGCAGGCTTGAGTATTTGATATTAATATCAGTATGCTACCTCCACGCGTTTCAGAGGAAAAGGCTCTTGATAGACAGACAGACAAACGGACAACAAAGTGATCCTATAAGGGTTCCGTTTTTTCCTTTTGAGGTACGGAACCCTAATTAAGTGTCATTTAATTTCATGACATTTTGGTCGCATTGTAACTTGCCACAAACAGACACAATACACAAATACACCCGTCTAATACCACTAATAACACTAACTAATAACACTGCTCCAGGGGCTAAAATTGTTAATAATTATCTTTGTAATGGTGTTACCACACCAATCGATCGATCATCGATCGATTCCGATCGATCAGTGTGGTAACTTTGGCTGACGGATATAAAGGTACTAATCGATCGATTGGTGTGGTAACACCCTTATTAGGTACCTAAGTATGTTATTTTCCTTGTTTTTTTATTTTTCATATTTCTGAAAAAAAAGATAAATTTGTACATACGAGGGGCGGCTGAAAAGTAATCTACCTAACAATGAAACAAAAGACTATCTAGTGGCAAACTATATAGTGGCAAAAATTTTTTTTTCTTCTATATATTCCCCTGCTAGTAAAATGCTAGCAAAATCCCTTCTGTGTCCCAAAAGATTGTAGCCATAAGTTTACCTGCCGATGGACAGACCTTGAATTTCCGAGGCGGCTTCTCATTCTTAAATTTCCACTGTAACGACTCTTGCTTACTTTCCGGGTCCCATTGTCGAATCCAAGTCTCATCACATGTTACAATTCTAGAAATTATTTCTTCCTCTTTCCCTCGACTCATGTCCAAAAACTCTTCGCAACATTTGACAAGCCTCTCCATGTCAAATGCAGTCAACATTCTGGGGACCCAACGTGCACTAACCTTGGACATGTTCAAATGCTCATGAATTATTTCATTGACTCGCTCTTTACTGACGCCCACATCTCTAGCTATCTCCCACTGCTTCACTCGTCGGTCCTCTGATATATTTTTTTTCACCCTGGCTACATTTTCATCGGTGACGGCCGAAACTGGTCTTCCGCTACGAGGATCATCTTCCAGGCTCTCACGACCTAACTTAAACTGCTTTGACCAAAACTTTATAACAAATTCGGAAGAACACGAACTGCCAAACACACGTAACATACGCTGTCTGATCTCCGAAGGTGTATTCCCTTCTTTAGTCAAAAACTTAATCACCGCACGCTGCTCGATTTTATCCATTTTCACTTTTTCTACCGACATGTTTGAAACAATTGTAGGAGACAAATAAACGTGATGCGATAAACAAATGAATGTAATACATTTTGAAAATAGAATAACAAACGAATATAAATCCATACCAGCCAGCATTATTTTTGTATATATTTCTGACCAAAGAGGAGATTACTTATCAGCCGCCCCTCGTATAAAACATGTTTATCCCCGTAATTATTGGTGCCTGAGCCTGACTCCCTTGTATACTAAACGTTAGAAATCAACAAATCGATAAAACTCGTAAATTGCACCTTATATCGTCACAAATAAGGTATATTACTTGCTTGTGTACAGTTTTAAGAAAATTCACGAACGCAAGCGAACTGTTCTGATAAGAATTGAACTTTAACCCAGAGAAGGTATATAATGTGCCAGAAGCACTGGATTGTTATTAGTTATTACACGTTCAACCGCAGAAGTGTTCGCTCGCTATGTTCGCGGTAGTGTGTCTCAGTGTCTTGGCGTGTGTCTCCGCCGCACCTCAGTACTACAGGCCTCCACCGCCCTTCCAGAACCACAACCACCATGGCAACTCCGAGATGCAACCTTTCTTCGGCGACTCTGTCTTCGACACAGCCAAGTTCTGGTCAGAGCTATCCAGTGAAATGTTACGAATCGATGAGGTAATGACACGATTCATGGCAAACTTCCCTACCAGCACTTCCACCGCCGGCTTTGAAGGAAACCACTATAAAATCAACATAGTCTTAACAGGATATGAGGAGAAAGACATCGTTGTTAAAGCCAGAGAAGGTTTGGTCATGGTGCAGGCTGCTCAGAAGACTCAAGATGGCAACGGAAGGTCTTACATGGATTTAAGGACTCTACCAGCAACTGTAGATGCAGCTGGAACCTGGACGTACGACCAAAATGTTCTGAAGATAGTATTCCCATTAAAGGGTGTTAATGAAGAACCGACTGGAGATGTTTCTACTGAAGTTGTCACTGAAGGCCCTAAGGAACGTGAAGATATGGAAAGCCAAGAGCATGAAAAAACCAATCAGGATGCAGATGTGGGTGCCGAGGCAGACGACAGTGAGATTTTGTCCAATGAGATTGAAAGGCAAGACCCAGCGAACACCGTTGAGGCTACGACTTATGCTATAGATGTTAAGGGTGAGGTCGAATTCGTGCCTGTGCGCTATTAGAATTTAGAATACTTACTATAGTTTTATTGTACTAAATTAAATGAATTCATACTTTTAGCTTAAGTTTTGTTTTATTGTTTCATAGGATAAATGTATTTTCCCTTCACAGTATAGGTATGTATGAAGCACAATTCGTTTATAACATAACGTTTTCCTTAAAACAGGAAATTCAACTGACTTCAAATGAAAATATAATTAAAATTGCTGAACCGATTTTGAAAAATATGAAACCAGTTCGGAAATATACCGTTTCATACAAAAAGAAATGAACTGGTTTATAAATAACAGAGTTCTGAGGTAGGTATAAGTGCATGAGCACCCTTTTAAACGAAACAAGAATCATTCAAATCAATCCATAGTTGACCGAGTAATCTTGTAACAATCATACCGTATTGAGAACCTCCTCCTTTTTAGGGTTCCGAAGCCAAAATGGCGAAAAGGAACCCTTACAGTTTCGTCATGTCCGTCTGTCTGTCCGCGGCATACCTCAGAAACTATTGGTACTAGAAAGCTGTAATTTTGCATAAATATACATATTAATTAGGCCAAAAAAGTGCTGGGATAAAATCTTGAAAAATATTTTTTTTGGGGTACCTCCCCTACACTCATAGGTGGGGATGATTTTTTTTATTGCTCGTCTACCCCATAGTGTGGGGTATCATTGGACAGGTCTTTTAAAAATATTGCGGGTGCTCGCAGACCATTTTTCGATTGAGTAATTCGTTTGCGAAATATTTAGCTTTGAAGTGCTCATTTTTGTTGGAGTCCAGTGTCCCCCCCTCTACCAGAGAAACTGTTATATTTGGAAATGTGAAAAAAATTAGAACAGTAGTGCATTATAGTGAATTTAAAAGGAAAACTATCAGAGATAAGCAGGCTTTACAGGTTTGGGAGTAATCGTTAATTAAGTGTGTCTATGTCAGTAAGTAACCGATATAAATTAACCCGAGACTGCGTACAGTTTGCTTTGGAGTAGGGCTCTGCTAACACAGGTTTCGAATCTATGCCAGGGCTTTTTCGTAATGGCTTAGGAACCCTATCCTGGGCTTGTCCGACACGCTCTTGCCCGGTTTAAAGTCGATTAACCTCGAGAGAACCAAAAGTCCTTTCTATAGGACATAAATGTCAAAAATGAATTCGAACTTTCCATCAAAGAAATTAAGGTTCATTTCACACTGTTGAAATTTGCTGTGGAACGCAAGAGGTAAATTGACAAGTTGCAGACGTGACGCCTGTTCCGTCTTGTTTACTACGCAGTAGCATTAGTTCCAATAGTAAATGCACCTTCCTTACACAGGAGTAAATAAACGGAACAGAGAATAATGTTCATACAACCGCACGAATCGGTCGCACTACTACAAGCACGCGGGGCATGTATTGTGTGCGTGACCACTGGCCGCTTGTCGCGTACGCGGCGAAACCGGTTGACGCTGGCACAGCCAGTGGACAATCTCAGGGTCGGTGCGACGCACGTTGTTGTTTTCAATGAAAATAATCGATTTATTGATTATTTTTGTTTTATTTTAATGAAACATTCATAGAATGAAATTCAACATACAATGACAATGCAAAGAAAAATTCGTTAAGCAGCTGGACTTGAACCAGCAACCTCGGTAATCCGTACCACGCTCCACCAATTAAGTTATACTTAACGTTGGTGTACCTAACGAATTTTTCAATGCCTTGTGTCATATTTTATTTGGAAGATCTCTCCTCATCATTGTCATTGTTTTTCATGTCATTCTATGAATGTTTCATAAAAATAAAACAAAAATAATCAATAAATCGATTATTTTCATTGATTCAGAAAATAGCTCCATCTCTTGCCACTAATGCGTAACTGTAGAAGTTCCGTAGTGGGTGAGCTGCTTGATTAAGCTACTCATAGATGGCGCTGAGGAGAGATCTTCCAAATAAAATATGACACAAGGCATTGAAAAATTCGTTAGGTACACCAACGTTAAGTATAACTTAATTGGTGGAGCGTGGTACGGATTACCGAGGTTGCTGGTTCAAGTCCAGCTGCTTAACGAATTTTTCTTTGCATTGTCATTGTATGTCGTTGTTGTTTTGTTAGTTGCAAATTTGGATAATTTATTGAATCAGGCGTTACTTTGCGGAGGTCCATATTTATGAACTAAAAAACAATTACTTTGCAAATGTATGTTTCCATGCAACACCTCCGCCTCCACTGGTACACGAATCAACAAATGCCACACAGACCCAACTATCACCACCACCACTATACTAAACGCTGACGCGTTTCGGCACAATCCGCGAGGCCATTTACGAAGCACAACAACAACCGCTCAACATGCCACCACTTTCACTACTGACATATGTAAACCATGTACTCAACTTAGTTAATGACAATACCAACGTACCCACTAATATTTTATAAATTCCAAACTACCCTTTTATGTAAGTCCTAAACTACCCTTTTTTTTTTCTTTTTTAAACACAACAACAACAACACAACACAACATTTGCCGCACAGATATAACTATTTGTCATTAGTAGTCGCGGGTGAGCAAAGTAATTGTTTTTTAGTTTTTGCAAATTTGGATATTTTGATGTAAAAACGTGATATTTTATTTTAATGATGGTAAAGTACAAACGGGTTTTCTAATTATACCACCTGATAATTTTATCGCATTTGTTGAACTGCTCGTGCAAAAGTTTCGCGAATATTTCGATCTTGAAATAAATATTGTCAATGTTGGCAACGAAATACTTAAACGTATTGAAACGGATTGTAAATTTAATATGCTCTGTGAGTGTTTCCCGTTACATTACTTGAAAAAACTATATGTAAGATTCAGAATTTACCACACCATTAAAAGAAACAATAAATTATTAAAAAACAAAAATTATAAAAAGAAAATTACTAGGGTAAGTAATTTGTAAAGTACTGAATACTGAATAATAAAACTAGTTAGCAAATGTTTTGTTTAATTTGTCTCAACCTATTGTGACAACCCTACCAAAACAGGTAACAATTTTGCACGCTCTTAAGAACATTGAACTCTGTTCCGTTTATCTACTCCTTTGCCCCTTACGTGCTCCATGCTACGAAATACTTAAGTACATACACATAAAAATCCGTTGGAAATCGGAGATTAAAAAGTTCACTTTGGTATTTATTCTGGACATCAACAGAGTATTGAAAGAAAGTAATCTGTCTATCTTCTATACCTATAAAACAGTACCGTGACTGACTGACTGACTGACAGACAACGCACAGCCTAAACCATTGGACCTAGAAACTTGAAATTTGGCAAACATATACCTTGAGTCTCCTAAAGATGCACCAAGAAGGGATTTTTCGAAATTCCTACGGGATAGGGAATAAATGGGATTTATATTTTCGAATCAAAATGGCTCTATCTCCGTAAGTATAATTATCAGACATTTCAAATTTGGCATGCAAGTAGGTAACAATAATAGCTGAAAACAGTTTTCAAGATTTTCCGAAATTCCCACGGGATAAAGACCAAATAGTATTATTTTCATAATAACTGACTAGAGGATATAGAGGACACGCACAGCCTAAACTACTGGTGCTAGAGACCTGAAATTTTATTTATTTATTTATTATTAGAGTATCATAGAAGTGCTCTAAAGAAGGATTTTTAGAAATTCCCATGGGATAGAGAAATATCTTAACTTTGTTTGTTTCTTTGTTTGTAGGAGGTAACCTCTGAAACTTTCACCTACAGAAAGCAACACTATCCCTGATTGACATACTTTTTCTGCGGGAAAATGCAAAATTTCCGCGGGACAGAAACAAGTGAATTCAACTTTAGGCCCGCAACACACCAACAGTTCCAATGGTGCTGTGGGTGTCTATGGGCGGCGGTGATCACTTACCATCAGGTGAACCGCATGCCCGTTTGTCGGCTTTAGTATAAAAAAAAAAAACTTCGGTGTAAAAGTAGCCTATGTCAATCAGAAACAGTGTAGCTTTCTATTAATGAAAATATTTTTTTAATTAGTCTAAATGCAAAATTCGCTTATTTCTATCCCCCGGGAATTTAGCATTTATCCGAGAAAAAAGTAGGTAGCCAATGTGAGTCAAGAATTGTATGTAGCTTTCTACTAAAATCTATCTAAAGAGTTAAAATGCAAAATTGCCGCGGAATGGAAATAAGTTAATTAAAGTTCAGGACTGATTTAAAAAAAAATCTTTCACTAATAGGAAGCTACGCTGTCTCTGATTGACATTAAGAATTTTTAAAATATGTAGATGTCTATCCTTTGTTTGATTCCTGTACCTACTGCCAGGGCCTCTTTCGGGCAGCCCCCCGCAACAAGAAGTGCACAAAGGTATTGCCTCGAGAATATTCATCAGTAGCGGACTTCTCACCTGCAGCAAGTAAAGAGCAGCAACAGCCCCCCGCCATAAAAAGAACATAAACCCTACTCTTTCCTTCAAGTCATTGATAAGTAGCGAGCCACTATGCCGCAGGAAGGAAATAGGGAGGGCTCGGGGGGCGCAGCCCCCCGCCATAAAAACAACACAAACGCTACTCTGACCTCCAAGCCATTTATAAGTAGCAAACCACTACGCCGCAGAAAGCAAAGAGGGGGGCTCGGGGGGCGCATTCCCCCGCCTTAAAAAGGACACAAATAGTACTCTTTCCTCCAAGCTATTTATAAGTAACAAACCACTACGCCGCCGGAAGGAAAGAGGGAGGCTCTGGGGCGCAGCCCCCCGCCATAAAAAGGACACAAACAGTACTCTTTCTTCCAAGCCATTGATAAGTAGCGAAACTCTATTTTGCAGCAAACAAAGAGGGGGGCTCGGGGGGGCACCTCTGCAACATCCTCCAAGACATGATATTGATAATTATCAAACCAAGCACAGTGGCAGGGAGGTGCGAAACTTTGGGTTCGTAACCCCCTCCCTCCCCCCCGTAACAAGAAGCGTACAAATAGTTCTTTCCAAAACCATTTCCTTCTGTATATTGATATGTAATGAAAATTAAATGAAATTGTTTACTCCAGAATAAATTGCATACGATAAGTAAGTAAGAAAAAGTACATCTTTACGCTGCAGTAAGCAGATTTATCAGTGGGCGCAGCCTAAGCATCCAAAAATACCAATTTATTGAATCAGGCGTTACTTTGCGGAGGAAGTTTTACTCGTATTAACTAAAAACAAGCTTTGCTCACCCGCGACCACAAGTGAAAAATACTTATATTTGTGCGGCAAATGTATGTTTTCTTGCAACACCTACGCCTCCACTAAAAGCATGGGTAGTGGAAGTGGTGGCATGTTGAACGGTTGTTGTAGTGTTTAGTGTCATTTGTGGTCGCGAGTGAGCAAAGTAATTGTTTTTAGTTCCAAAAATAACATCTAGGCTCTAGGCCATCATTCTTGAGAATGGCTTCCCAAATTAAACAGACCTAAACACATGGGGTAATGGACAGTTAATTGTTACAGCAATAAACAAATTCTACGCGGACGAAGTCGCGGGCAACAGCTAGTTTAAGTATTAAGACAGATTGGACCTAGACAAACAACGCACATACGTACTTACGTAGCATTTACTTACGTACCTACATACATACGGCTGCACATCCAGTGAACATAAGCGGGTGGTAGTACCTTGTGCAAGGTCCGTCCGGATCGCTACCACCATCTTACTCGCTAATCCTGCCGCTAAGCAGCAGTGCTTGCACTGTTGTGTTCCGGTGTGGAGAGTAGGACAGCCGGTGTAATTACGGGCACAAGAGGCATTTCATCTTAGCCCTCTAGGTTGGCAACGCATCTGCAAACCCTCCGGGGTTGCGGGTGTCTATGGGCAGTGGTGATCACTTATAATCAGGTGACACACTTGCTCGTTTGCCTTCCTCGTCGTATAAAAAATAATAATAATAATAACGACTTCCCTTCTGTGTAAATAATTATTTGTTATTTACACAATACAGAAGTTGATAATACAATTTATTATTATTATGGGACTCGCAAAGGCACCCTGTGTCACAGAACATACTAATATAAGTAATAATCCCAGTCCTATATTTTAATATAACATGTAAGATTCTGTAGCCTTTTTATGCACACTTTTTTTCTAGAAACCATGCTTATATATAAAAAAAAATATAATTTATTTAAAACAAATGTACAATGGACTAACACGGCCTACAAAGTAAATTAAAATATTAAAACTAAAACTAACTTAAAAAAATAAAAATTAAATACCTACCAAACCTGGACCTCTCGGCAGGGTGCCCATCACGCAGGCGGCATTCCCGCGCTAAATTGCAATAGCAATTCTTTGCGCGAGAAAGCTGGCCGCGCGAGGGTCACCTGTTGCTTATATGTATTTTTATCTGTTTTCAAGTTAGAGGTCGTTAAACTTTAATAATTTAAAAGAATCAGTTGAACCCTAATATTGTGTTGAAGTGACCCAACGTCAACTGGAGTTAGTGATTATGACAATTTATCAAGAAAGTCTTAAGAAAACCTTTTAAAATAAAAAACTACCCATAATTTATTACCCTTTGTAAAATTGATGAATGATTGTTTTTTTACCGTGATTTACAACCTAAAAGGTTTTCTTTTGTTTCAATTGAACATCACTCATATAATACACCATTTTCGTAAAGGTGCGTCGTTACGTTACACACTGTTTATACAGTACACCCCGTATAACTGGCCACCTTGCCATTATAATGTAAGAAAATGAAATGCCTCGGCCAACGTATAGGCATTGCTATACAAAGAGGCAACGCCGCCAGCCTTTTGGGCACCTTGCCCCGAGGTAGCGGACTCGGGGACGTTTTCCATTTTAGGTTCTAAATTTAATTATTGTTATTATTATTCTTTTTATTTTTGTTTGTTTTGTTGTAATAAACATAGCGTCTATTTAGACCACAATGCTGATATGTAATTAAATTAAAATGTATAGATCCAGGACTGTTACCGAGAGCATCCCGGGGGCAAAGCCGCGGGGCATCTATACCTATAAAACAGTACCGTGGCTGACTGACTGACAGACAACGCACAGCTTAACTACTGGACCTAGAGACTTGAAATTTGTCAGACATACTTTGAGTATCCTAGATGTGCACTAAGAAGGGATTTTTCGAATTTCCCACGAGATAGGCAACTAGCCCATTTTGAAATATTTCACAGGGGCAAAGCCGCGGGGCATGAGCTTGTTATGTATATAAAACTCTTCCGTTACTGACAGGCAGACAACTGACCGCCAAAACCCTTGGCTATAGAAGGCTGAAATTATGCCTTTATGATGTAGAGAAGCACTAAGGAAGGTATTGTTGAAATTCCCACGGGATAGAGAATAAACAGGGTTTATGCGAGTACGAACTGGCATCATAAAGCTCAAGTAGTGCCTTAAAAGAGCAAAATGGACACAAAAACAGAAACAAGTTCAGCAGCTCTGCCTCGCAACACTGAACCTTAACGGCAACAAAACTAAACTTAACCTTGTACGTAGTTTTCACTGCATAGGTAACGCATGGTAGGTACGGGAATTAAAGTTTCGATTCTAAACTGGACACCAATTTATTTATAGCAAAAAGAAACTTTAAGCTACGAGTAGGTAGTTTACCAGCTCTCACGCCAAGGTTTATCTTCTGAAGGATAGTTATTCCAAGGTACGTCTATCATTTCAGGGTGACGAGTCGAGCCATCAGAAGCGTCAATTGCATCTTCTGTCCGAATTTCATTGGTTAAAAGTTCAGTGTCCTCCAGGTCACTTTCCATTACTTCACGATCTTTAGGTCTCACCGTGACAAATTCAGTAGAGGTTTCTCCAGCCGATCCTTCAGTAGTACCACTTTCTTTCAACTGGGAAACGATCTTTTCAACTGCCTCATCTGCTGACCAAGCTAAAGGAATCTTTTCAGGATGATGAGTCGAGGCCTCAGAAGCGTCAATTGCACCTTCTGTCCGAATTTCATTGGTTAAAAGTTCAGTATCCTCCAGGTCACTTTCCATTACTTCACGATCTTTAGGTCTCACCGTGACAAATTCAGTAGAGGTTTCTCCAGCCGATCCTTCAGTAGTACCACTTTCTTTCAACTGGGAAACGATCTTTTCAACTGCCTCATCTGCTGACCAAGCTAAAGGAATCTTTTCAGGATGATGAGTCGAGGCCTCAGAAGCGTCAATTGCACCTTCTGTCCGAATTTCATTGGTTAAAAGTTCAGTATCCTCCAGGTCACTCTCCATTTCTTCGTGATTTTTAGGTCTTATTGTGACAAATTCAGTAGAGGTTTCTCCAGCCGATCCTTCAGTAGTAACACTTTCTTTCAACGGGAAAACTATCTTTAGGACACCTTGCTGGTATGTTCAAGCTCCAGGAATAATAACGGTGGAAGGTAGACTACTGACACTCGTGTATGTGTTCTCGCTTCCATCTGAAGCCTTATGTTGGGCCTGCACCCTTACCCAGCCTTCTTTGCCATCCACAAATATTTCATCCGGCTTAAATCCTGTCAATGGTATGTTCATTTCTTGGCTGTTGCCTTTCAGGTTTGCCGTAGAGACGCTCATGGGGAATTCCTGCCCGGAGTGCTGTAATCCCATCAATTCACGTTGTAATGCTGTCGTGTCGCTTAATAGATTTGACAACAAGTTTGCATTATCAGAGACGCCATGTCTCATATACGTTGACGATTCATGATGATGCTGTACTCGTCAAATGGAGCCCCATAGGCACATATATACACAATACTCAGACAGACGAGTACGAACATTGTTTCAAGCACTTCCACAGACAACGTTGCAATGACAAGGCAGAAGCTTGTAACCCATTTTAATATTATTATAATTATCTTAAGTAACATTTGGGTTAGAGTTCACTTCTTATCGGTCGGGAATTTACGCCTACTCACAATAATATGCTTACTAATGAAAGTCAAATATCTTATAGGTAAAAAAACTTTAGTAAAGCCTCTTGCGTGTCTTGTGTACAGTATGCAAAAGAAGTGCGATTCGGACTCGCGCACGAGGGTTCCGAACAAAGATTTTTAACGCTTTCCCCCAGTGTTTTAAGTTGTCCAGTGTAAGCAGACCCCTGTTCTTAAGCAAAATGTACGCAGTCAGGTCATCTTATATTGGTCTGTGAAATCTCCAGAAAGACATAAAAAATTAAAATTTTGAGAATTTTCTGAGTGGTTGTGCCATAAGAGCTACATTCATACCAAATTTTAAGTTTCTAGGACAACTGTACGGAAACTGTATGGAAAGAATAATTTTAATGACTGTATCTTTTGATTGCGTTGACTTAGAAGGTTGATTTTTTCACAGCTTTAAGGGATTGCAGGCATTTGATATTAATTTCAGCCTGCTACCTCCACGCGTTCCAGAGAAAAGGGGCCTTGGCAGACAGACAGACTGACAGATAGACGGACAACAAAGTGATCCTATAAGGATTCCGTTTCTTTTCCTTTTGAGGTACGGAACCCTGAAAATATTCCGACGAGTTGCCTCCTCCTTTTTTCGAAGTCGGTTAAAAAGAAGTAGATTATGTCACCTGCACAGCAACAGCACGCCGAAAATTAAGCGCAGAAAAAGCTACAATACTGTAGCCTCTTTGGCCTCAGTCGCTCTCGAATGAGGTCCAAACTTGCAAATGTCAACATGTTCGGAACATGTTTTTCGATTTGTGAGCATATGGCGTATCTTTACCTATAATATCATTGGAAACATCACAAACATGCATGCCAACGTCAATAAAATTATGTTTACTGTCATAATAAATTCGGTATTCTGCGAATACTGATACTTTATCTCTAAGGCAAGTGATCTCATGCCGGGGTAAATACGGGTCAGAGGTTATCGGCGTCTGCGTCGTGAAGACTGACATTGTTTTGAGTCACAACTATCAGCATTAGAAATACCCAAAGACAAAACTACCTAGTATGTTAGTATCTACAGTCAGCATCAGTATCACGACGAGGCAGACCCTATTTCACCAACTTTACAATTGTCAGTTTTCAATGACAGTTTGGCGTCAATTGCTGACTTGAAGAGCTTTTGTTTTAGCGCGCTTCATACTGGCCAAGAAATGTAGATATAATTGTCATGACAAACCGACAATTGTAAAGTTCTCAGAATCTTAAACCAAAAGCTAAAACAAAAGCTCTTCCAAGTCAGCAGTTGACACCGAATTGTCATTGAAAACTGACGATTGTAAAGACGGTGAAATAGGGGCCAGAGCGAGGAACAGGAAATGATTAAAAGGATTATGGTGCTGATAATTAAATTTATTTAAGTATATACAGACGGCAGAAGCGCCTACGTTGGCTAGGGCATGTGCACAGAATGGTCCCCTCCCGATTACCACGACGTGTCCTGTTAGGTGCAGTAGCGAATGCAAAAAGAGATGTTGGGAGGCCATTGCTTCGCTTTAAGGACTGCGCCAAACGAGACATGGCCAGTTTTAAAATTGACCACCGTGACTGGGAAAGGCTCGCGGAAAATCGGTCAAATTGGCGCAAATGTGTAGTGGAGGGTCGAAAGTTTTGCGATGAAGCCTGGTTCGAGACACTTGCTGCCAAGAGAAGGAAACGACATCAAGGCGGCTCAGCAACAACCACTGCAAGCTTCTCTTGTCAGACCTGCGGTAGAACGTGTCGGTCTCGCATCGGTTTGTATAGCCACAGAAGGCGTTGTCTCCCAGACGGAACGCCATAAATGGTCTGTAATAGACGCAAAGGCCTATATACAGACGGCACCTGAAACAATTGTACAAATACCGGAAGTACGGTCCCCCTCCCCGCCATTCCTCTATCAATTTTCTTCCTTCAAGGCCGGCAACGGACTAATGACTGTTGGGGTTGTTGATTCTCATGGGTGGCGGTGATCGCTCACCATCAAGTGACCCGCTTGCTCGTTTGCCTCCCTCTTTTAATAAAAAAACCGGACAAGCGCGAGTCGGACTCGCGCACGAGGGTTCGTACAAAGATTTTAACGCTTTTCCCCAGTGCTTTAAATGTCCAGTGTTAGCAGAGCCCTGCTCCTAAGCAAAATGTACGCCGTGTAGGGTCATCTTATATTGGTCTGAGAAATCTACAGACAGACATAACATTTTTAGATTTTGAGACTTTTCTGAGTAGTTGTGCTATAAGAGCTACCTTCATACCGAATTTCAAGTTTCTAGGACAACTAGAGTCCCTTTTAGCTTTCACAGTACGGAAATTTACATTGTATCGAAACAACATTTTTAATGACTGTACCTTTTGATTGCGTTGACTTAGAAGTTTGATTTTTTCACAGCGTCAAGGGACTGCAGGCTTGAGTATTTGATATTAATTTCAGTATGCTATCTTCACGCGTTCCAGAGAAAAAGGACCCCACAAGGATCACTTTGTTGTCAGTCTGACTGTCAAGACCCTTTTTCTCTGGAACGCGTTCCGTTTTTTTCCTTTTGAGGTACGGAAAACGAATTTTTTAACAGACTACCAACTTAGAAAAGTTAAAAAAACCCCCGACATTGTCATTTCAAAGTTCAATATTTCAGAAACGTTTCAACTGATTTTAATTAAACTTAGCTAAGAACCATCTCGATTAAACTAGCTTTCAAATATAAAAACCGCATCGAAATCGATCCGTTTGGGAGCTATGACGCCACATACAGATACACAGATACACAGGTCAAACTTACTTTTTCGTCGGAGGTTAAAAACGTAATTGATCAATATTTATGACAATGACAATGACAACTAGCTGACGGGCTAGGCTAAAGTATATACCTACTGCAAGTGCCTGCTAAGCGTCATACTCAAAAAATCTTCTCTAAGAACCATCTCGATTACACTAGCTTTCGATTAAAAAAAACCGCATATAAATCGGTCAATGCGCTTGGGAGCTATGATGGCACAGCCAGATACACAGACACACAGATACACCGGTCAAACTTATAACACCCCTCTTTTTCGTCGGGGGTTAGTGAGGAGACTCGCGAAACTCAATTTTTCTATCGTCCTTTAAAAACTAATGTGCCCCCCCCTCCACTCCCCAACCCCTCCCCCTCCCCTCTACCCTCTTCTCTCCTTGGAGGAATATTAAATCAGGAAATTGATTATTTGGCGACAGGATGAGATTGGTATTAACCTGGAGTTTTCTCATTTCACTTACAAAAATAATTTATCTTGCTTTCTTCAAATTGATTCTGTGATAAGCCAAGCTCTCTTATTATATCTGATTTTCAATTAATTAATTGCGGTGGACATCTTGAAATTTGGTTACTAAACATTTACCCATACACATACCTTGCGTATCCTAGAGGTGCACTAAGAAGGGATTTTTCGAAATTCCTACGGGATAAGGAACTAGCCGATTTTGGAATATTTGAAATATTTCACGGGGGCAAAGCCGCGGGGCATAAGCTAGTAATCTTGGTTATGATATTCTTATTTATTAATTTTATACGCATAGATTTAGGGTGGCGATAGCAATGTTATATACAACTGTACAAGTTGCAGAACATTCCCAAAACGTGGAAACATTCGCGAGAATGTTCTGAGAACATTTTTGCAACATGAAACTTATTGTTTAAATAACAAAATGCTCTTACAATAAAGTAAAAATGTTCACAATAAATACTCCATATTATTTATGTACAAAAGGTACTTCTGTACCTTTTTGTTTCTATTAAAAAATACTTTATTTTAAATAATAAAAGCAATTTACACTGACATTAAATCTAAGCTAAAACTAAATAAACTACAACTAAAAAACCACCTTCAAAAAAAAACCTTAGAAAAAAAACTTAAAATAATCCTCTAAAATAATGATAAATATTTTTTTTTTTTTTTTTTAGCATTTTATTTTATTTTATTTATTACTTTATTTTAGAGGATTAGTTTACGTTTTTTTTCTAAGGTTTTTTTGAAGGCGGTTTTACTTTTCTGTTAAAAGATTTTTATTTCACAACTTTATGTTGATTTAACATTTTCAGAATTATCCTCCAACTCCTAACCGTTAAGGAGTTGTACCTTTCATCATCAGCTCATCAACATGAGATGATGACTACCGGACGCAAATACTTAAATAGACTTAGAAAATATATGAAACACACAGTACGTGCCTGTAAAATTTGAGGGTTGCCCTCGATTTCCCTGGGATTCCATCATCAGATCATGACTTGGTGACAATGGGACCACCTCAGGAGTATACCATTTCAAATAATAGATACAGTGGAACGTAGAACCTCCTCCTTTTTTGAAGTCGGTTAAAAACTAAATTAAATCTAAATAAGGCCCCCGTTACATAGTGCCCAAAAGGCTGGCAGCGTTGCCTCGCCGAATAGCGATGCTGACTCTTTGAGATAGAAAACTGCCAGCCCTTTGGTCACAAGTTGCATCAACTAAGCGCTTTTGTAACTCAGAAAAAAGCTTGTAAGCGCTGGGACCCCATGGACCCAAAGTTTCAAACCCGACAGGAACAAAATTATAATTCGGACCGAGAGATTGATACTTAGAATTTTTCTATTTTCGGCCGTTTCTGCCGCCGCACCAGCTTTTTGTGTGGTTCCCTGGAGATGTGAGGGCGCTACTGTTGTTTCTATTTAGTTTAAGGTTCTGTTCTTATTTATTGTCACATACTTTTTACGTTGCAATTAAGTGGCTTTTTGCACATTAAAAAAACCTTTTTAATAATATGTTCTTACTTATAAAATTACATGAGGTGCAAATTAATTAATTAAAATGCGTTGTATTTGCCCAGAAACTTTAATTATCAAATAACTCAAAAGCTACATTTTCAGACATAACGGGTTTGACCCGGCAATTCTCGTTTAACCATAACCACCAGTTTTACGAATAAACACTAACTACGTTTACAACAAGTTTTTAATCCCCGACAAAAAAGAGGGGTGTTATAAGTTTGACATGTGTATCTGTGTGTCTGTGTATCTGTGTATCTGTGTATCTGTGTGTCTGTGTATCTGTGTATCTGTCTGTGGCATCGTAGCTCGTAAATGGACTTACGGATTTAGACGCGGCTTTTTTTAATCGAAAGCTAGTTTGATCGAGATGGTTCTTATCTGAGTTTCATAAAAATCGGTTATTCCGTTTTTGAGATATTAAACTTTTAAATGTCTCAAGTTCAGATCCCAGATGTGAGAGCCCGTTGATGTCTTCAGTATGGCTAAGTTCGGAAATTCGTAATCCGGGAGCTCGTTGATATCTTGGATTTTTTGTTAGTTTAGTTGTTAGCAAACTAAAGTATGTTGTTTCATAGAAAGAATAGCTGTGGTTGACTTTAGCGATCCCCCGACACCAACGACGCTTAGATAAAAATTTTGCTAGGTATATTGAACTGAAAGGGCCAATCCATACATCCATCCATACTAATCCATACTAAATAAATGTTATTAGGCATTATTTTTTACTTTTTTTAGTTTTCATTTGTTTTGTTGGCGTTTTTTTTTTGTTTTGTTAGACTTAGTACAAGTTGTAATAATAGTATAATTAACAGCAAATTTTCTTTACCTACGATAATACTTAAGTTATTTCTACTCAAGGACAAAGATATCTCACTTCAAAGTTGATGCAGTTTAGCTGTCATAAAATAATAATTGTTTTCTTGTAAATAATTGAATAAGTAATACTAATTACTTACTTAGTATACACTTACTTAGTATACACTAATACTACCATACTACAAATTAACCAAATCTTGGTTTCGTCGTCGGTGAAAATCTTATACTGCAGGAATACATTTAATCTGATTAACTTATAACACAGAATACAAAGTACACGGTACTTAAAATACAAATTACATGGTTATTCTCATTGCTTGTAATTTGTGTGTGTGTGTGTGTGTGTGTGTGTGTATTAATTCAATAAAATTACATGAATTGTTGTGTGTTGCTGTATTGTACATTAATGCAGCAGTAATAAAATCTACACCACGTTTTCAGTAATATTCGCTTTATCAACAAGTTCGTTTATTGAAACCCTAATATCAATTAGCGGGGTTTCATCTGGATTTTCATTTGACTTGGAAACATCGATAACGTTTCTATTAATTTCATCGGCACAGGACACAAATGCGCCAGTTTTAACAGATGCCTTATAAGGCGCAGCAACAGTCAATTCCCCATTACCATAATACCACGTCGCAGCCGTTGCATTCAGCAACTCTGGTAAAATTTTAACGTTCACGTATTCCTTGTACTCATTCTGTCTTGTAGCCTTAATGAAAATCACCCTGTGTTTTATTTTCACTTCTATAGCACTCTCATTGAAATTCGGAAGGGCGATTACAAGCTGGTAAATATCTTCTCCGTATATTTCTTTGTATTTCGTTTCTTGATCGTCAGTGCAGAATGTTCGCGCCTTGTTGTCGGCTTCTATGACATCATTGGCTAGGCGTTCGAAGGCTCTCTCCTGATGACGTCTGTGGTAGCTCCTGTGATGACGCGGACAGATGCCGGGATTGTTATTGCACCAACGGTGTGGCTCCACGAAGTTTAGAAGAGCAATTATTAGTAGCACACGAAACATTTTGAACAGTGACTCGCGTACAGTGATTCGAGGTGACTGAGTCGTGCTCGGGTCTGATAACTCTTTTAACTTATGTAATAACTTGCTGATAAGTTACGGCCCTCGTAAACGGCAAGTTATTATGAGAAGACAATGTATTTTGTTGAAATTAGTTTTTTTAGTGCCCTTTCAAGCATGTTGAAGATTAGATGCTGGGTTTAGTATAGATATTGGTCAAATACGTATACCCAGGTACATATTTTAGGTAGGTAAGTAATTAAACACTTTATTATTGCAGAAGATTATAGAAAAAAACACAAATTAATAGGTAACATGTACAAATTCGAAGTTTTTCCTTTGTTTATTAAAGAAATTCGAGTTGATTTACAGCTAGCTATCATACCTGTATATTTTCAGGTAATACCTACAGTTTATCTTGTCACTAAAATCGATGACATAGTTCCTAAGAACATATCATTGTATGTCTTAATGTGCCATCCTGTATAAGACTGGAATTAATAAAATTACCCCTTTAACATCTCTCGGCATCTGCCTCCTCGTAAAGTCATGGCCTTCTCTCCGCTCTGCCTGGCTCCGCGTCAGAAAACGCACCTTTAGACATTAATCCTTCTGGCATACCACTAATTCTTCACATCTGTAGCAACAGTGCATGCGATTAATTACGTGTAATTACAATTGACAGACGCCGACAGCAGCTTAGGTGATAAAGCTAACACGCGCTGTTTGTGTTTGTCGGCTGACGGGACGGCTGGCTGATAATTCAGAACGTTACTACCAATCGTTTTACGAGAGCTGCTGTTCAGTAAGTAAGTCGTCATAGCCTAGTGGTTTGACCTGTGGTCTCTCAAGCAGAGGGTCGTGAGTTCGAGGCTGCACTTCTAAGTTATTCGGAATTTATGTGCTGAAGGCAATTATTGTAATGTATTTGTAATTTATCACGAGCTCTTTGGTGAATCGTGCGCTCGTGGTAACTAAGCCCTCTCAGTCTGAGAGGAAGCTTGTTAAAACAAATAGTTTCTTGAATTTTCTGTTCGGATCCCCATAATAAAACTGAATCCATTTGGTTATGTAGAGATCACACGAGCAAGAACTAGCCACGTTTGTCATAGGATCGATGAGCAGTGAAGGAAAGATTCTTTAGGTGCGTAGTTATTTTCTCGAAATGATTTTCTTCACTCTTTGCTAATTTGAATTGCATGGATTGCAGTGGTAGGGGCTCTCACATTCTGATGCCTTGTTAGTTCGTAATTAACTGCTGTTAATAATGACGGATGTTGACGACCGCTGACCATATGCGCAGTTGTGAAAACAAATTGAGTATGACACTGTTCTCTGGACGTGATAGTGTAAAATGGCGGCTAGCATTTCATCGTAGGCGCGTAATACGGATAGTTGAATGACAAATAAAATTAATTAACCATGCTATTAGACTTTATTGTATACCAATCAATAAAAAAATCACAAGCTTAACAAACAATAAGGCTGGCTAAAGTAAATTACAGTTACTTAATGAAATTATACATTCGTAACATAAACAATATTACCAACTTGAACACATACACAATACAAGTGAATACAGCAATCAGAATTTCATCTTCTTCAACCTATACAACATTTTTTGACACACTTGGATCATTAATTATTTTATCAATATCAAGTTGTTCATTTAAATCATAGTGTGACTTAGTCACGTCGACTACAGTTCTATCAACCACATCATCGCAATTCAATATGATCCCCTTATCAATAATTATTTTATAAGGCACAGCCACCGTCAGTTCGTTGTTAACATAATGCCATTTCGCTGCGTTCACGTCCAGATAATCAGGCAATATTTTAATGTGCACATGTTTCCTGAATTCATTCTCTCTTACCGTATTAATGAATAGCACTCTGTTTTGAATCTTCACTTCTACACTGCTCTCATTGAAGCTCGGAAGTACTGTTTTAAGTTTATAAGTATCTTTCCCGTGAACTTCTTTGATTGTTACTTCTTGGTTTTGACTACAAAATTGCTTGACTTTTTCATCAACTCTTGCTACACCGTTAGCTATGTACTGAAACATTTCGCTATCGCTTGGTCTGTGGTGGCCATGGAATCCGCAATTGTGGCCATGTGGTCCGTGTGGCCCATGCCCATGGTACCCATGAGGTTCGACAAAATTTAAAATAGCGAGAATAAGCACTGCGCGATACATCCTGGACGATATTTCTGCCGCTAAGATTGACAGCGACTGGGTTGAAAGGTTGAAACTGGGCAGATAGACGTATTGTTAATAAATGTATGTACTTACCACAGTAACTATCATTTGCAGATAGCGTACTCGCAAAGAATAATAACCGATGTTACTATAGTAGTTTATGCAAGTGCTACATAATGAGTGTTTTAAGGCCTAATTATGTGGAGTTGCATACATTACTTTATCTACACACATATTATAAGTACTCTAAGATGGGTCCAGAAGCCGAAGGCATATATCATACCCATACCTGTCACGAATTTGACTGTTTTTTTTATCATAGACAAACATACCGAGCTGACGTTTCGTAAACTGTTTTTTTTTGTAAAATAAAAAATCAATATCACATTATTAATTTTACATGTCGGACTGAACTCGACTTATATACGTGAGTGATCCGTTTTATTTCATTATGATTGTAAATTACGTCAAATTCGAAAAATTGAATTCGATATCGAAAAGTTATTACGACATCGAATTCGACTATTACTTTACTGCAGGACCTGCTGGTGGTGGTGGTTGGCGGGGGAGGCGACGATGTACTGCAATGCTGGTCATTTTCTACGGTTTTAGAGGACTTATGATATGTGTGTAGAGAAAGAAATATTTGAAGACTAAAAGTAGGTTTGTTTCATTGATTTTAGACATTTCATTAGGTTCGTTTTTTTTTTTGGAAAGAATAAAACTTACAATACATAGTAAAGTTACTTACAATACATTATAATGTACAGACCTGATGAGCAAATTTTTTTTTCGTTTAAAAAAAATTAATCCACAAAAAATCCTATGTAATTATAGAACCTGTGATTACAAAATTTCACGAAGATCGGGTCAATTTTGCAAAAAAAACGCTCTTTTTTCTTCAAAAATTTTTTTTTCAAAAAACGAATCGACAAAATATCTGTCTAATTAGCGAACCAGCTTACAAAATTTCAAGAGAATCAGTTGAAAAACGCGACGTGTAGAGAACAGACGGCGGTCACACGAAATCAATTTTGTTCAAAGTGAAACGGAGACTCTTATTCGCTCACTTCGTTTGCTGGGTCAATTCAATAATTAAATAGTATTTTTGTAAGGGTCCTAGTGCTCGACACGGGCCCAACAGTTGGCACCTACAATTTTAATTCATCGCAATAAAATATGACCTTACCAACTTAGAAAAGTTGAAAAACCCCCGACATTGTGATTTCAAAGTTCAATATTTTAAAAACGGGACAACCGATTTCAACGAAACTTAGCTAAGAACCATTTCGATTAAACTAGCTTTCGATTAAAAATCGGCCAAGTGCGAGTCGGACTCGCGCACGAGGGTTCCGTAGAAAGATTTTAACGCTTTTCCCCAGTGTTGTAAGAAGTGTAAGCAGAGTCCTGTTCCTAAGCAAAATGTACGCAGTGTGGGGTCAACTTATATTGGTCCTCAAAATCTAGAGACAGAGATAAAAAAATAAGATTTTGAGACTTTTCTGAGTGGTTGTACTATAAGAGCTACCTTCATACCAAATTTCAAGTTTCTAGGACAACTGGAAGTACCCTTTAGGTTTTCTAAAAACGGAAATTTGTATGGAAACGACTTTTTTAATGACTGTATCTTTTGATTGCGTTGACTTAGATGCTTGATTTTTTCACAGCTTCAAGGGACAGCAGGTTTGAGTATTTGATATTAATTTCAGCATCCTACATCCACGCGTTCCAGAGAAAAAGGGTCTTGACAGACAGACAGACAGACAGACGGACAACAAAGTGATCCTATAAGGGTTCCGTTTTTTTCCTTTTGAGGTACGGAACCCTAAAAAACCGCATTGAAATCAATTAATCTGTTTGGGAGCTATGTAATGATGCCTCTCTCATTTCTTTTTCATCGGGGTTAAAAAATAGCAAGAAGGACATAATTTATAGTGAAATAAAAACGTTTTTATTTCACTTTAGCCAGACATGTTTCGGACTAATTCGTAGTCCTTCCTCTGGGAGCGCACGACCCAGCGGTGGCGAGACGCACACTGCGCGCCGCGGCTCTGCTCGCGCGATCCGTTTTTATTTCACTATGATTGAGTCTCACGGTAGTTTCATGTTAAAAAAGGACATAATTTCTTGGATCCCCACCACCACCTCGATGTAGTAGTTTTTTTTATACTACAAGGAAGGCAAAGAGGCAAGTGGGTCACCAGTGGACAACCAGGGGTTTTCGGATACGTCGCCAACCTAGAGAGCTATAAGATGAAATGCCTCTTGTGCCCGTAATTACAACGGCTGTCTTACTCTCCACACTGGAACACAACAGTGCAAGCACTGCTGCTCAGCGGCAGGATTAGCGAGTAAGATGGTGGTAGAGGTCCGAATGGACCTCGAACATGGTCCTACCACCCTCAAATATTGCAAAGTATGGTTGCAATGGTATCCCTCGTTGAATTAAGAACTGGATCGCGAAAAAAGCAGTTTCGCGGAAAAAAAGCAGTTTCGCGGAAATAAAGAGTTTTATAGACTTTTGTTTTTATTGACGCCGTAAACCGTTCGGTTATTGGTAGTCATTGGGGGCCCGAGGCGGAATAAGTGTTTATTGTCCTTTAATGATAATCTCACAACTGTAGCCAAATGGCCTTTTCATCACACTTGCTCGTAAAGCGTCGTATTGTACGTAGGCATACTGAAGGACAACGGCCTAAATTATTCCTACGGGAGTAATAGGTAATTTGTAATTTTCCCAAGGGAGTAATGAGTTTAGTTTTTAAAAATATGGCGTTCACTCGTAGGTAAGTAGGTATAATATGTCATTCCACACTAAGGAGGTTTTAAATCAAACATGGTTTTTTATGTTTTCTACAAATAAGTATTACTTAATTTAAACGTTATTATTGTGTTTTAAAACTATTTGAGTTTACTTTGCAATTATTTCAGTGAATTTTATTTTGAAACGATGAAAACTGGCTGTATGGATGCGCTTTCGTCTTTCCAGTTTCTAAACGCGTTTTTTATCATTATCTGTGGAAGTACTGGAAGTCTGAAGTCTCCATTGAAAAAAGTTGACTATCTCAAAACTATTATTTGTTGCCGACTGCTGAGTTTATATTTTTAATCGTATATACTTAATCTAATATTTATGGAGGTACTGCCTGTACTTAGTAAAATATGTCTTCTGTATGTGTAGACCAAACTTTTAATAAATAGATTTTTTGCCTTTTGTTGTTTGTATTTATTTCCTCGCAAATGTGATGAAAAACATTGTGTGTATCACGGGCAGTAAGGGTATTACAAACGCAAGTCATTAAAAGCCCTCCGCCTTCGGCGTCGGCCTTCTAATAGACTTTCGTTAGTAATACCCTTCTTACCGCCCTTCATGCACAATGTACTATTTCAGACCTTTCAGCCGACTATTATTTTAGCCGAGTATTTGTCGGACAATCATAACGGCTATGAACATGGCTACAAACAGCTACGAAGTATGTTGAAGAAGCCCTGTCTGTCATTTTTTAACCACCTACGAACGAGGGGTGTTATGAGCGTGTGGCTGTGTATCTGTCTGTGGCATCATAGCTCTCAAACGGATATACCGATTTCGAATCAGTTTTTTTTATCGAAAGCTAGTTTAATCGTGATGGTTCTTAGCTAAGTTACATTAAAATCGGTTTACCCGTTTTTGAAATATTTTATTTTGAAATGACAATGTCGGGGGTTTTCAACTTTCTAAGTTATGTAAATAAAATCTTTAAAAAAAAGTAAAACCGCCTTAAAAAAGGCCTTTTACGACCTAGCGCAAATATGAAGTCAGTAGCGCGAGCTATTCTTTGAATGTCCTAAGCGGAATATCCTCTGAATTAAGTCACCGACTTCATATTTGTGCTAGGCCATAAAACTCAAGGCTTTAGAGGGTTATTTTAGGGTTTTTTTGAAGGCGGTTTTACTTTTTGTAAGAAGTTTTTGTATTTCACAATTTCACGTTTATTTTAATACAATTAAAAGAATTATCCTTCAACTCCTAACCGTTAAGTACTTACTTGTACCTTCCATCACCAGCTTATCAACATGAGATGATGACTACCAGACACAACAACTGGAATGCTTAAAAAAATTTAAGGGTTGCCCTCGATTTCATCATCAGGCCCTAACTGCAACTCTCGAACTATTCGAATTGCGAAAGTCTAACTAACACTCCCCTGCCTGTAATTTGTGGCACAAACTGTAATGTTATCCGAGGCTTTGTTCCATTGTTAGCCCACAATGGAGGCTGAGCAACAAAATACTCAGATGTGCCGGCATTTCGGAGAGCACATTCAGGAGGCTTGAAGATAATAATAACTGCAAGTTTTGGGTAAGGTCATTGCACTCACCATCATCATGTCAGCCGAAAGACGTCCACTGGACACAGGCCACTGCTCTCCACTTACACTGGTCTTGTGCTTTCCGCATCCACCGCGGGCCACCAGGTCGTCGCTCCCTCTTGTTGGAGGCCTACCGACAGCTCGTCTCCAGGTCATTGCACTATTGAGACCCAATTTTGTAATCTTCAGGTTATCGCACACGTAACCCACTCGGCACCGGATCGACGCCGCCTCGCCGCCGTCAACCAAACATGAAATTTAAAACCCCCGACATAAAAAAACCCTGCAAAAGTAAAAAAAAAAAACCTAATGGGACTGGTCCTTTAATTAGGATTGTTGTGGAAGAATTTTGTTTTTGTACCCTCTTGACGAATCATGTATTACGGATCTGATTTCTTTTTAATTTATGATGTATCCAATTTTATGTTGATTTGAAATTAAGTGTATTTAATATTAGGAACTATGTTAACTTTTGCGCAGTCGGATCCCGTACAGACCTATCTACCTACTAGGGTCTACAGATACAAAAAGACGGCACCCGACTGCGCAAAAGTTAACATCCCTTCTTAGTGCACCTCTAGGATACTCAAGGTACATGTTTGCCAAATTTCAAGTCTCTAGGCCCAGTGGTTTAGGCTGTGCGTTGTCTGTCAGTAAGCCAGTCAGTCAGTCACGGTACTGTTTTATAGGTATAGATTATTGAAGCAATGAATTTCTACCTCTGCTTCCCTGATAGGAAGCCAACATTCGATTGTGACAGGGAAAAGCAAATGGCTGCCATGGCAGTTCCAACACTATTTGCGGGCGGCGTGTTTACAAAGTTCACAGTCAAATCACATTTGTACGCATTCGATCCCGAATATTGCCGAATATTGACGAGCATTTGCCGAGCCGGCTTTTTAGATTTGCCAAATATCGGGTGGATGCCACCCCTTTATTTATAGAGTCCCTATAGGTAGTGCCCCGCAGCTATGTAGTCAATCCTGACACATTGCACAGCTGTGAAGTTTCTGATTATTGACAATGTTGATCTTAGGGATCTTAAGGATCTTAGGCAGACTTTCTTGTTTGCAACACGCAATAAAAACAGACACAAGTACAACTAGGACACAGTATAGAAATAAGTTATTGTTATCGAAATCCAATTTAAAAAATTTCAAATATGGCCCCGAATATAAAATGTATACAAATAACAAATCAAATCCCAGAATCCATTAGACAATAATCTCGATATCATACGTAAATAATCTTAAGACATTTTTAATCGGCAAATGTTATTATTTTATTGACGAGTTCTTAAATGATTAATTTTTAAAGTAATAATAATTAGGTAAATATTCTTAGACATATACAATTTAAAAGGTAATTAATAATTAGAAAGTCACATATTTATTTTGACATTAAAAATAATTTATATTATTTAAAACATCACATTTTGATAGCTCCTTAACATAAAATAATAACAAAATTTTACAATATCAATTCATGACAATAATTTAACGTAATTTCATATTTATAATTTCAACATCGACAAATGTTAAATTCAGTTTTAATTATTATTGTATATCCTAAGGGTGTCATGTACCTACCGCCTGTTGATCTAACACCATATTAAATGTAATGATAATGATTAAATAAAGAAATGAAATGAAATAAGCTAAACAGGGATAAAAAACATTATTGCTCCTACGGTTAACATTGTCAATAATTATAAACTTAAACCATATTGTACAGTCTAAATCGAGGTATTTCCATTCATCGGTAGTCAAGTACTCTTTGTTGTAAAACGTATGCACTCTCGGTTGCAAAACAAATCGACAATATCTTCTCTTTCATCTCGTTACAGGTAGTTAGTTAGATTTAACTCAAAAAGTCAGGTGATGCTTCACAACGCGGTACTCGTATTGTAGTCACAAGCGCACTCAGCCTGGAATAAAAAATTCAAATGTAACTAAATAAAACAAAACTCTCAACTAGTGCCACATAAAAAAGTTCCATTGTAGTTAAGCCTTTCAGTAGTGAGTGCAGTGAACCAATACGATTTTCCGAATTCCGATTTAATCTAACAGAGTTTCTATTCATCTATTTTAAGCTGCCCACTTTGTGAAGGTTAAAACTGAAATGTAGCCAATTTTACAGTCGATTGGCTTTGCTTTCACACATGGAGGGTTCCACGCGGGCACCAACAGGTCTAAATGTGTTTTTGGGAAATGCTTTGGACGCACAAATGTATGGCTTAAGCGGGAGCGTTAACGTTTTTAGGGTTCCGTAGCTAAATGTCAAAAACGGAAGCCTTGTAGTTTCGTCATGTCCGTCAGTCCGGATGTCACAGGTATTTTACTCGAATACTGTAAGAGGTATGTTGATGAAATTTGGAGTATAGAGGTGTCTTGTAAAAGCCGCCACTTAGGTAGGTAGTTAAAAATTAAAAAACAATATTTCTAGAGGGAGTGGGGGTTGCCACTCCATACATGGCTGTAATAAAAGTAAAAACAAATCAGCATATAACAACGTGTGGCACATATTTCGACAGCTCTTTTAAAAATACTATGAAGTTCCTAAGCAATTTTTTTAAGCGATTTTTTTCGGAAATAAGCGCTCCGAAAGTTGCATAAATTGTGTGCCCCTCCCCCTTATCTAAACCATAGGTGCTAAAAACATAAAAACATACGAAGGTAACCGTTTTTGATTTATAGCCGAACAACTGCGCTTCTCAACAAAAGGACGTAAGTGCCACGAAGATACGCCCTTCTCATCGGTACTGCATTTCTTTGCAGTAACGGTTACGTAATCCTGTAGGGCCATGCTTAGCCCATGGGACATGACCCAACATGCTCTTGCCCGGTTTTTAACCTCCGACGAAAAACTCCCGACATTGTCATTTCAAAGTTCAATATTTCTAGACTAGAACCGATTTGTATGTATGTCCGCACGTATAATACTGAACGGGCTCAACGGAACAAACCCCTTTAGATTTCGCTCCAACAACTTTTTGTCCCTGAGGAAAAAAGTCAATTAATTACTCGTTCATTTTTAATCCGCATTCAACCGAAACAATACCTTTACAGCCATGATTTATGGATCCACCGTCTGGTGCTGAACAAAGCATCTATGACCGGAGCAGGCAGAGCGAGTTTTCATGACTGCTAAAGTAAATAATAGGAGAGAGAGAGAGAGAGAGAGAGAGAGAGGGATGGACGGAGGGAATGTTCACATTAGAGATGCGCGGAATACAGATTCCACCGAACGCTCTTACCGAACCGAATATTCAGCCGAATTATTCGGTTCATCTCAATGCCCTTATCACCCGTTAGAAAACAGGTAATACTTTTAATTCAAGAGAGAAAGAGGTAGATTGTGGTGAAGAAATAGTGGATGGTATAGGAATAGGAATACTGGTTGTTTAATAAATAAGCTACTTTTTATTCGGGTTAATTGTAAAATAATTTATTCATAAAACAAATATAAATTTACGATAATAACTAAAAGAAAGAATACAATTATTATAAAAATAATAATTGTGTAATCATTAAGTAAATTAATATAGTTTTATTACTTTTTAAACAGCTTTTTTTACTTAAGATTCTGGTTTATTTAGTTAATTAATTGTTCGGTAAATATTCGGCAATCCAACCGAATAATCCGGCCGAATACGAACATTTAAAGTTATGCCGAATGTGCCGAATAACGAATAATTACCGAATGTTCGGCGCATCTCTAATTCACATATATTTGATACAAAAACAGTAGCGGATTTACCCTAAGGCCAATTAGACTCGCGGGCCTATAGTCTATATACTTGTACAGATTCCTTAATGTTTTACCGACAAACGTTTCACAACTGATTCGTTTCGCAAAATTATAATTTCACAACACGCGCTTTTTTCTGAAACTTTAAATATTTCAGGATTTTTATAAAACAAACCTAACCTAACCTTCTACGATGGTTCTGAAATAAATCCAGAAATACAAAAAAAGCGTTAATAAGTTCTGAAAAGTTTGTCGGAAAATAGTCGGATACCACTTGCATACGAACAGTAGTTTAAATTTTTTGAAATGAGGTCATCCACTTAGCAGCAAACACAATAGCATTATATCTAATACAATGCTATCATGTGGTTTTGTTCTCGTAACCGCCAACCAGTTACTTACAAAAAAGGTTAGAACTACTTTGCTTATAGGTACACGTTAAATGAAAGCTTGTAAAAATAAGCTAAGGGCGACTCCTGACATTAGGACTATGTGCGCGGTGCGATGCCGGGACGGTTTAAATTAATTATTTGAGATACAATGACACTAGTCACGGGGCAAGTACGTTATTGTTATGTAAATACAATTGTTTATAGTGGAATTAAACAGTGTTAACACTCATATTGTTTGGCTGGACACTTTCTATGCATGAGGAGAGATGAGCTCATACAGATGCTTTGCCTCCTTTGTTATCACAAATTCTAAATCTAAATTTTGATGACCGATCGTGGGCACAGGCTACTCTTCCTATTTCCCTTGGAGGTCTGGGAATCCGTCTTACTTCTGGTGTTGCGCTCCCGGCCTTTCTGTCCTCAGTCCACGGCTCTTTGGCCCTCATCGGCATGATTCTTGACGAACCTTTAGCCGATGTTCGGGTTGAGTGCTTGCCTGAGGCTTTGTCAGCTTGGAGAGCGTTATGTCCGAGTGTCAGTTTTCCCTCTGAGACAGAGGCAGAAACACTGGCATCTCCCTTTATCGGAGTTGATCTATAAAGGTATTCTGGATCAAAGCCCGGATGACGCAGATAGGGCGAGGCTACTTGCTGTGGCGGAGGCAGAATCGGGACATTGGCTCCGTGCTCTCCCCAATTGCCTGCGCATAGCGGTGGGCTTGCGTTTGGGTGCTAAGTTGTGTGAGCCTCACCGGTGTCCGTGCGGGCACGCCGTGGACGCTCTGGGTCGTCATGGGCTGGCGTGCACTAAGAGTGCCGGCCGTTTTTATCGGCACTGGTCCCTGAACGACTTGTTCAAGAGAGCTCTCTCCTCGGTTTCTGTACCATCGGTTCTTGAGTCTACTGGGATGCTGAGGGATGACGGCAAGAGGCCGGACGGGGCCACTCTGGTGCCCTGGTGTCTTGGACGTGCACTCGTTTGGGATGTCACCTGTGTGGACACCCTAGCGCCATCTCATGTCGGCAGCACGGCTCGTAAAGCTGGGGCGGCGGCCGCTCTAGCGCAAGTTAGTAAATGCAGGAAGTATCCGCAACTCTGCGCGCACTACGAATTTGCGGCATTGGCTGTGGAAGCTTTGGGTCCATGGTCATCGCACAACAAAGCGTTATGCAAGGACATCTCGACGCGATTGGTCCTTGCTTCTGGTGATTTGCGAGCGGGTAACTACTTTGCGCAGCGGTTGAGTCTAGCTATACAGCGAGGCAATGCGGCCAGTGTTCTGGGTTCCTTACCACGGGGTGATGATACCTTGTTGGACGGAAGGTTAGGTTAGAGTATGCAGGTTTTTGAGATGTTAGTATGATGTTTTTGTTTAGGTCAGTGTTGAGTGTGAGGTACTGGTATTATCAAAAGATACAGCCATTAAAAAGGTTATTTCCATATAAATTGCCGTATCCCGAAAACCTAAAAGGTACTTCCAGTTGTCCTAGAAACTTGAAATTTGGTATGAAGTTAGTGTTTATAGCACAACCACTCAAAACAATCTCAAAATCTTAAATTTTTATGTCTATCTGTAAATTTCATAGACCAATATAAGATGACCCCACACTGCGTACATTTTGCTTTGGAGCAGGGCTCTGGTAACACTGGACTTTTAAAACACTGGAGAAAAGCGTTAAAATCTTTCTATGGAACCCTCATGCGCGAGTCCGAGTCGCACTTGTCCGGTTTTATTATTAGCGTACAACATTTTGCTCTTGTAATGTGTGAAAAACATACAAGTAGCCATATTTGATAGGTTTAAATAAACAAAAAATATGTTGGTACGATGAAAGGGCAAAGTTCTTCCTTCCCAGCTTTCCTACGATGTAGCAACAGGCTGCTGCAGTTGTAATTAAACATTACCTTAGTGATGCGTGCAAAACACGTGGCTCGTGTCCACAGTCACACGGCACACGGTTTACCATTGACGCACCGCAAGACGGTTGGCATAAATTCATAAACATATATAAGGTACTAGCTCATGCCCTGCGGCTTTGGCGCCGTGAAATATTTCAGAATGGGCTAGTTCCCTATCCCGTGGGAATTCCGAAAAATCCCTTCTTAGTGCGCCTCTAGGATACTCAAGGTATACGTTTGCCAAATTTCAAGTCTCTAGGTCCAGTAGTTTAGGCTGTGCGTAGTCTGTCAGTCAGTCACGGTACTGTTTTATAGGTATAGATGGACGGGCCCTTCGGTACTTCGTTTTTATTTCCAATTCAGTGAGACTAGAAAGTAGTCTCAGTGATATGAGCCGCGAGCACGTCCGCACGGGCGCCGCCGGCCGCGCCCCGCTCCCGCAGGCGGGCTCGGCAACACCGTTCCTATTTCAAAATGTTCCAAAGGACATATATCCTGATGTTTATATTAATGCAAAAAAATCAAACTGTTTGTGGATACGTTTGCGGCAACTGGTAGCAAGAGCAACTTAAAATACAATATTATTATAACTCTTTATTGAAAACCACATAAAAAGAAAACCCAAAAAAAAAAGGCACAAAGAATTTTCTTTGTGCCTCTCTTTTGGGTATTTACTAGGTAGCAATGGGCCTTATCGCTGCAGAGCGATCTCTACCAGGCAAACGTAATGAAATAAAGGTTAGGACAAATAGTTCTAAATAGCACTATTTAGAAAGTCTTATGTAATTAATTTATAGTACTTTTTTGTCGAGTGCACTTTTTGTTGACTGTACTTTTATTGTCATGTAACTTACATACCATACCAAATTACAAGTATATGCCTTATCCTGTCAACTGCCAAGTGACCCTCAATGGGATCGTCAAAAAAAACGTTAGCTGACACGCGTCCCCGAATGGGACGCCTGACAGTTAGTTAGTGGTTAGTTAAGTGGTTATTTCTAAGCGGGAAACGGACAAAATTCTTGATTTTACTACAATATTTCATGAAATCCGTCTATTTCATGATTCTATGTAACGTACAAATTCATAATTTATGTTATTAATAGCCTGAAATCGGATAATAAGAACTTTTATTTTAACAATTTCAAGTAAATGCATATCCGTCGTACTCGCGACCCGAAATGGGACGCGTAAAAGGCGGGCACGAGTTCAAGGTCGCGTCATAATCCATGCGTTTTAATAGTATTGATGTATCGAAATATGGCGGCTAAATATACGAAGTTGGAAATATTCGTAAGCATATTTCTATTTGTTCTTGTATGGCAAGTACTAATTGTGTTTAATTAACATGTCCTTTAGCGAAATTAATATACTTTTTGGAAAAAATATGTAATTAAACTAAAACCAAAATGCTTTGCGGCTTAAAGCCACAATAGTGAGGCAAGTAATTTGAGTGCCATTCTTAAGTGGGTTGATTTATTGGCTCCGTTTTCTTTAACAAACAAAGTAATCGGTCTGGTGCTTATAGAAACAATATTCCACGAAAGAATCTACAAGGAAACATAAAAATCAAGCCATTCAAGTCCGGCATTCGTCATTGAGGCCACTTGAAAGTTTTATGTTTTTTTATGCGTGCGCGAGCATGTGTCATATTACGCTGAGTTTGTAAATTGACTTAGTGAAAAAAATAAGTATCGAAACATGTGTATATTTAAGTTTAAAATGAAACAAAAACTGCTTAAACAAAAACTATAACTTATTTATCACTACCCGCTGAACAGTTCCTACGGAGACTAGCCTGGCTGGACCACCGGAATTTCGCTACTAGGTTATTGTATTATCACCGGATGATCTCAGTAGGAGTATCTTTTTGTATTTTTTCTCCCAATTTTTTATTTATACGGTTTTCCCGTGAATATCAATTATATTTTTTATAAACTCACTGAAACATGAATACACAGAAAAAAACCAGAAAAATGCCAACCCCTTGGGTTGCCTTGGGTTGGCATTTTTCTGGTTTTTTTCTGTGTATTCATTTTTCAGTGAGTTTATAAAAAATATAATTATCACCGGACTTACATAAGTAGATAATAATAATTATACAATCGGTGAGTATGCTTCGGAACTTCACGACCTTATTCCACCAGCTCCTTTCTTTCACAGGCCGACCAGAGGTGGGCTGGGTCTCCACCCTCATATTGTCAGCATTCCCAAAATCCGCACAAAGTGTTTTCGCTCTTCCTCCACCATCCGTACGGCTCAGGAGTGGAATTCCCTGCCTGCTTCTGTGTTCCCTGAACACTATAATCTGGCTGTTTTCAAATCTAGGGTGAATAGGCATTTGCTAGGCAAGCGGGCTCTATCGTAGACCGCATCTTCGCTTACCATCAGTGATTGTGGTCTGTCTGTGGCATCATCGCTTCCTAACGGATGGAGCGATTTCGATGCGAGTTTTATTATTCAAAAGCTAGTTTAATCGAGATGGTTCTTAGCTAAGTTTAAATAAAATAGGTTCACCCATTCTTGAAATATTGAACTTTGAAATGACAATGTCGGCGGTTTTCAACTTTTTGGTTTTTAGATTATTTGTCGGGCGTTAAGAAGGGAAGCCAAGTTCAATATTGAACAAAAGAAGTGAAATCGAAACGGTTGCTAAGTTTTATTCCAGAGGCTTTCCATCTTAATCAATTTAAAATATACATATTATGATATGCTGTAGTTTGAGGTAAATAAAATAAAATACAATGGAAACAAGCGTCTGTAGCGCGTGCCAGCCCCAAGGCGTGTTCACTCACAACAGACGAACCGGATCCGTTTGCCGACTTCAAATGAGCCTCGTAACATATTATATGCATATATAATTATCAACTAGCACATGTGCACCTCATATTAGAAGTTAGCGGCTGTTTGCTAATATGCGGCTTTACCGAAGGAAATTAAGATATTACGGTACAGTAGCGCAACATCTAGCATCAAAATTAAACTCGGTTCTGTTTGAGACGGATATTAAGATATTTAAGTTAAAGTTGGAGTCGTAATAAGTCGTAATAATTTCATCGAGACGAGGCGAGAAGAGAATAGAAATTTTATCACATCGTCAATAAATAGAATCCATTTATGCACTTGACGTTGATTAGAGCAGGAAAGGAATGGAGATGTTAACGCGCGATTTCCCCTCTGCCAAAACTCTAACATTAAGTCTGACCAAAATGATCAGGGTCTGTTGATTGTGTGCGTGTTTCTGGCATTTTTGTGTTTGTGCTGAGTATCATGATAATTTGTGTTACAGTTTTGTTTTAGTCTGAGTTTGTAGGAACGTTACAAATTTTGACAAAAGCGCAGACGTGTGCTGTACGTGTGTGTTCCTCGTCCCCCGCAAAAAGTGGCAGAAAAGTTGTAGTGCATAGATAAGCCAAAGGCGCCTCCCGTCTGTCTGCTTTATGTGACGTGTTTTTTTATTATTGATAGAGGGAGGCAAACGAGCAAACGTGTCACCTGATGTTAAGCGATCACGGCCACCCTTGAGAACCAGCAACCCCGAGAGAGTCACTAGTCCGCTGCCGGCTTTTAAGGGAACAATAACCTCTTTTCTTGAAGGCCCCACAAAAAAAACGCGGTAAAATTCCACCATTCCAAAATTTCACCTGCATGCACCTGCTGAAGGTAGCCGAGTACGAATATTTGAATCCTACGTAACGTAATCGAGTAGTACTTAACGTTATCGAGGAAAGTATGACGTTTGGAATAGCGCCCCCTTGAGCGTACCTACTTGGTAATAAAATTTAATACGAATATTCTTGATGGCGATACGATAGCGCTACTAGCGATTACGTTACGTAGGCTTCGAATATTCGTATTCGGGCCTCAGGATTAATAAACACTGTATGAACCTAGCCATCTATCTATACCTATAAACCAGTACCGTGACTGACTGACTGACTGACAGTCCCGATTCCCGTGATAGACGAACTATTTACATACCTACAAAGTACGCTCGATTCCGACTCTCACTTGTTTATTCAAATGTATTTGTATTTGATAAGTGTATTCTGTTTTTTCCTGTGTGTGTCGAATATTTGTCAATAAATGTCTCTCTCTCTCACCACACTGGTTTTTGACAGCTTTAATCAAGTTGTCGGCCCATCTTGTATAGGAGGCCCGATAATCCTGAATATTTTGCTGTTTTGTTTTATTGACCGAGCGAGCGAAGTGAGTGAATCGACTGCATTTCCGCTTGAACAAAAATACTTTCGTTATGTTCACCGTCTGTCCGGCTATTTAGAGGGTCGAGCACGACTTTACGTATGCTGCGTAACGTTACGGTTATCGTATCGAGATCGAAAAACGTCGTACTACATTTTAGTTCCAAAGACGCTCACGGGCGGGCGCTGTTCCAAATGTCATACAAACTCGACAACGTTTACTATTCGATTTTACGTTACGCAGCATTCGTAAAGTCGTGCTCGACCCTCAGACCCCTAGCACGCTAAGGTATATCCACGACACAAAGCATGTGTCCCTCTCAGACTTGCATATTCGTTAGAAAGTGACGAATGTTGCATGTCGTTGATAAATGATAACATTTACCGTGGTCGGCTAGGGGTCAGAGCGCCCAGTGTAATCGCAGACCAGGGGGGCTAGCACGCGCGCCATTTTGTCGCTTGTCGCTCAGTGCGTCCTTCACTGATTCCATCATTATGAAAGGGACGCACTGCGCGACAAACGACAAAATGGCGCGCCGTGCTACATGTGCAGGCCAAGAAATACGTCTCGATCGCGTTCGCGTTTAACAATTCTCATACTATTTGACACTTTAACGCAAACGCGATCGAGACGTATTTTGTGCTTTTTGATTACTGATTACTCCACTGATTCTCGTGAAATGTGAGCAAGTTGGAAACTTCCATAACACAATTGAATTGCTTCGCAGGAGTGTTTGTTAAATAGTTTTCTATTAATTAAAGACCGGCAGTCAGTGCCCTTCAAACACTAATGGCGGATGATAACTCTAATTATTTTAATAAGACTGGTCTCTTGTTTTAATGATGCTTAATTTGAGTGTAGAGTCATTAATTAATTACGTTAATTATTACGTTAGCTTGTAATTCAAACATAGCCGTGGAACCCCGGCTCGCACCTCTTGAGTTTTTCGGAATTTACTTGCGAAATTACATTTGTAATTTATCATGAGCTTTTCCGTGAAGGAAAAACATCGCGAGGAAACCTGCACCCTCCTGCGAAGCAATTCAATGGTGTGTGTGAAGGTCCCAATCCGCACTGAGCCCGCGCGGGAACTATATAGCCCAAGCCCTCTTACTCTGAGAGGAGGCCTGTGCCCAGCAGTGGGACGTAAATAGGCTGATGATGATGATGATGTAATTCAAACAAATGTTCATTTTGTTGTCGGGTCATTTCTAATTATTTTGCAAGGCCACTTTTAGTGAATATCGGTTTGTCGTGGCAAATTATTGTTTGTTAACTTGTATGTATGAACAAATAAATATCATGGGACAGTTGACACCAATTGACCTAGTCCCAAACCAGGCAAAGCCTGTTCTATGGGTACTAGACAACGGATAAACATACTTATGTAGACATCGTTGGTGTACCCGACTCAGTTCGTATTGGGCATGGTGGGGTATAATAAACTGGAAACGCGGAGGGAGCTGGCACTCGCTCGTTACATAGTGAGGGTGATGCGGGGTAGCATCAGTAACCCCGGCATACTGCAGCTGCTGGGGCTGTGCGTGATGGACGGGTACGCGGGGCGGCGGCGGCGGCCGCGGCTGCTGGCGGGGCCGCGCGGCCGGACTAACTTGTTGCAGAAGGCGCCTCTCACCCGCACGATCCACGCACTTAATCTGGTTGCCGACAGTGTCGACTTATTTAGTTGTTCCATGAGAGAATTTGAAAGGGTCACACTAGACATACTATGTTCTGACAAACTTTGATGCAATGTATCTCGTAATATTAAGGCTAATTTATACACAATTTTAATTTTAATTTATTTTTTATTAAATTTTTTCAATTTGACTTGACTATTATTAATTTTATTAAAGGGATAGAAACAGTAATTTTAATAAATACAGATTGCGCTCAAAAACGCATGATTGATTGAATGATAGAAGGGTGCGTTCTAAATATGAATTTTTAAATAGTAGTTCGGTTCTAAGGTTACTAATCGCAAAAACGGGGTTTTGGGGGGTCGCGAAGGAATTTTGATTGTTATTAAAAGGCCGTGACACAAAAAGTTTGAAAAACACTGTACTAGGCTATCTGGTCGTCAAGTATGTTAGTTAAGGTCCAATATCGCAAGTTATCAGACCCACTTACAGTGGTGAGATTATGCAGAAAGAAAGATTGCATTGTAAAAGCTTGCATAGTATTTTTTAAATGTTTTTTCTTGCATGAACAAATTTGCGATTTGCAATCTACCAGTGACAACTTTTATTCTCCAGTCTTAAATAAATAAATAAATATCACGGGACAATTTGACACCAATTGACCTAGTCCCAAACTAGGCAAAGCCTGTACTATGGGTACTAGACAACGGATAAACATACTTACATAGATAAACATATACTTATATACATATTAAACATCCAAGACCCGAGAACAAACATTCATATTCATCATACAAACATCTGCCCCGACCGGGAATAAGTTCTCGTTTATTAAAACCAGTAAGTTTGCCGCTCCGCGACCACAATTAAGCAATTTAATTCATGAATATGGAACGGACCTCCACAAAGTGACACCTAATTCGATCAATTAGTCCTTTTCTATAGTTAGCCCAGTTAGATTTAAAGGACCTAACCATTAGTCCACTAAATAACATCTATGCTAAAATCCGAACTATTTAAACCTCGCTGAACCAATAAAATAGGAGTTCGAACGACTACCCCGACCTTCGTAACTCGCTCTACGGTGTCCATTTATGCCCAAGTGTATGGGTTTGATAAAATATTATCATATGCCCGGAATAAGGCCCTCATTTTGTTTGACAAAAACAAGTGAATAGTTATATAGTTATAGCGGGAAGCTATTCTGTACATGGTCGAAAGGAATAAGGGAACCTTTCGGATCGCTTTGTTGTCCGTTTACTTGTCTGTCTGTAATGTAGTGTTACGCCTCATTCAATAGTTTAATAGTTACATCGCATTTTAGTGCGACATAACACATTCATAATTGCTTGTACAAGCAATCCTAACTTCCTAACTAATATTATAAATGCGAAAGTAACTCTCTCTGTCTGTCTATTTGTTACCTCTTCACGGGAAAACCGCTGCACCAATCAAGATGAAATTTGCTAAGAAGATAGGTTAAATATTGAGGAATAACATAGACTGCTTTTTATTGGGGAAAATTACATAGTTCCCGCGGGATAGCGATAACCGAAATCAACGCGGACGAAGTCGCGGGCAACAGTTAGTAAGCAATAAATTATATTGTATTAGGTACTGTAAATTATTGTAAGATTAGTTATCTGATTTTGTTCATTGCATTCATACTACAATATACGTCTAAAGCTACAAGACGTTTATCTAAAAACTTCATGTTTGTCTGTTCGTCTGTCAACTTCAAGTAAATCAAAGTGAGGGTACCTACTCTACATATTCCCCATCGATCCAGCAACGCCTTACAACTCAAGGAAAAAATCCTAAAAGCGTTCTTGCGGGTGGTAAAACTGGTAGCGACCTAGTCGATGTATAAGGATAGCAGGTTTTCAAACGGTAAAGTTAAGTTTTCCCTCAATCCACGTATCATTATCTACAAATATTGTATTGAACCTGCTGGGAACTAAAGCTCAACCCCTCGGCGGTTACTGATCGGAAAATTAAAAAAAGTAAATTAGCTCAAATTTAGCATTTTTACAGAAGTTATTGGCAGCTAAGTATTTCTGTCACTATATTTTCGCTTTACATCATAATTATCATAAAGACAGCTATATATTATTTCGAAAATTAAATACCAAAACCAGCATAATTACATTAATATTCCGTACCAACCTCCGTCATAAAAAAATATACGAGCACACATCTAAATATATTACTCTAAATATTATAGCCCGGCATCAAGGACCATAAAACCAAGTGGACTGCCAGTGTCTATACGATGTCGCGTTCCTTTGAAATAATAAGCCTGCTGCAGCTAGTTTTTACTAGGGAGGTTTCTCTCTACCATTCATTTGGTATGACATTTAGACCTCTGGCTAACACAATAGCGCCATCTAAATTAGTTTTTCCTTTCAGTTCATAGATGGCGCTATTGTGTTAGCCAGAGGTCTAAATGTCATACAAAATTAATGGTACAGAGACCCTCTCTATAGTGAAACTAGCTACAGCAGGTTCATTATTTTACAGGAACGCGACACTGGCGCCAGTGGCAGTCCTCTTGGTTTTATCGTCCTTGCCCGGCATAAAACGAGTCTTTATACACAATAAAAGGCGTGTACAGAATTCCGCGCCTCGAGCCTAGTTCTCACTCGCTGACAGGAGTGATATCAGCGGGATGAATGGATGAGGGCCTTATTTAAATTACCGGAACAGACCTCAGTCAGATCCAGCGTTTGATTTTAATTTAAGGTCACTTTGATTTCGACTGGTTTTTATTCCCTTATCATTTTCTGGCAGTAAGAGGGGTCTTTATACAATTTATACTAAAGGTCCAGGGCTCAAAACTATCTGCGTAATTATTACTCATAGCATTTTTTTACGACAAAGGAAGAAGGTTATCAATGTGTTACCTGATGGTACGTGACACCTTTCGCCAATTAAGACGACCGGATAGCCTAGTGGTTAGAGACCCTGGCTATGAAGCTTGAGGTCCCGGGCTCGATCCCCGGTTGGGGCAGATGTTTGTATTATGAATACGAATGTTTTTTCTCAGGTCTAGAATGTGTAATATGTATTTAAGTATGTGTTTATCTATATAAGTATGTTTATCCGTTGTCCAGTACCCATAGTACAGGCTTTGCCTAGTTTGGGACTAGGTCGATTGGTGTCAGTTACCCCATGTTTTTTACCTGAGGAATGAGTTTTATTTAATATGACATAAATATATAAACTTTGAACAGTAAACTACCGTGAGACTCAATTATAATTAAATAAATGGATCACTCACGTATGTCAGTCGAGTATAGCCCGATATGTTTCGGATGACAGATACAATTGATATTTATTTATTTATTTATTATTAACTTGACAGCCCATTTTTACATAAACTTGTAACACGTTCGCCCTCGGTAATCGGCTATAGCCGTTACAACAATGTAAATTATATTGTGTCTGGTTTACCGCCGGCAAAAGTATGTTTATTGCATTTCAGTATTTTTAACCCCCGACAAAAAAAGAGGTTTCAAAAACGGGTGAACCGATTTTAATGAAACTTAGCTAAGAACCATCTCGATCAAACTAGCTTTCGATTGCAAAAAACCGCATCGAAATCGGTCCACCCGTTTGGGAGCTATGATGGGACAGACAGATACACAGATACACATGTAAAATTTATAACACCCCTCTTTTTCATCGGGGGTTAAAAAAAACTGATTAGAATGAACTGAGTCCTATCACACAAACGAACTGACAGTGTATTAAAATTGTGAAGTGATGATATTCCGGTAGCAGTGATAAAACCGTCACTATTTTAACTGGCTTCAAAAAAAGGAGGAGGTTCTCAATTCGTCGGGATATTTCTTTTCAACCCCCGACAAAAAAGAGGGGTGTTATAAGTTTGACTTGTGTATCTGTGTGCCTGTGTATCTGCGTGTCTGCGTATCTGTGTATCTGTGTATCTGTCTATGGCATCATAGTTCCCAAACGGGTGGACCGATTTCGATGCGGCTTTTTTCAGTCGAAAGCTATTTTAATCGAGATGGTTCTTAGCTAAGTTTCGTTAAAATCGGTTAACCCGTTTTTGAGATATTTAACTTTGAAATGACAATGTCGGGGGTTTTTCAACTTTTCTAATATTTCAACAAACCTAAGTATTGCTTTCACGACAAACACTATGTCATCACAAATTAAGCGGATTCGCAGGCCCGGTAGTAAAATGCACATGCCGTCAAAACCAATAGCCTCCGGGCCCGAAGTAGAAATGCGTTACGCATTTTATTGAGACAAAAATCTGGGTGACCCACTTATTAATAAAATTCACAGATGAAGCGGATCTCGACACTTTGAGTTTGGACCAGTGCCCTAAGCACGACTTGTCGAATCCTGCGTTACGTTACGGTTATCGTATCGAGATCGAGAAATCTCATACTAAATTTTAGTTCCAAATACGCTCACGGGCTTGCGCTGTTCCAAACGTCATACAAACTCGTTATAGTTTACTATTCGGTTTTACGTGACGCAGGATTCGTCAAGTCGTGCTTAGGGCACTGTTGGCTGTCGCAAGTGCGTGACCTCAATTTTGTATGTATGTATATCTCTTTATTGCACATAAAACAAAAAATAACAGATAACAGAACAAAAGCAAATGTACAAAGGCGAAATTTCCCTTAAAGGGATCTCTACCAGTTAACCTTCGGGCGATTGACAGGACATCAGAAAAAAGAGTAGACATACAAATGAAAGTAAAATAATCCGGAACCTGACACTAACCTAAATGACTATAGTAGTTTATGCAACTGCTACATAATAAGGCCTAATTATGTGGAGTTACATACATTACTTTATCTACACACATATTATAAGTACTCTAAAATGGGTTCAGAAGCCGATACCCATACCTGTCACGAATTTGACTGTTTTTTTTAATCATAGACAAACATACCGAGCTGACGTTTCGTAAACTGTTTTTTTTTATTGTAAAAAAAATATATATATCACATTATTATTTATACATGTCGGACTGAACTCGACTTACATACGTAAGTGATCCGTTTTATTTCACTATGATTGTAAATTACGTTGGTTTTCAAATTTGAAACATCGAATTCAATATCGAAAAGTCATTACGATATCGAATTCGATGTCGTAATGACTATTATTTTACTGCAGGTGGTGGTGGTGGTGCTGGGGCTGGCGCTGTCGGCGAGAAGGCGACGGCGTACTGAAATGCTGGTCATTTTCTACGGTTTCTGAACGCATTATAGAGGGCTTATGATATGTGTGTAGATAAAATCATTTAAAATACACATACATAGAAATACAGATACACTCTAGTACATACCAATAGCATAACGATAAATTAATACATATCAAAAAATATACCCACTACATAAAAATACATATGTACACGAATTAGAGAACATACAATATCCAATTATGAGGAACCGTCAAGCCAGTACTTCCTCAAGCGATTCTGCAGGGTGGCAACAGTTTGTGACTGCCTGATGTCACAAGGTAACCGATTCCATAGTCTAACAGCCTGCACGGAGAAGGATTTGGAGTAGGATTTGGAATGGGTGAGAGGAAGAGGGAGAAAGATTGTTACTCGACCGCAAACGGTTCCCGGAACCAGTGGCCAAGTAGGTAACTAAATCTTTCCGAGAGGTGGGAAGGGGACTGTGGTTTGAAAAGGACAACAAGGCAAAACGGGTGAACCGATTTTAATCAAACTTAGCTAAGAACCATCTCGATTAAACTAGCTGTCGATTAAAAAAAACCGCATCGAAATCGGTGAACACGTTTGGGGGCTATGATGCCACAGACAGATACACAGATACACATGTCAAACTTATAACACCCCTCTTTTTTGTCGGGGGTTAAAATAATATACAGTCGAATTGAGAGCACCCTCTTTTTTAAACCTGGTTTTTTAAAGAGTAAGTGTGACTTATTTGTCACCTTGAATAAAAAAAAAAATTAGAAAAAAAAGTAAAATAATCCTCTAAAATAATGATAAATAAATAAAATAAAATAAAATGGTTTATTTCGGACAACAGAAACTAAAGCCTAAAGTTTTATGGCCTAGCACTAAGCAGCAGAAATATGAAGTCGGTGCGGTGCGAGCGGAATATTCTTTGAATGAAGCACCGACTTTTTTGTTAAAAGATTTTTATTTCACAATTTTACGTCGATTTAACATTTTCAGAATTATCCTCCAACTCCTAACCGTTAAGGAGTTGTACCTTCCATAATCAGCTCAGGAACATGAGATGATGACTACCGGACGCAAATACTTGAATAGCCTTAGAAAATATATGAAACACATGATACGTGCCTATAAAATTTGAGGGTTGCCCTCGATTTCCCTGAGATCCCATCATCAGATCATGATTTGGTGACAGTGGGACCACCTCAGGAGTATACCCTTTCGAATAATGATTTAACATTTTCAGAATTATCTTCCAACTCCTAACCGCTAACGAGATGTACCTTCCATCATCAGCTTATCAACATGAGATGATGACTACCGGACGCAAATACTTGAATAGCCTTAGAAAATATATGAAATACATGATAAGTGCCTATAAAATTTGAGGGTTGCCCTCGATTTCCCTGAGATCCCATCATCAGATCATGATTTGGTGACAGTGGGACCACCTCAGGAGTATACCCTTTCGAATAATGACTTAACATTTTCAGAATTATCTTCCAACTCCTAACCGCTAACGAGATGTACCTTCCATCATCAGCTCATCAACATGAGATGATGACTACCGGACGCAAATACTTGAATAGCCTTAGAAAATATATGAAACACATGATACGTGCCTGTAAAATTTGAGGGTTGCCCTCGATTTCCCTAGGACCCCATCATCAGATCATGACTTGGTGGCAATGGGACCACCTCAGGAGTATACCCTTTCGAGTAAAAAAAGAATTTTGAAAATCGGTCTACAATTGACGGAGTAATCGATGAACATACATAAAAAAAAAATACATACAGTGGAACGTAGAACCTCCTCCTTTTTTTAAATCGGTTAAAAAGTGTTGACTAACTGACTGACACGTCAATGCCCAAAGTTATGTGGTCCCTTCATGCTGTGTCGATAAGTAATAAGCTATTTTTAAACCGCGACCAAAAACAGGGGTGTTATAAGTTTGACCTGTGTATGTGGCATCATAGCTCCCTCACGGATGGACCGATTTCGATACGGTATTTTTTTATCGAAAGCTAGTGTAATCGAGATAGTTCTTAGCTAACTTTCATTAAAATCGGTAGACCCGTGAAAAAAAAAAGATCCAAGAAGATTGAAGGATTTCAAAACATATATTGAATTTGATTAAATTTTCACGTTACACGAGGAAGTAGGGAATTCTTCCGCGGGATATTATAATTTCACTCCAAGTTTTCGCATGAATGAAAATTTCGCATTTCGTTACGGGATCCCGTGCTAATGGTAATGAGCTAATGAGCTATAAGTAATGCATGATTTTTCTTGCATACGTAGTATCATGAACTTAAGGAACGCAACGTTTCCCTGATGTTTCGTTTCTTTGATGTGCTAATGTTACATTAAGCACCGACCTGCTGAATGTTACAAAAAGTATTTAATAATAATAATAATAACAAATATCATGGGACAAATTGACACCAATTGACCTAGTCCCAAACTAGGCAAAGCCTGTACTATGGGTACTAGACAACGGATAAACATACTTATATAGATAAATACATACTTATATACATATTAAACATCCAAGACCCGAGAACAAACATTCGTATTCATCATACAAACATCTGCCCCGACCGGGATTCGAACCCGGGACCTCAAGCTTCATATTCAGGGTCGCTAACCACTAGGCCATCTGGTCGTCATTTAATTAGTACAAACAGAATTAGGAATAAAACTTTGTTTCCTCAGAATGCCGGGCTTGGAAGAACTTTAATTAGCTGAAGTGCCTGCAAGTTTGGAGATGTGAAAATCGAGTTTATTTTGTAAAAAGTGATAACGCTGGCAGTTTGAAAAAAATACTTTTAAAACTTAACATACTGTTTCATCACTCGGTTAATCACCATAGGATTACTATTTTCAACTGGGAGACGTCCACTGTTGGACATAATGTCTCTTTTAAAAACCACCTTGAGTTTACTAAGCAATGTTTTTCTTGATTAAGCGAATATTTTCGGAAATAATCGCCCCAAAAGTTGCATAAATTGTGTCCCCTCTCCCTTATCTTTTAAACCGTAGGCTTAAAAAATAGGTATGAAAAAAAAAACACAAAGGTAAGGCTTAATGAATACTTTTAACGAACGTTTTCTATGCAATATTTCGAGTTATTGCCGAAAAACTGCGCTTCTCAACAAAAGGACGTACGATACGCCCTTTTCATCGGTATTGCATTTCTTTGCAGTAACGGTTACGGAGCCCTACACTAGGCATGGCCCGACATGTTCTTGCCCGGTTTTTAGGGTTCCGTGCCTCAAAAGGAAAAAACGGAACCCTTATAGGATCACTTTGTTGTCCGTCTGTCTGTCAAGACCCTTTTTCTTTGGAACGCGTGGAGGTAGCTTGCTGAAATTAATACCGAATACTCAAACCTGCGGTCCCTTGAAGCTGTGAAAAAATCAAGCAACTAAGTCAACGCAATCAAAAGATACAGTCGTTTCCATACAAATTGCCGTATTTTGAAAACCTAAAGGGTACTTCCAGTTGTCCTAGAAACTTGAAATTTGGTATGAAGGTAACTCTTATAGCACAACCACTACGAAAAGTCTCAAAATCTCGTCTCTCAAATTTTTCGTCTAAGCCACTGATATGTAGCGAATCAACACGCCGCAGGAAGGAAAGAGGGGGCTGGGGGGGCGTAACCCCCGCCATGAAAAGAACACAAACACTACTCTGTCCTCCAAGCCATTGAAAAGTAGCGAACCACTATGCCGCAGGATGTAAAGAGGGGGGCTCGGGAGGCGTAGCCCCCCGCCATAAAAAGAAAACAAACACTACTCTTTCCTGCAAGTCATTAATAAGTAGCGAACCACTACGCCGCAGAAAGCAACGTGGGGGAAAGAAAAAGTGAATCACTACGCTGCAGTTAGCAGATTTCTCAGTGGGCAAAGCCCCCCTGTAATGAAAAGAATCCAAAAACAATATCTAGGCTTTCAGGCCATCATTCCTGAGAATGGCTTCTCAAATTAAATAGACCTGAACGCATGGGATAATGGACAGTTATTGTTAGACGGAACTTATATACCTACTCAGTTTCCACGGTATAGCAATAAACGAATTCTGCGCAGACGAAGTTGCGGGCAACAGCTAGTTTGTTATATTCGTTCGTTTTCTCGATAGCAATACGATAATGTTACGTTCCGTTACCAGATAGCCTCGTTCGTAATTGTTTACTTGCCGCCCTAAATACGCAATGTACATTCGACTTACATTGTTGTGCTTTAAGAAAGCAAATAGCAATCCGAATATTTACGTTTTCATGGAATTATCTAGGGAAAACAAACTTCTTTAATTTGAAGTCGTTTCGCTAGACGCCAAGGTAAATAAGGTTCAAGATAGATGCTAAGTTTTAAGGAAAGCTTGGATTCAGAGAACTTTTTCTTATTTCATTTCAAACTGTACCAGGTATAAGTATAAACTACGGAACATTTCTGCATTTGAAGCAGCATTTTGTAATATACAGGGTGATAATTATACAGAGCATTTACCTCTACAGTTCTGGCAGTTGCAAAAATAATCTCAATTCAATTTTTAGGGAAATGTGGCCCCATCAAGCTTTTGATGATTCTGCCAATGTCGAGGTTGGATAAGACACGGCCAGTAGACTCTTGTCTCGTTGTACGGTGTTACTGCCAGTCTTCGGCAGGGTAACAGCCAGAGTCCAACTACAACAAACACAACCAAAATACCTTCACCACAACCAACTAGGTATATACAGAGTAAAACTATGATACGATCTATGGCTATCTATTTTAATTATCTAAAAAAAACTACAGGGATGGAAAAGGTAAGACAGGAGGAGGGATTTACTTACATTGATTTCTAATTTTACAGTTTTATGTTATTTTTAGTCAGGAATCTATCTAATATTTTAGAGAATGAGGAAAACACTAAGGTTAGTAGGAAATTAATATTAATTGGACGGCTAACGCTATGGGGAAGAAGATCATACAGGGGAGTAGCTAATTTTGGACAATCAAAAAATATATGCTCCAGAGTACCCTCAGCCAAACCACACTCACAGATGGAGGTGTCCCTTATTCTGAGCAAAAATAATCTCGTAAACTTAATAGAATCAGCAAATTCAGGTAATTACTGTCAGCAAACAAAACAACGACTTTAATTTAATTTAAGGGTTATTTTGTTCTTTTTAGAGCACTTCATTAAAAGCTTTTAAAAAATGAAGTTTTTCCTAAACATCTAGCTTACCACACCACGAAGAGCATCGCTCAGTTTTGAAGGCGAAATTACGTCGAGAAAAATATGTCACGAGGAAAACCATTGCCTCACACCCTGCCCATTCTACAAACTTATTTCAGAATCGACTTTTTTTAATCGCGTAACTTTTCAAATCGCTGCCACTGGGGGGCGATCACCAAACTCCCGCATCTCGGGATTCATTACGAGTTTTAACGTAATAACACCCCGTTGTCCCGCGGGCGACATTCCATTGTGCGAAAATTAACGATAAAAAAGTGCCTTTAAATTTTGTCGTGTGAAGCAGAAACGTTTATTTGCCGAGAGACTAATAAACTGCAGCGAACAAAGTGTCAACGCCTCGTAGTCATTGGGTCGATGACAGATGTCAAAGTAAAATAATTTTCTTTTTTAATTTATTGAGCTTTGGCTACCAGGGCCATCAGAATAACACTATATAACTTTTTCACACAGGCAATCAAGCTGCCGAAAATATTCACAAAAAACCGATGCCTCGCTACTGCAGCAATTAACACGAGTTTTAATTTAATAAAAACGAATAAAAGGAGGCAGTTTGATCATGGCGTCATAGTAGTTCTGTAACTCAATACAAACTTCATAGTAACCAATCGTTTTGACAATTAAAAAACCGGCCAAGTGCGAGTCGGACCCGCACACGAGGGTTCCGTAGAAAGATTTTAACGATTTTCCCCAGTGTTTTAAGAAGTCCAGTGTAAGCAGAGCTCTGCTCCTAAGCAAAATGTACGCAGTCAACTTATATTGGTCTGCGAAATCTACAGACAGACATAAAAAAAAAAAAATTTGAGACTTTTATGAGTTGTTGTGCTATAAGAGCTACCTTCATACCAAATTTCAAGTTTCTAGGACAACTGGAAGTTACCTTTAGGTTTTTGAATTTCGGCAATTTGTATGGAAATAGCCTTTTTAATGACTGTATATTTTGATTGCATTGACTTAGAAGGTTGATTTTTTCACAGCTTCAAGGGACCGCAGGCTTGAGTATTTGTTATTAAGTAATTTCAGCATGCTACCTCCACGCGTTCCAGAGAAAAAGGGTCTTGGGGACAGACAGACAGACGGACAACAAAGTGATCCTATAAGGGTTCCGTTTTTTTCCTTTTGAGGTACGGAACCCTAAAAAGCAGATTTGACCAACTAAACTAGGCATCATCATCAGCATTTCTCGACCGATTCTCGTAAAGTTTTGTGAGCAGGTTCGATAATTATTGGGTATGGTTTATTTTTCTAAATTCAGTTTTTGTAAAATTTTCAAAAATCTACAAACTTAATAAATAAAAACTGAAAGCAAACTAAGCTAAAACAATAAAATAAATATTTGTTCTAAATTAGAACTAATATTTGCCACTTTTAACATGAAACTACCGTGAGACTCAATCATAATGTAATAAAAACGGATCACTCACGTATATAAGTCGAGTTTAGCCCGACATGCTTCGGACTAATTGGTAGTCTTTCCTCTGGGAGCGCACGACCCAGCGGCGGCAAGACACACACTGCTCGCCACGGCTCTGCTTATACATTTGTGTGAGTGATCCGTTTTTATTTCATTTGGAACTAATAATACTTAAAACGACTTTATGAAAATTAAAAAATGTCTAAAAAAGAAGTCCTCTTGGGCATGATATCAAAAATGCTGGCTGCGTTCCCACTTGGAATAGCTAGAACTAGCCTTTGTACGAAAAAGCTGTTAGCTTTCAAAAATTATACCGGAAAAAAATAGTGGCTGGCAAAACAATAATAGGTACCTACTCCTAATAATTACAGGTACAAATCATCAAAACACCTACAATGTGGAAGAAGTTAGTATGCATCATTATTTAGTGTGGACAGCGGTCGTTAGCGCCAAAGTTAGGTCATTAACCCTTCGCAAAGTTCTTGGTCCGTGTAGTGTGGCCCTTACTTTAAAGGGGAAAAACGTTGGCCCTGAAATAAGTAATGGGGTATAACAAATGAAATAATGCCATATTCCGGCCATAAACCATTTTCCGGCCGGCATAATTAATCCTCCGCTATATTTTTACATAATTCTATGATAATTCGTAATAATTGGGGCAAATAACTGTGGTTGATCAATTGTGTCGGTGAGTTGTATGTCAGGAATAAAATTTCACTTATGATTATGAATGTCATCAAAATGGTGGGTTTTCGCTTAGCAATATAGCATATCGACGGTACTCTGACTCAACCTCGTATATAAATTTAGACGAAATTGGAATAACCACTCTAGACCGCGACCATAAAGTGGTTATTCCAATTTCGTCAAATTTTATATACGAGGTTGAGTGAGAATGCCGTCGCTATACTAATTGACGCGTTCGATTTGCATTCTGCATTTTGCACTGGTTTACGTGATGTGTTATTTTTGTTTTAAAAAGTATAATTCTATTAAGGGCTGTGTTTATTATTATGTGTTTTTGTTCCCTATTTATTTTTTAACCCCCGACGAAAAAGAGGGGCGTTATAAGTTTGACCTTTGTATCTGTGTATCTGTGTATCTGTCTGTGGCATCGTAGCTCGCAAGCGGATGGACCGATTTCGATGCGATTTTTTTATTCGAAAGATAGTTTAATCGAGATGGTTCTTAGCTAAGTTTCGTTAAAATCGGTTCACCCGTTTTTGAAATATTGAACTTTGAAATGACAATGTCGGGGGTTTTTCAGCTTTTCTAAGTTGGTTAGGTTATTCAGTGGATATTTTAAACGCACAATTGTGTTTATTACTCAACACGTTCACTGCCCTCTTAAAAAACGATATGACATTGTCACAAGTCCCAACTGTGCATCCAGTATGGGAATATGACCCCATATTGGGGGCACGGACTCCTGAAACAAAAACTTCATGACCCCACAATGATGAACGTGTTAAGAAAATTTTGAATAGCTCTTCAGAAAACTAAACGAAATACATAAAATACACATCTAAACATAACTTTTTTAGAACCTGTTTGTATAATAGTAAGCAGCTTGGTAGGTAGCTTGTGTTGTGGGGGTAGCTACCCCCACGATAAACACATACGAGTAGTTTATATACGAGTGAGAAATGACAGTAATGTTAACCGGTGTAGTTAAAACTTTGGTTATCTAAAGTTACAAGGGATAACTAACAGCCGGTTAACGTGGCAGACGGAAGGGCTACGGGTAAGGCTCGGGTAATGTTAAGTCAAATAATTGCGAGTCGTATTGCTTTTCGAACGCACCTTAGTAAATTTTACAGTTGTTACTAAGTACCTAATTAGAAGTTTTTAGTCAGTAAGATCAAGAGAACGAAGTGAGTGTTAATTAGTTTTTAAGTGTTAATTAGCACAAACTTCAAGCATAATAGAGCGAGCGAAGCGTCTCCTTTTCAGTTTGGACAAAAATGCTTTCGTATGTCTGTCCGCATGTATGTCCGGCTGTTCTCTACAGTTCGCATTTCTCGTAAAATTTTGTTGAAAAATTCTCAAATAATACTGTGTTCTTACCTTATGAAGCCATTTCATTAATTATGATTCTGTGTGCTGTAGACCTTGCGAACACATTTTTAGATTTAGGTACCTATTTTTATTTGTTTTGTAAGTAAGTATATCAAAAACAAACTGCTTCACAAAAATACTGAAAAACTTTTTAGAAATACTAAGTAGGTAGTTACTCTAACAAAAGACTGCTAACCCGCGTTAAAATAAAAGCTTCGGTCGTAAGCCTGAAGATTAGCGGATTGGCACTGGCAGGCAGATGTGCCAAACTCGACATTTGACTGGATTAATCCGTTTCGAACCGGCTTGCACCACTTTGTATGTACGGGCATCGAGCAATTCAGCCATGTTTGGTTTTTTTTTTCACTAGAGCCAGGGGGAGGTCAGAGGATAGATGTTCGTCATCAAGTGCCTGCCAAGCTCCAGCAGATGTTCCTTCGCTCCGACTGCTGGCCGGAGTGTGTGGTGTTCCGTCGCTTTAGGGAAGCAAAACTAACATTTAAAACTCCCTAAATAGTTGTAATGTTTTTTTTGTATTGTGTGTTGTTTATACTTAAATTTTATAGCGCATTGGCTTTGCTGTAATGCTGTAAAATTGTTTTGATAATAAATAAATAAATAAATAAAAATCAACTCTTCACTGTAGCGATGGCTTTTTACCCCCGACGAAAAAGGGGGGTGTTATAAGTTTGACATGTGTATACAAATACAAATACAAATACAAAAATCTTTATTTGTTCAACATAGGTTAGTACAAAGATCTTTAATGCTGAAGTGTCGCTATGTTGCGCCGCAAGGCATACAAATAGTCGTGATGCATGCACACACACATGTTCACGATAATAGATGCTTAATTACAGTCGGTTAGAAATTCATTTATCGAATAATAAGCTTTTGACACTAGAAAGTTACATAAAGTTTTTTTGAATTTAGTCATATTATCTATATTTATTATATTTTCCGGTATCTTGTTATAAATTTTAGGGGCACGCCCAATTGGGAACGCCCAATACACTTTTCCGAAATAGTGCAGTTCTACCGGGAATCGCCCTTATTTTATTCCTAAGGCGAGAGCTCTTAAAATTTTGGAATAAGTGCCAGTTACATCTCACAAAAATTACCACTTCACATATGTATAATAAGCAAGGCAGAGTCAGTATGCGTAATGACTGAAAATGTGGCTTACAAGAGTCGAGTTGGTGAAGGCCGCGCAAGGCTCTAACACACCTTTTCTGTGCTTTGAATGCCAGTTCTCTATCGGTTCCATTTGCCCAGAATATGATGGCGTATCTAAGCGTCGATGTAACATAAGCATGGTAAGCTGTTAACACACTGGACTCACTCACAACTTTTCTTAAATTATACAAGGCAAATGAAAATTGATTTAGTTTCTTACATATAATTTCAATTTGGTTCCTCCATGTCAACTTATTATCTAGACTTAATCCTAAAAATCGTGTAATGTCCGTTTCATCAATTTTCTGTCCCTTATAAGCTATATGTAAATTGTGTGTGTTATTTGTTCTTTGTTTAAAAGTCATGATTTTGGTTTTCCCTACGTTAATTTTTAAATTATTGCTTATTAGCCATTCAATTATGATTTCTAATGTCTTGTTTATATTATTTTCATACATCCCTGGGTCTTTTCCAGTAAAAATAACGGTACTGTCATCAGCAAAAAGAACCATAGGATATTCAATTGCTTTTGGCAAATCGTTAATATACACGAGAAATAATAAAGGACCCAAAACACTTCCCTGTGGTACGCCACAGCGGATTTGTTTCATGTTCGATGAATAAACTACCTCAGCCCTCGCTTTAGCGCACAATCTATTTATTTGTGTTATTTGTTTGCGTTTGTTTAAGTACGATTTTATTAACCTTTGTACATTACCTCGTACACCGTATATATATAATTTATCCAACAGTATGTCATGATCTACAAGGTCGAACGCTTTTGTCATGTCCATATATAGAGCCGAAACTGGGACACGTTTATCAACATTTGTTAAGATTATACGCATTAAATCGAACATAGCCATGTTTATTGACTTATCTTTTCGAAATCCTTTCTGTTCTTGTGCAAAGAGGTTATTTATCTCAAAGTAATCGTATATGCAATTGTAAATAACTTTTTCTATTATTTTTGAGAAAACGGGAAGAAGAGCAACTTGTCTGTAGCTAGACATATCTTCTCTATAACCTCTTTTGAAAAGTGGCTTCACAATACCAATTTTTAGTCTATCTGGAAATTCGCCGTTTTCAATACATAAATTAGTTATATGACTAATCAATGGTGATATAATATGAGACACCCTTTTAACCACTTTTGTACTTATTCCATCATATCCAGTACTGTGCTTATTTTTCAACGAGTCAATTATCATTTGAATGTCATTAGAATTTGTCGGTTTCATAAATATTGAATTAGGAGAGTTGCAAGTCATTGTATTCTTATAATTAAATTTATTATTTGTAATATCATTATTAGAATTGTTGCATGAATAAGTTTTATTTTTAAGATTATTAGAATTATTCGAATTTAAATCAATCTGATCAATGAAATAACAATTGAATCGTTGAGCAATTTCCTTTGAATCCTTTATCACTCTACTATCTGATAGAATTTGTGTGATGTTTTCTTTTGGTTGATTAGATTTGTGTTTATTAATAATGTTCCATGATGCCTTAGTTTTATTGCGAGAATTTTTTATGAAGTAGTCATTTTGGGCTTTTTGGGTTAGTTTAATTATGTTTTTTAATCGTTTTGAATATTTTTTGAAATATATTTTTTTGCTTATTTGGTTATCTGTCGATAATCTATATTTCCAAAGTAAATCACGTTTCCGCTTACAACATCTTTTTATTCCTTTACTGATCCATTTTGGTCCCTGGGTTTGGACCCTTTTAATTGGGAAGCATAAGTTGTAGAATAGTTCGAACAGATCAGCAAAACTATTGTAAGCCTCATTAGAGTTACTTGCCATATAGACTTCGTTGAAGCTTAAACTATTTAGACATTCCATAAATTTATTAATATTTTCATTACTTAAGTCTCTCTGTTTCTTGTACCAATATGCAAGAGCACATGTCTTTTTACTGGGCATTTCAAAAGTTGAGCTGTGTGATCAGATAGGGCAAAATCAATCACCTCAGCAGTACTGCCTCGGACATTATGTATGATGTTGTCGATACAGGTGTTGCTGGACAATCTCGTAGGTTTAGATATTGCTATTATCAGATTGAAACTTTGGACTAAGTCTTTAAATTCCGTTGATAGCGTCATTCTTTTCAGTATATCTACATTAAAATCACCACAAACTATGATCTTTTTTCCTTTGTAGCATATTTTACACAATATAGCATTCAATTTGTCTAAAAATATACCGAAACTATGACTATTATTTTTTGGGACTCTATAAACGCTGATGATAATAATGTTATGATCAATTAGTTCAATTCCCGCGCACTCTATTACATTTGGTATGGAAACATTATTAATTTATTTTTTTTAACTAAGTTCAGTACATGGTTTACATATGTCAGTAGTGGAAGTGGTGGCATGTTGAGCGGTTGTTGTTGTGCTTCGTAAATGGCCTCGTGGAGAGTGCCGAAACGCGTCAGCGTTTAGTATAGTGGTGGTGGTGATAGTTGGGTCTGTGTGGCATGTGTTGATTCGTGTAGCAGTGGAGGTGGAGGTGTTGCATGGAAACATACATTTGCCGCACAGATATAACTATTTGTCATTAGTGGTCGCGGGTGAGCAAAGTAATTGTTTTTTAGTTCATAAATATGGACCTCCGCAAAGTAACGCCTGATTCAATAAATTATTATTAATTTCATTTAAATTTTGATATTTGTGTATGTTCCTAACTATAATGCAAGATCCACCATTTCTATTTTTTCTAGAATAAAATGATGCTAGCTTAAAATTAGGAACGGCTAAATTAACCTCATCGCCTGTCTTCATATTGTGTTCCGTAGCGCAAATAACATCAACTCTCTTGTCCGTTTCCATTAACTCCTGTATATGTACACTTAATATGTCAGATTTATTTATAATGCCATTGATATTTTGATGTAGTACGTAAATATTATTATACATAACAAGATCATTGCTGACTGTTTTTTGCGCTCGATTTTGAGGCTGATGCGACTCATTATTCATAAAAAATTATGGCTACGTGTATTATAGAACGCCTTGTTTACGTTTCTTAAAACATCATTTAAAGAGTGTGCTAATTTGTATTTTCCTCTACGATTTAATTGATGGCCATTTGTATAGTACTCTGTAATTCCAAAATAAGCACTATTTGGTGTCTGAAGCCATACATGAGAGAAATTTTCAAATTTTTTATGCAATGCTAAATTAAACTTAATGACGAAGTTGTTATAATCTTCCGCGTTCTTATTTAAGCTATGGGGAATGTCACAAATTACTACATTTGTGTGAATACACAGTTTTATAGTGTCCTCTAAAGCACTCATTATTGTACTAATCGGAGTGACGTTGTAGTCGCTCACACCGCACATGATAACCACACAGTCACTCTTACCAAATTCAGCCGTTTTCGCCTGTATGTTTTGAATTACACGTTGGGTGGTTCCGTGTCGAATAATGTCTGCAGTAAAATCATAGTCATTTCTTCGAATTTTTGACAGAGGCAACAAAAGTTCGGCGCCATGGAAGTCTGATAAAAGCAGTCGTTTTGGTTTAAGTCTGGTTGGGTTAATCAATGGTGCTTTATTTTCTTCAGGCATGCTGGATCCTACTGTTGGGTTTAAGTTGCTCTTTTCAGTAAAGTTTTTACAAATCTGATCCTCGATTTGTTTTGCGGTTTTTTGCAGAGCCTTGGTAGAGTGTTGTATCCGGGAGAGAGTCACTTCTTTGCTCACTAGTGCTTCTAACCTGCGTTTGTAGTCGATGTTGGATGTGATAGCCTTGCTCAGTTTAATTTTTAGGTTTTTTATTCTGCCATTTAATTTTATAATTTCGCTTTCATATTTTTTTATTTTAATTTCATAGTTAGACACAAAATTTTCTGTACTTATATTTTGCATTGTTGAGCTATTTCCGTTAATTTTTACTGGTGTACCTCTCTTTGAAGGGTCTTCGTTAAGCAACTGAGAGAAGAAGTTAATTTTCTTTTTGAGGCTGTCAATTTGTTTTTGTTGATTGTAATTCTCGCTATTTAACCTCAGAACTTCGGCGTGAGCGCTAGATAATTCGGTGCTCAATTCTTCTACTTGGAGTTTTAGTTCAAGAGTGGCCGAATTTTCCATAATTGACATATTTGGGAGACTACAAGGACTATTGAACGTGCTCTCATCTTTCAAAGTAGAGTTTATCATCTCGTCGTCGGTTAATGCTTGAGATAAATTGTCGTAGGAGGGAACCTTGGGTGGTAACCTATTGTGTTTTCGATGAGTTATATTGTTTGGAGATTTTTTCGCTGTATCATTCACCTCTTCGCTCGAATTGTTGTATCCAGAATTAGAAATATTTATTTCTTTAGGATTTTTATTTTTATCCTTTGCCAGGTGAAGTTGCTGTTTTGACGTTGATGGCGATGGCGTAGCATGATGATGAGCCGGTGTTGCAGGAACACAACATTTGCTACACTTCCAAGATCTCTTGCTACTTAGCGTCATTAAGAGAAATCTTTTTATGGTAACATTCGTACATTCAAGGTGAAATACCTCTTTACATATGCAGCAGTTCATAAATTCCTTGTTTAATATTTCTCCTATACATTTCGCACATTTTGTTTTGGTTTTAATCGTTTTCCGAGGCATTGTAGCTTAACTTGAAATAATTAATTATGGAACAAGAAATCACTTAATTTGTAATTAAAAGATTACCAATTGTAACCCGAGCACAGCCGACAATCTCCGACAGTCTCCGAGTATTATCGATGTTTCCCGACCGAATACGAAAAACTGTCCGCTGATTGGTCTTCGATTTTGGTTGGTATCTGGGCATCATAGCTCTTAAACGGATGGACCGATTACAATGCGGTTTTTTTTAATCGCAAGCTAGTTTAATCGAGATGGTTCTCAGCTAAGTTTCATTAAAATCGGTTCACCCGTTTTTGAAATATTGAGCTTTGAAAAGACAACGGGGGTTTTTCAACTTTTCTGAGTTGGTTAGGTTATCATGGACTGCGTAACGTAATCGAGTAGTAATGTTATCGAGAAAACAGTATGACGTTAGAAACAGCGCCCGCCCGTGAGCGTGTTTGGAACTAAAATTTTGACCGAAACGAGCGAACGAGTGTGGGTAGTTGGAGAAACCCGTGCAGCTAGAAGATGTTGATACCTGCCTCTTTAGTCCCTTCGAGACCATGGACGCAACGTCGCGTCCGAAACGTCGAGGTATTTAAATTTAAACATATTTTTTTCGCGATCAAGTCCCGTCCAGCGCATGTAGCACGGCGCGCCATTTTGTCGCTTGTCGCGCAGTGCGTCCCTTTCATAGTGACGGAATCAGTGAAGGACGCACTGAGCGACAAGCGACAAAATGGCACGCGTGCTATACCCCCTGAGTATCATGATAATTTGTGAAAACCGCGAAAGTTTAAATCAATACATAATTAGAAAGAAGTTTCTAGATTTCGATACGATAACGCTACGTTACGCAGGATTCGATTATTCGTACTCTGTCCTCAATACTCAGTTTAATTTGTCACTGCCCGTGTCATAACTTAGCCCCTTTTAGAAACTTCAGTGAAAATATAATAGCAACACTAAGTACCGCTTACCCAACAATGTAAGAACAGCTGTTACAATAAACAATGTATTGAAAGCATAAATGCGCCAACTTTGTTCCGGCTCTTCATCGTAGCCCGGTCGTATAGCTCACACATCCTTACCTATTCGGAGGGCTTCACTTTGTAGCAAAATCCGCTGTATACCACGTGAAAATTTTAGTTCAAACTCCGGCCACTGGCTCACATAAGTTTGCAGTACTAAAGTGTGGTATTAACGGTTTATGTGGGCTCCAAATTCGTGTATTGTCAGTGAAATGTTTTCCTCTAGAATTGGCGGCGAGCCAGAGGACTGAAGAATGTTTTTAAGGGCTGAGCGGGCATATCATTTCGCCTATTGTGCCTGCCAATACGCTGCGGTAATCCCACACGTTATTTGTTGACGTTTTGCTATTTTCGAGGATAATTTGCGAGCTGGCCTTTCAGGCATTTAAGAATTACGTATAAATTGTGGGCGCTGTATGGCTTTTATTATAAGTGGTGGCACCGGTAGAGGACGAGATAACGCCCTAGGAGAACTTACGTCGACAATAACAGTGACATCCTCCGGAAAGGTCAGGTGCGTAGTACTGGGAACCGGCGAGCTTGTATGAAGAAATGTATGAATGTGGAGGAGGATAAAGGTGTGTAAGAATCGTAGCAAGTGGCAAGCCACAGTTCCTGCCTACCCCACGAAAGAGGCGTGATATACATACGTATGTATGATCCTAAGGAATCTTGTCACTTGGTGCGTGCGTTTTGTTATAAATCTCAGTTGGAGATTAGATAGAGTGTTTTAAATGATTCGCGGTTAATTGCATTAGACATAACGAAAACGGGATATTGACCGCAACCTGACGAAACGAGAGTAGACACTAATCAGTTTGCCCGTGATCATGATGCATGCAACTGCATCGAAATATCGGGAGCTCATCAAACCTATAAGGTAATCGCGGTCAATATCCCGCTTTCGTTATGTCTAGATAGAGTGTATTCTATTAGTCTATTGGAATACGGAACAAACCAGAATCCGCGAGCTCGCTTAAAGCTGAAGCAACTAATACTACACTGGTCTTAAGAGTGTAGTTTCTCGTACCTGCGTGCCCGCAACGCATTGTCAAGCACACGCATCTTGGTGTGTCGTACGAATGATAATAATAATCCTGTCTCGTGTCGTCCTCACATGCAGAAACGCCGTTAGGTTTACAAACAATCATCATCATCATCATCAGCCTATGTTCGTCCACTGCTGGACATAGGCCTCTCCCATGGCACGCCACTGAGCATGATCCTCGGCCACTCTCATCCAGCTCTTGCCAGCCGCCTTGCGAAGATCATCGCTCCACCGAGTCTGAGGACGTCCCACGCTACGTTTGCCGATCCGTGGTCTCCACTCAAGAACTCGTCTACCCCAACGGTTATCGGTTCTTCGGGTTATATGGCCTGCCCATTGCCACTTCAGCGTGCTAATGCGGTGGGCTATGTCGATAACTTTGGTTCTCTGTCGGATCACTTCGTTACGAATTCGATCTTTTAGAGAAACTCCGAGCATAGCCCTTTCCATAGCACGCTGAGCAACTTTAAATTTGTGGACCAGCCCTACAGTGAGTGTCCATGTTTCGGCACCGTATGTCATGACGGGTAGGACACACTGATTGAAGACTTTCGTCTTTAGACTCTGTGGAATTGGCGACGTGAAGACTCGACGTAGTTTCCCATACGCTGCCCATCCCAGCTGTATTCTTCTGTTGGCCTATTTCTCGAAGTTGTTTTTGTACCCAATTGCATAGTTTGCCCGAGGTAAACATACTCCTTAACAACCTCGAGAATATTGCCTTGAACTGCAATTGGTTCCGGACTCACATGTTCATAACATGGACAAATAATAGAAAAGGATTATATTTTAAGTGTTGACAATTAGCGAAATCGATAGTAAATACACTGTGCGCGACGTGCGGTTATGATTGAATGCGACTTCTGTTTTGTTCTCTATTCTGAAGTCATTATTTAACATGAAAAATTTACAACTTCAGTAAAAAATCTTCAGGACTTTCGTAATGGTTACGACACCACCAATTCCTTAGGAAAATTATTACAAGCGATACAACCCGCAGCCATATTGTCTAACTCGCGCGGAATCACAATCGCGTTCATTTTGACATTTCCAAGCCGAGCTAACTTTGAAAATGAAACAATTTGTATCGCGTTAGGTCATGACAATCGAAAGCGATGCCGAGGCATTTTTCAAGCCAATTGAACGAACGATTGTCTTCAGTGTAGGCAAAATGACAGCTCGGAATGATTTAGTTTGACATGAGTTTGATGATGCTGATCGTGCTCGTCATCGGAATCATTTCGTTACACGAAAGCAATGCATCGAGGCGCTCGCAACCGCGATCATTTTCGTCCGTAAAGTCGATTGTGATCCCGAGTGAGTTAGATAATAAGGCTGGTAACCATACTTGGAAATGACGAGCCTATTCTAATTGCTGAAATGGCCACGTTATGGTACTAATCCGACTACTAAATCAGACACTTCGAGTCAAAGCACCTCCAGCCTCGAAGTGGAACCATTACCGTTATCAGTAATACGACATTTAGTCCTAATAAAGTCAAATCGCCGTTTCTGTGAAGGATGGTGGCGGCGGTGTAATATTTACAAGTTCTGCATGAAAAAGTAGTAAACGTTTTACGGGATGCGCTAACGGGGTCTGCGTGGTACAAGAACAGGCCCCTACTTACCAACTTTACAATAAAATTGTCGGTTTGTCTTGTCCTGACAACTCGAATTACATTTCTTGGCTAGTACGAAGCGCGCTAAAACAAAAGCTCTTCAAGTGAGCAATTGACACCGAATTGTCGTTGAAAACTGACAATTGACAACATTTCATATTTTTCACACATGAAAATTAATATAGGTATCGAAAGGGCTTTGCCTCCTGAACACACCACTATGTTTATAAAAATTAAGTATTACTATAATAAAAGCAATTTACAATGACATTAAATCTAAGCTTAAACTAAATAAACTACAACTTAAAACTAAATTAAATCTAAATAAGGCCCCCGTGGCATAGTGCCCAAAAGGCTGGCAGCGTTGCCTCGCTGAATAGCGATGCTGATTCTTTGAGAGAGAAAACTGCCAGCCCTTTGGTCACAAGTTGCATCAACTAAGCGCTTTTGTAACTCAGCTTTTGTATTACTTATTTTTTTAAATACAAGAAAATAAAATAAAATTACCAATTCTACCAAAACTACGCAAGAATGGGTGTAATACCTTTGCCTTTTTCAAACAAACCAAAAGCATAACAATAATTTGACATGACACATAATATTATGTTTGACAATGTCAGATTTGACATCTTGGGTTTTGTTTTTTTGATCGTGACAAGACAAAGGCAATTGATCCATCCTAGCATAGTTTCGGAGTTGCGTCCTTTTGGATGAAGTACCTTTTAATAAATTAATAATAAATTAATTACAAATCCTAATGAAAATTTAAAATAGTAGGTTTGCTCCTTTTTCAAAGTAGATTGCAGACAATTAATCAAATTATAGTCTCAAAAATACGAAATGTTGTCAATTGTTAAGTTGGTGCAATAGGGGCCAGGAAGGAACACTGAGACTCTTAGTGTAATTGTTAACCCCCGTTTGACGTGAAAAAAAAAATGGTTACAAGTTTTACCTGAGGGTCGAGTATGACTTTACGAATGCTGCGTAACGTAATCGAGTAGTAACGTTATCGAGAAATTTGTATGACGCTTGGAACAGCGCCCGCCCGTGAGCGTATTTAGAGCTAAAATTTAGTATGTGGTTTCTCGATTTCGATAAGATAACGTAACGTTACGCATAATTCGAATATTCGTACTCGGGCCTCCGAAAGGAGCTCTGAGGGTCGAGTATTATTATTAGTACTAAATGTAAATGTTTAAAGTTCGTATTGTATTTTTTTTTATGGCGTTTATGTTTACACTTGTTTGTATGTTTGTATGTAATAATTTTGTGACTAAGTATGTACTATTGTACCTACTAAATGTTTAATGACCTAGTACTATTGTACTAAATTTGTTTTTAAGATGTATGGGTGTACTTTGACTGCAATAAAACATTTATTATTATTATCATTATATTATTATTAGCATAGAATATTCGAATCCTGCGTAACGTATCGTTATCGTGTCGAAATTGAGAAACTCCATACTAAATTTTATTTCCAAATACGCTTATGGGCGGGCGTTGTTTCAAACGTCACGTACCACAAACTATTCTCATAGTGTTTGACACGTCAACGCAACCTTCCAGAAGTTTGTTGCGACATGAAATTTGCTCTAAAAGAAAAAAAAAGTATTTTTGGTCCACGAACACATTGACTAACCAGCTGCAGAGAAATGTAACGTTACTGCGGATTCGAATATTCGTTCTTGGGCCTCTGATGGAAAATAGATGGGCATAAAGGTTTATCTAACAGGCGGAACAGGCAATCGAAAACACCTACAAATAAATGAAGGGGACAGCTAACAATTCAAAATGTAATAATATTCACAATCAAAACTCGTGTGACACAAGATTGCATGTCACGAATGTCACGGCTAATTGACGCATTGCTTTATTCTTAAAAAAAACTATTACGGTAACTATGCCGTGGAGCCATTTTTTGGGTTTAGGTAGTTATTATTATACGTAGCATATTATATTGTTAATAATGTACCTAACTATTAAAGTAAATGTCTTTTAACTTGGGCTCACTCCAAAGCCTAGTTTTAGTGCGATACTAAATGGTTTTTACGTTCAGGTCAGTAAAATTGCTGTTCTGATAACCGGTTTTCAGCGAAACAAAAGGTTTCACGATGTTACCAAATCGTTTCCAATTGAATTATTTTTTAAAATGTCAAAGGCATGTTTGTTAGCTACAGTCTCAGCATACAGAATAAACCAGAAGCCGCGTTCAGTCATAATCTCCGGAGTGAGCCCATTTTTTATTGATTACACTACCCGTTTATACTTGAAATTTAATCATACCTGTTCTGTTTTTTATAAACCCAATTGCATTTCTGAAATGTAAGAACAACACGAGTAGGGATTAATTAGCATTGTCATTCGTACAAGTCACGATACGCTGCGTGCTCGGAGATGACTATGCGAAACTACTCTATTTAAGTGTAGTTTTATTTGCCTCTGTTTCAGGCGCGCTGCGGGTTCTGGTTTGTTCTGTATCCTGAGGCTACAGTTATAGTTCATGATCTCAGTAGGAGTATCTTTTTTTTTTTTTTTTTTTTCTCCCAATTTTTTATTTTTACGGTTTTCCCGTGAATATCAATTATATTTTTTATAAACTCAATGAAACATGAATACACAGAAAAAAAACCAGAAAAATGCCAACCCCGGGAATTGAACCCGGATCCTCGACACTCCGGGTCGTGTGCTTTTCCCCTACACCACGGCTGGACATAGAGGAAAGGCTGAATTTTTTCCATGTATTCAAATCTTAGACAGTTATAGTTTTCGAATAAACGCACAAAGGCGTCTTATAAAAACGCATTTCCCAATCTGCTGCTAGCGATTTGTTTATTTATATGAAGGCATATTGAATGAGCGAAAGCCCTAGTGAATTTTGAGACTTATGAATTATTATTACACGACTGCCCAAAGAAGAAGAGTGTATTGTTTTTAGATCAGAAGTTTTATAAGGTTCATCTAAATGTTTTACCCTCATATTGGCAAAAAGACGGCGGAATAAAAATATTCAACGTTACCTTTTTGACAGATTCCAGTGCCCTAAGCACGACTTGTCGAATCCTGCGTTACGTTACGGTTATCGTATCGAGATCGAGAAATCTCATACTAAATTTTAGTTCCAAATACGCTCACGGGCGGGCGCTGTTCCCAATGTCATACAAACTCGTTATAGTTTACTATTCGATTTTACGTGACGCAGGATTCGACAAGTCGTGCTTAGGGCACAGAACTAACGTCGTCGCTTTCCCCCCCACATTTGCTAAGTATTGATTCACACACGAAAAAGCACTACGCAATTACGCACACAAATTATTAGTGTAATTACACAATGCGGATAAGTTTCCGCAATTGCAAAGTGCTGCAAACACCATTTTCGAAAACATGTATCACGCCGACCTTTCGAACAATGTCAAGTGACTATGCGATGCGACCAACCACCAAGTTATTTCGATTTCTGCGAAGGATTTCTGTGTCAAAAGCTCAAAAGCTTTTAAGTTTAGAGCTCTCTACACATTTGAAAAAGGTTATTTTGCAGATTGTAAGCTTGAAACGAGTAACTGATACAACAACTTCATGCATATGACGTGAATTATTAAGATTTCCTAAAAGGATGCGAGACTAGTAACTATTTGATTGAGTTTCAAATCAAAATTTCAAATTGCTTTAGCGATCCATTGACACTTTTTTTAACATGAATCTACTGTGAAATTCAATCATAGTGAAATAAATCACTCACGTGTATCACCCGACATTTTTCGGACTAATCCTCAGTCCTTCTTCTGGAAGCACACGCTTCGCGGCTGCTCGTCGTAAGTGGCAGTGGCTCACAACTACCCTCGTTTCCATCGTCATTTTATCATCGTTTTTTGTCGCTCCATTGACTCCCCATTTAGCGTAAAGGGTAGATAATTCCGAATAGCCTAGTGGTTAGAGACCCTGACTATGAAGCTTGAGGTCCCAGGTTCGAATCCCGGTCGGGGCAGATGTTTGTATGATGAATACGAATATTTGTTCTCGGGTCTTGGATGTTTAATATGTATATAAGTATGTATCTATCTATATAAGTATGTTTACCCGTTGTCTAGTACCCATAGTACAGGCTTTGCCTAGTTTGGGACTAGGTCAATTGGTGTCAATTTGTCCCATGATATTTATTTATTAATTAATTTCCATACTCTTAAAGAAAGATAACTATATTGATAAAGAGGGTTCATCTTCCGATGATATACATTTATATACAATACACTGGTCCAAAATTACCATGTACAGCATCAAACTCCTTATTTCAGAGACCGAAATATACTTTGTATGTTCATAATATTTTCCGGGGCAAATCCCTTTAATTAAAAAGGTTATCTTTTATGCAATTTACAACTTTATTGAATTGCTTATAAGGTGCATAGAGAGGCGTATGGGTCTCGCATATAAATATTTTACAGTCTAGCATTGCGTTGTGGTTTGAACGGTATGTGCCCCTTTGTTACAAGATACAATAAGGCTTTGTTATTCTTTGTTTTTTAGTTTATTTAGTTCAACAGTTTGAACTCGGTTGAGGGCTTTGTTAGTCCAACAACATAAATACACACAGCACCAGTGTTACGAAAATATATCCAGAAGCGTAAGAAGTTTGTGACGTAAATTTTTGAAGTTTCCGAAATGGGCCTAAACGCAATACCCCAGGAGCCTTAGGTGAGGTTGCCTCCTTGTTTCTTACGCATCATTATCGGAACACGGTTCCTCACTACGAAGGTAGGTATTATTTCCGTGACTTCCATATGTCACGGCTAGAATCTCGAGGGGTCCGATCCTAAATCCGGGCGCTTAGAGGCCCATGTCGCAGGCGCCCCCTGGGACCGCCGCGGCCACTTCTCGACAATACCGTGAGGCTACGCAGCCAGCGCGCGAAAACAAATGAAATAACCTTTTTTTTTAACGATGGGACGACGCGGTGGTTATGTGGGACTCACCTCTCCGGAACTTCCCCCCAAAAGGGGGAAAGGGGGAGGCATACCCACTAAAACCCACCCGTGTTGTACTCCTGCCGGGTTGGTAGGCACCGGGGGATCCCTACGGATGCACCAGCGAAATTAAATAACCTAACCTAACCAACTTAGAAAAGTTGAAAAACCCCCGACATTGTCATTTCAAAGTGCAATATTTCAAAAACGGGTCAACCGATTTTAATGAAACTTAGCTAAGAACCATCTCGGTTAAACTAGCTTACGATTTAAAAACCCGCATCGTAATCGATAAATCCGTTTGAGAGATACACAGACACACATATACACAGATACACAGTTACACAGATGCACGGACACACAGATACACAGGTCAAATGTATAACACCCCTCTTTTTGTCTGGGGTTGAAAAGCAAACCATACCAGAGCCTCTAGTGTAAATTCATCATCATCACCAGCCTTTTTTACTTTCTGGTTCTGTTTTAGTCGCAGTTTAAACCTGACCTAACCTACTTTACTGCCCGCAGTTCGGTACTGTTAGGGTCGCAGTTCAAATATGACCTAACTTACTTTACTGAAAGCAGTTCGGTACTGTTGGGGTCGCAGTTCAAACCTAACCTAACTTACTTTACTGAAAGCAGTTCGGTACTGTTGGGGTCGCAGTTCTAACCTAACCTACTTTGCTGCCCGCAGTTTGGTACTGTTGGGGTCGTAGTTCTAACCTAACCTAACTTACTTTACTGAAAGCAGTTCGGTACTGTTGGGGTCGCAGTTCAAACCTAACCTAACTTACTTTACTGAAAGCAGTTCGGTACTGTTGGGGTCGCAGTTCTAACCTAACCTACTTTGCTGCCCGCAGTTTGGTACTGTTGGGGTCGTAGTTCTAACCTAACCTAACCTACTTTACTGGCAGCATTTCGGTACTGTTGGGGTCGCAGTTCAAACCTAACGTAACTTACTTTACTGAAAGCAGTTCGGTACTGTTGGGGTCGCAGTTCGAACCTGACCACACTTACTTTACTGAAAGCAGTTCGGTACTGTTGGGGGTCACAGTTCTAATCTAACCTACTTTACTGCCCGCAGTTCGGTACTGTTGGGGTCGCAGTTCAAACCTAACCTAACTTACTTTACTGAAAGCAGTTCGGTACTGTTGGGGTCGCAGTTCTAACCTAACCTACTTTGCTGCCCGCAGTTTGGTACTGTTGGGGTCGTAGTTCTAACCTAACCTAACTTACTTTACTGAAAGCAGTTCGGTACTGTTGGGGTCGCAGTTCAAACCTAACCTAACTTACTTTACTGAAAGCAGTTCGGTACTGTTGGGGTCGCAGTTCTAACCTAACCTACTTTGCTGCCCGCAGTTTGGTACTGTTGGGGTCGTAGTTCTAACCTAACCTAACCTACTTTACTGGCAGCATTTCGGTACTGTTGGGGTCGCAGTTCAAACCTAACGTAACTTACTTTACTGAAAGCAGTTCGGTACTGTTGGGGTCGCAGTTCGAACCTGACCACACTTACTTTACTGAAAGCAGTTCGGTACTGTTGGGGGTCACAGTTCTAATCTAACCTACTTTACTGCCCGCAGTTCGGTACTGTTGGGGTCGCAGTTCAAACCTAATCTAACTTACTTTACTGAAAGCAGTTCGGTACTGTTAGGGTCGCAGTTCAAATATGACCTAACTTACTTTACTGAAAGCAGTTCGGTACTGTTGGGGTCGCAGCTTAAACCCAACCTAACCTAATTTACTGGCAGCAGCAGTTATACGGAAAGGCTACCTATGTCGAAAAATAACTTGGCAGATCGTTAAAAGGTTAATTGACAACTTATCCCCGCTGATTGCCAGGCCCAACAGTCATACGGTAACGACCAAAAAGAAGGTGGCCTTTTATTAAGTGCAAAATATATTATCGTCGGACGTCTATATCTTATATGTCGGTCAAGTTGGCCCAGGTGGGCAATAAGGGGCAAAGGTCGCGCCTCGAGGGCCCACTTATGGGGATATTTTTAGACTCTCGTTCTCGACGGTCGTAATAGGAACTCATGTTCAAGGCGATGCCGAATGACGTTCGTTCTGTAATTTGTGTCTCGGTGACCAAGGTGTTAGATTTAAAGATCATTTATTCTCAAAAGAATTTTACAATTCACTTATATGAGAAATTACGGGTACTTATAAATAAGCGTTAATATAAAACTAATATTGCGAGCGCAAAGCGCGGCCGCCGCGACTCACACATCATTTAAAACAGGGTAGAAATCTACTAGTCAAGAGAAAAGTACAATATTATTTGTTGCCTAGCGAGGTACCACTTTAATAACTAATGAGCAGTAGTATCGTGGTTAAACAAGAGAAGCAAGTTTACATTGATAGCTTTAAACTAGGAGAGCGCTAATAAGGTGTTAATTGTGTATAATTTGATTTATTTATTCGTTAATAATACAATATACCTAATGTGTTAGTCAAGGTTGACTGGTAGAGACCCCTAAAAGGGATTGAAACGGACGAAAATGTGGACTATATCAGTGTATAATTATTGAATGAAAGATGTTATCGATTTAAAAATGGGGTTTAATTATTCTATACAAACGGAAAAACACATCAAACCAACATAACTTCACTCACAAACTATAGCTACTGACAGAACAAGACAAAAACGGAAAGACAACGACATAAGCAAAAAAATAATAAAACACCAAAAAAGTATATCAAAAAATAGGTTTCAGATTTTTGCGACAGGGATAAGCGCGCCTTTGTACTTGTATCTAAATTGTTTGTAAAAAAATAATACATAAACATAAAATCAAATTACTATTGGCAAATTAGTTCATAGATGGCGCTGAGGAGAGATCTTCCAAATAAAATATATGACACAAGGCATTGAAAAATTCGTTAGGTACACCAACGTTAAGTATAGCTTAATTGGTGGAGCGTGGTACGGATTACCGAGGTTGCTGGTTCAAGTCCAGCTGCTTAACGGATTTTTCTTTGCATTGTCATTGTATGTTAAATTAGCAACGCCACTAGCACGTATCGACGGCAAATATTCTCATACTATGAACTAATAACAATTACTTTGCTCACCCGCGATCACTAGTGAAAAATAGCAACTAGTGGTCACTTTGCGTTACTTTGCGGAGGTCCACCTCCGCAAAGTAACGCCTGATTCAATAAATTATTTATTCTCATACTGTTTCACACTTACGCGGTCGAGACGTATTTTTGGCCGTTGATTACACTAGATGCTCTGAACGCTTAGTGTAATGAACGACCGAAAATACGTCACGATCGTGTTCGCGTTTACGTCTGAATTACTATGGGCAAATTATTGGCAGCGCCAACTTCTCATACCATTTGACACTTTAACGCAAACGCGTTCGAGACGTATTTTTGGAGACGTTGAGATGTTTTTCGAGACGTTGATTACACTAGACGCTTTGTACAATAAAACTCAGGTAGAAAACTCGGACAATCATCATGAAGACATCACTTAAAATTCATTTGGAAGAAGCTTCACTGTCGAGGTGCCATCTTGGACAAGTTAAATCGTAAAATTGTTAAAAAAAACTGTACTCCAGCGAGAATCCTTGAAAAAGAATCTCATGAAAACTTTTCAGAGAAACTCTTGAGAAAATATTATTGTAATAAACGAGGCAAGTTCTTTTGAGCGAATAAATTTAATATTCTGCCATAAAGCGGGGTTACTTGTTGCATCTCTCAAATAGAATTACGTGAGAAAAGTTTCTTTTACGCTATAATAAAATTGTATTAAAGAAACGGGAAAATTATGAGAAAAGAAAAAGTCCACGTGACTTTTTTTATCGCCAATTTAGCTTTTGACTGTGACTGCGCCTGCGTAGAATTTCCGCATCGTTAATCAAGCGGTAACTAAATTCTACGCAAATCTCGGAGCCTTCATTTTTAGGGTTCCGTATCTTAAAAGGAAAAAACAGCACCCTCATAGGATCACTTTGTTGTCCGTCTGTCTGTCTGTCTGTCTGTCAAGACCCTTTTTTTGGAACGCATGGAGGTAGCATGCTGAAATTAATATTAAATACTCAAGCCTGCGGTCCCTTGAAGCTGTGAAAAAAATCAACCTTCTAAGTCAACACAATCAAAATAATAATATAGTCATTGAAAAGGCTGTTTGCATACAAATTGCCGTACCCCGAAAACCTAAAGGGTACTTCCAGTTGTCCTAGAAACTTGAAATTTGGTATGAATATCTCTTATAGCACAACCACTCAAAAAATTCCTAAAATCTTAAATTTGTATGTCTGTCTGTAGATTTAACAGACCAATATTAAGATGACCCCACACTGCGTACATTTTGCTAAGGAGCAGGGCTCTGCTAACACTGGACTTCTTAAAATACTGGGGAAAAGTGTTAAAATCTTTCTACGAAACCCTCGTACGCGAGTTCAACTCGCACTTGTCCGGTTTTTTGATACAAAAAAACGTCTCAATGGCATTCGCGGTAACGTCGCAATTACTATGAGAACTCGGCAGCACCTCTAGTAATTGGCAACGTACTGTTCTCATAGTATTCACCACGAACACGAACGCGATCACGATCGCAACAATTGTTGCAACGTGAAATTTTCACTCATGGCTTTAGTCAGTCAGTTACACGTTCGTCTTTGGTTCACCGACTTACATAAGTGTACAAGCTGGACCAAGAAACTCTGGAACCTCAGCAGACAACTCCGATATGTGATTCGGGAGTTCACAGGTCACTCGGAACCAAACAACTGGCGAAGATGGGACTCTATGACAATGAAGAATGTAGAATGTGCGGCGAAGAGGTCGAAAAAATGGAACACGTGTTGTGTGAATGTGAGGCCCTCGCCAGATCAAGAATGCATCTCGTCGGCAACGGCTACTCCGAACCAGGAGATTTTAAAGCACTGCCGTTGCGTCAAATCATCCACTACATGGAAGAAGTGGGTAAAGGGATGGACTAGTGCAAATGAGGGGTAAACGCACAAAAGATCCCAATGGAACATACAATGACAATGCAAAGAAAAATTCGTTAAGCAGCTGGACTTGAACCAGCAACCTCGGTAATCCGTACCACGCTCCACCAATTAAGCTATACTTAACGTTGGTGTACCTAACGAATTTTTCAATGCCTTGTGTCATATTTTATTTGGAAGATCTCTCCTCAGCGCCGTCTATGAGTAGCTTAATCAAGCAGCTCACCCACTACGGAACTTCTACAGTTACGCATTAGTGGCAAGAGATGGAGCTATTTTCTGAATCAATGAAAATAATCGATTTATTGATTATTTTTGTTTTATTTTTATGAAACATTCATAGAATGAAATTCAACATACAATTAGATCCCAATGGGTCGAAGTGTATCCCCGAGCTTTAAGATAAGATAAGGTAAGATCGCGGTGGATGTTGAAAGCACAAGACCGGTCTGAGTGGAGAGTCTTGGAGGAATCCTATGTCCAGCAGTGGACGTCTTTCGGTTCACGTTATGATGATGATGTGACAGGCGGGCGGGCAGACGTGATTGATCCTATGGCGGTTCCGTTTTCCTTTTCAAGTACGGAACCCTAGAAATGGTACTATAAAGTTTATTCCTCCCACATTCATGTTTTCCTACCAGGCTTTTAACTGGTAACCATAACACTAAAACGTATAAGCCGAAACACGGCACTAATATGGGGAAAATAGAAAATAACTGCGGATATAAACATAACAGTTTTACGGAACAGATGGAGGGTTCAACACGTCTTGTGAACGAGTTTCAAACTTAAATAAAATTTAACGACCAGCCTCAGGCTCGCAGGGGGACACACTGGGGCTAAGAAACGCGGACATTTTTTTTAATACGATATCTCTTACGTTGTTCCCTTACGTATAGCCTGGCAAAAAAGAGTAGAAATGAAATGAGCGCGCCACTTTCATTGTATGTGTGACATTTTTGATGTAAATTACCTAAATATGGCAATAAATTTGTAAGAGAAATTTTAGTTCGTCTTCTTTCCGTTTTCTACTCTTTTTTGCAATGTAGGATAGAGATATACAGATAGGTAGGAATATATAATACCTACCTCCATTATTTCACTAAAACAAAAGTGTCTTAAAAAGTCGTCTTCAATTAAAATAAAAACGTGCTTATTAAAAATGCGAAACTAATAAAATTGTCTTTTTCGAAATCAGGCATTTTATTTTTATTTTGCAAGCCAATTTCCCAAACCGTGAATCCTACTCAAACTTCGCCGTGATTACGTTATGACTTTTCCAATATAGTCGACGTTGGCTCAGCTTCGACGCCTCTATTATCACAGGATTATTGCTTAAAATACTTCTTAATAGCATTAAGCTGAGGACAAGTTTGTTCTAAAAATAAAAATATGACACAAGGCATTGAAAAATTCGTTAGGTACACCAACGTTAAGTATAGCTTAATTGGTGGAGCGTGGTACGGATTACCGAGGTTGCTGGTTCAAGTCCAGCTGCTTAACGAATTTTTCTTTGCACTGTCATTGTATGTTCAAGTTTGTTCTGCTTGAAGGGAACCTGATAAAGGAAAGTTTGCTTCGAGACTCATATTGAGACATGTAGAGCCTCAATAAAAATTTTGATAATAACGTTATCTACATTTATAAGCACTAACTTTTTAGCTAATAGTACGTTTTGGCTGCGTCCAATCTACTTAGAGGAACAGCTTATAACAACACCAAAGCAGAGGAGGAATAGCTTATAACAACACCAAAATTGCCATATTATAAAAAGTCGTTACAACCATATCTTTCTAAAGTTTAATTAAATATCGACTCCATGACCCGGAGCAACAGGTTACGAGTGTACTAATAGAAAAATAGCGGTCCAGTTGCCTTTGTACTTGTAAGTACCATTAATGAAATAAAACAAAACGCAGTTTTTTGTCTACGAACTATGTTTATTTTTTATGACGAACGATAATGAGTTAATGAGGTAACAAAACCGCACAATAGGATAATGAATTAGACATAACCAAAAACGAACGACTATAACTAATTTTGGAACCGAAAAGCCGCTAGCCTAGTGGTCTGATTCAAACCTAGTTGGAACTTAGAAGTTGCAGATCGAGATCGTATCAGAAAAGGAGATCCGTAGAATAACTAAAGTTACATCGTCGTGGAGATCTTTGGGGTAGGCATATGTCAAGCAGTGGACGTCTTTCGGCTGATATGATAAGAATGGTGGTGACCTTGTCGATGCGAAGCCAATTATGACTCAGTATTGCTGAAAAGTCGGCGTGATATTATTACGTTCTAAAATGGTGTTTTGCAGCCTTAGAGCAGGAAAGGAACAGATATGGTAACGCACGATTTCCCCTCTGCCAAAACTCTAACATTAAGTCTGTGCAAAATGCACGGGGTCTGTTAATTGTGTGCGTGTTTTTGGCATTTGTGTGTCAGTTTTGTTTTAGTATGAGTTTGTAGGAACGTAACAAATTTTGACATGAGCTGTACGTGTGTGTGTCCCTCAAAAATTGGCAGAAATATTGAAATAAAGGCGCCTCCCGTCTGTCGGAATTATGTTTGCAGTACCTATTGTAATTACGGAAACTCATCCACAGTGTGTTCGACTCACACTCGGCCGGTTTTTTTATAACTTGTGAAACGTATTTTTCCTTGACATAATTTTTAGGTACGTAGCCCACGTAGGTACTACATAACCCACCAAACAAGCACCTCTATAACAATAATAATAATAATAATAACGTTCCCAAAATCAACGAACCAACGCATGAAGAAGCGAGAGTAAAAATATGTCTACAATCGCTGAGTGTACAATAAATATTTAGAATACAAACATTTCGTATTAAGGCGGGACGCCGCATACGTACTTAACAATTTGTGACAACTTGAAAAAGTATAATCCTCACGTAGATATGGGCCCGTAGAGGAATAAAGTTGCAGTAGAGGACAGTATTTATGAAACTAGGGACTCGAATGGGAACAAAAAAAATCGCAACACGTGCTAGTGACATGTTATGTGGATTCGAGCGACTTCACTTGACATAGAGTAGTCCTGAAGGACCTCGCACCAGGTTATCTATCATCATCATCTTATTTAAGAGTGGTATTCTTGTTCTTGTCGATGCAGTTGTCTCCAGTCCGTTCTTTCCAATGCGAGTTCTTTCACCCAATCGCAAAAGCTTTCTGTTGCTTTATTGAGTCTGTGGTCGGCGTCACCGGAACACAAGCTGTATGACACAGAAAATAAACCAAGAATATTCCCAGTGATTTATGAGATAGACGTGGCACGGCGGCTTTTAAAAATTATCTGCCTCGCTCGCGTTGGATGAAAGCTGGCGTTAAGTTTAATCAAAAATTTATTAGACAGATCGCAGTTCAACTTCAGTACTTTTTTACGCTGATGGTAAGCAAAGATGTGGTCTACAATGGAGCACGCTTGCCTAGCAAATGCCCATTCACCCTAGACTTGAAAACGGCTGGATTATAGTGTTCAGGGAACATAGACGCCAGGCAGGGAATTCCACTCCTTAGCCGTACGGATGATGAAGGAAGAGCGAAAACGCTTTGAGCGGATTTTGGGAATGCTGACAACATAAGGGTGGAGACCCCGCCTACTTCTGGTCGACCTAAGAAAGAAAGATTGGGAAGAGTTTTGTAATATGTATAGAATAGAAAAATATAAATAAATAGTACACGCAAGACAAGGGTTGCGGGACATCTTGGTCAGCAGACCAGAAAAAAAAATGCTTTTAGAAAATCATAAGATTCGTATCAGAAACGTTCTGCTAACACAAAGTTCTCTAGGTATTAACCAATATAATGGCTATAACGAAATAGATTTCCATTAAAGAAATATATTTTGAAGACTGTACTTTCTATTGTCATCCAAGTTACGTAATCTATACCAAGGTTCAATTCGATGCCGTTAACCGTTGAAGAGTTCCCTCCTACAGAGACGATCTCGGACAGACCACGAGACCTTCACGACTAGATTATTGTATTGTCACCCAACATACATAAGCATGATGGCCGATGGGATCAGTCCACGGACCGGGAGACGAGCTGTCGGTAGGCCTCCAACAAGATGGAGCGACGACCTAGTAAAGATTGCGGGGCTGCGGTGGATGCGGAAAGCACAAGACTGGTCTGAGTGGAGAGCCTTGGGGGAGGCCGCTGTCCAGCAGTGGACGTCTTTCGGCTGACATGATGATGATGATACATAAGTAGGTATGCCAAGTTTTAGTAACCAGCTGAGGATAACTGCCTCTAAAATCAGTTGCAAGATTTGATTCGAACTAAGGTACACCCAGCAGCAGAAGTAGCTAAGCTGCGAAACTGTCACCATGATATACACTAGCTCTTTATGTCTGTAACAATACAGACGTGCTTGTATCATTGTGACCACTTCGGTTGCTGACTGTGCATACTTGTCTAACGAACATTGCAAGTTCAAATAAAAAGGTTGTAATAATTGAATAAAAATTCGTATAAAACTTCTCATCTCGAACCAACAAAATAACAAGAAATAATTTTAATATTGCACGAAGTTGTGTACAAACGTACAACATACAAGTCGTGGCTTAGTTCAGTTTTAATTTGTCAACCGGAGGCTTGAGGAAATTTAATCTGCCGCTTGAATGTTGGCAGAATGAAATGGAACCTTTGCCCGCTCGTTTTAAAAACGCTGAGCGTGAAAGTTGAAAGGAGTTTTTATTTAGATACTCGTAGGTATAATCGTCCCACGATAACTCTGCATAAGATGTTAATTGGCAACCCAGAAAAATCACGCTGTGGTAATACTTTTTTCATGACATTCTGCATTTCTTTAATTATAAATAATAATGATAGTAGTAATCAAAAGTCGCTGTTTTTTTTTTAAATATGGTCCTGTCCATTGGAGGACAATTATTTTGCCAGTGTTTAGTAGGTTTTGTCGTTGTACGGTAAAAAAATCAATAAAATGAAATTTGAGAGGTATTTTAATGGTGGATGGATGGTGGATGAACGATGACCTGCTTATGTTTAAATCTAATCAAAAGTTCAAAACGTGTTGTTTGACTGTAAATCAGTGTTGCCATAAACAAACTTTGGATTTCTACTGATGTCAGTTCGTTGCAGCGTTATCGTGGGACGACTATAGCTGTATTGACTATTAACCTGAGCCAGTCTGCTTGCTTCCGTCGATTTAAATATTTGAAGCTTGTGGAAAAGCAACATTTATTTAACACCCAATCCGGAATCCAATTTAGCGAAGAAACGCAGTCAGTCATAAATAGGTTAAGTATTATTATTTGGTTCATGGTCCAAACTTAAAAAAAAATGCAAACATCCTAATGGCCACTAATAAATTGTAAAAAAAAGTACATGTCAAAATCACTCCACTACTAAAATATTTTTTTAGAAAAATTCATGAAAAATCATAAAAATTGCTCTCAAACGCTTACATTACTATTTGATACAAAATGGACGACAATTGTTTGAAATGCTTCCAGATGTTTGCAGAAATGGTAAATTTTTAAATGATGTGTAATTTAGACTGTACAACTTTTGGTTCGTTATGATAATGACTGTGTTTCTTATGTCAAGTAAGTAAAGTAGTTAGTTGCATGGAAACGAAGTAGATAGTTGACACCATTTCTTTCTAGTAGACGTATTGACGTTCATACTTCACGAATACCATAACCAAAGTGAAATTGCCTGTCAAATTTCATATTTTTCTTATTATCGTGAAAACATTTCCCAAATTCCCTTCAAAATTAGATAGCAAAGTGAACCTACAACAGACGCAGTTCCCGTTATGTTACGAATACATTTCTGTCATTGATTGTTAATTCAATTAGTGCACAGTAAAATTTGTTGGATGGACTAAAGACTATCACAAAGTATTTATTTTATTTGCTATGTCTTGCAACAGCCACTTTGTTTTTAAATAAGATAAAGCACACACTGCGATCTTCGTGCATTCGTTTTCAAGTGTCGCGTGTAAAATCCTGACTTGAAATTCGTTAGAAAACTACTTTGCACACAAAAACAACTTTGATGACAAATGGGGCGCATCCTTTTTTCATTCGCATTCACTGCTGGCAACGCATGCATATTATCGGCAACGCATACATATTATTATCGGCAACACATACGTACTATCGACAACGCATACATATTCTCGGCAACGCATGCATGTTATCGGCAATGCCGAGGGTGAGCAGAGTGTGAGCAGTGCATGCGCATTCAAAGCAATGCGATGTTGAGATTGGAATGAGAATCTTTGTCCACATTTTGATGTTGAAATTTGTGTTATAGTTACATTATTAGTATGAGCCACTGGAATTTCTTGAGTGCTATAATTTGAACTATTTTATTTTGCCGTATTAAGTAAGAATAACTATGGCTTTTTATTTATTTTTAATTTTCAATTTGGTTATTGTTGAATTTTTATTTTTTCCCTTCAAGACTCGCACTTATTTCTTGTAAGAACATTCGAGTATACGTTATGTTAAGTACATATTGCTTTCAGAGCGACGTCCACTGAACAGGAGGTTGTTCCCGTCTCTTTTCTACGCCACGGAAGTAGTCGATACTGTGGCGAAGATGTACGAAGACGTGGACCACCATCGATGGCAGAGGAACATCCTGGGGCATACTGTACGTAGAAAGGTTTTGTTTTTACAACCTAGCGAATGAATGAATCTCACCAACCTTGAGTTTTAATTTGTTATAAGCTGTACTATAAGGCTCACGGACCAACCACCCTCTGTCACCAAAATGTCAGGGCGAACGTTTCCGAAACGCATAAGCTCATTTGCACCTATAAATCTCTCTAGCCTCGAATCGCAGCTCACTTTCGACCAGATGACAAGCTATGAACCAATCACGACGCATTCCCCAGGCCCGCTCATCGCGGCTTTTTTCGTAATGACTTCCCAAGTAAATTATAGGAGTTGCAGTGTCCAAAGGGTGGTTGGTCCACGGACACGTTACGGCTACACTCTTGAGGGTGGTGTTTGTTCACATGAGCGGGACAACGCTATTTATTAACGCGTGTGTCAATTAGAAACGTTTAAAATTGCTGTGGGTAAGAAGTGCTGATTTTTGTCTTTCCTTTTAATTATTTCCTTCTATCCCAAATTAAGTAAGTGATTTATCTGTAGGTTTTCGATACAAAACGTTTGACCATTGCTGACATAGTCTTCTTGTTCCCGAGTTCCACCACTCTCTATCGGGACATTCCCCAATTTTTACAGTGGGTCGAGCACGACTTTACGAATGCTGCGTCACGTAAAATCTAATAGTAAAAGTTGTCGAGTTTGTATGACGTTTGGAACAGCGCCCGCCCGTGAGCGTATTCGGAACTAAAAGTTAGTATGAGGTTTCTCGATCTCGATACGATAACCGTAACGTTACGTAGCTTTCGTAAAGTCATGCTCGACCCTCAGTACACACGAATACTAGATCGATCTAGTCGTGTAGCTCTGGCATTGCAAATACCTAGGATTGTTTGGTCCACTATTCTGTGCGAAAAAGTATATTTGCCGTTCAATTTGAACCGAGCATCCGAGTCTTCCAATTCAGATTTGCTTGTATCCGATAGCGAGATACGGTTGTTTTATTAATATACATTGAATGAGAACTTATTTAAAGAACATTTGTATTCCGTAGCCTATGATATATCTATTATGTACTAAAGATACGTCATATGCTCACAAAGCAATCGAATAATTGACGACCGGATAGCCTAGTGGTTAGAGACCCTGACTATGAAGCTTGAGGTCCCGGGTTCAAATCCCGGTCGGGGCATTTGTATGATGAATACGAATGTTTGTTCTCGGGTCTTGGATGTTTAATATGTATATAAGTATGTGTTTATCTATATAAGTATGTTTATCCGTTGTCTAGTACCCATAGTACAGGCTTTGCCTAGTTTGGGACTAGGTCAATTGGTGTCAAATTGTCCCAAGATATTTATTTATTTATTTTTATTTATTTAATCACGGGAATTCTACACCTAAAAGTCCCATTTTCCCGACCGGGATTTGAACCCGGGACCTCAAGCTTCAAAGTCAGGGTCTCTAACCACTAGGCTATTCGGTCGGTGATTGAACGAAATATTCCTCCTTAAAGGCCGGCAACGGACTAGTGACTCTCTTGGGGTTGCTGGTTATCATGGGTGGCGGTGATCGCTTACCATTAGGTGACCCTCTTGCTCGTTTGCCTCCCTCTTTCAATAAAAAAAAAAAACTATTTACATTTTGTAGTTTGTATGGAAATCTTTGGAATGCTAGTCCGAGTCGCACTTGGCCGGTTTTTTGTTTTCCATGGACATGTTCAGCAAATGTATTTTAAACAATCTTTATCTATCTACACACATAATTATGAGTCCTTTATAATGCGTTCAGAAACCTTCAGTGATGAAGTGGCACTATAAAAAGAAGAAGATAATGCGTTCAGAAACCGTAGGTAATAACGAGCGTTACGACAGTCTGTTATCATCTTTAAAAACAAAATTCAATTTAACAATAGGCCCCTAAAAAAAGGTCTACGAAAAAAAAGCCATATTTGTGACAGGTTTATTATGTCTTCGGCTTCTGAACCCATCTTAGAATACTTATAATGTGTGTAGATCAAGTCATGTATGCAACTCTACATAATTAGGCCTTAAAACACTCGAGTGATCTTGTTATGACACTCGGCTTCGCCTCGTTTCATGAAACCACACTCGTGTTTAATAGACCCTTATTAGTAACAGTAGCATTGACTGCTATATCGGTTACAGTTTAGCGTGACCAGCCCAGTTGAAAGCAGTTTGGAGGGCAGGAAGACAACCTTACAAACCCTTGGCTCCTGGCTGCGAGCACATGAAGAAGCCCAGGTATATGTATAATTTGACGACCGAGTAACCTAGTGGTTAGAGACCCTGACTATGAAGCTAGAGGTCCCGGGTTCGATCCCCGGTAGGGGCAGATGTTTGTATGATGAATACCAATGTTTGTTCTCGGGTCTTGGATGCAATCCTAACGTCCTAACTAATATTGTAAATGCGAAATTAACTCTCTCTGTCAGTCTGTTTGTTACCTCTTCACGGAAAAACCGCTACACTAATCTAGATGAAATTTGGTAAGAAGATAGTTTAAATATTGAGGAATAACATAGGCTACTTTTTATTCGGGAAAATTGTGTAGTTCGCGCGGGATAGCGATAACCAAAATCTACAAGACGAAGTCGCGGGCAACAGCTAGTATGTATATATGTATGTATTTACCTGTATGTGTATATACCTAAGTACGATTATCCGCCGTCTTGTACCCGTAGGCTTTGCCTAGTTTGGGACTAGGTCGATTGGTGTCAAATGTCCCATGATATTTATTTATTTATATTAAATATATTTAGGTATTTGTGTAATATTTGCGATCGAGGCGTTTTTTGTGTCAAAGATTATACCAGAGGCTCAGATAGTGGCTAAGCGATTCACGAGAGTGTCTAATTATAAAGAACGAAAGAAACGAAAGGTTTATTTGGTGCGTAGGTTTGGTGGTGTTTTTTTTTAAGCACCCTCGCCTCGCTATTCGCTCAGTATTGTATAAAATTTACTAGAAATGAACTACGGGTTAAATACTGCGGGAAATCGGGAATCGAATGAAAAGTATTTTGTATTCACTAGCGAAGAAAGAAGGCACCTATTGTTATTGAAATTCATTTAGCTTAAGGCTTTAAAGGAAATTGAATGGAAACTTTAGACTTTCCATTCAATTTTACATGTTTTCTTAACAAGTTTCCGAATAGCCAAGGGTTTGTTTCGTATTGCGAGTAAAAAGGAAATGAATCTTTAGCAGTTCAGTAGATTCAAAACGTATTTTAAAAATATCCTGGGAGTTTTTACGCCCTAACAAAGTAATATACTTAGAGCCAATTTTCTTAACTTATGTTTCGTTTCCGTTCCGTTACAGTAAGTAAGTAAACACCTTGTTCTACAGAAAATACAGAAATAAATACAAGTAATTACAAAGAGTGAGATACAAGTACAAAGGCTTAAATTTTTCAGTTATCATTAATTCTATTTGTATATCTACATTATCTACTAATAATAATTATAATAATTGCAAAAACGTGTTGGTTTGTTCCTTCTTGACAAAATTCGGCAAGCACATAGCTTTTGAATTTTGAAAAGAATACCTTAGCCTTTTTTTTAATCAGAAAAATACATAGTTCTCGCGGGATAGCGATAATCTACTTACCCAGACAAAGTCTGGTTACACTATATTAGGGTGTTAGGGTGTTACCACACCGATATGTGTCATCGATCGACATCGATTGATTACGGTCGATTAGTGTGGTATCTTTAGCTGATCGATGCTTATACTAATCCATCGATTGGTGTGGTCTAGTAAAAACTGTATCGACGTCGACTGTTCCATTCTACCATCGATCGATGGATGTGGTAATACCCTTAAGGTAAGTAATTACAGATAGTTTGCATATTAAGCGTAGTCAACAGCAATTACCTGTTATTTGACTATACCGGACAAATCATGCTAATAAGTCAGTTTGATGGTATCTGCCCCAAATGTCCACATAGTTTATGCGTTAACGACGAACACTGACTAATCTATTTACTATGCTAACGGTCTATGTCGTTTGCTGCTGCTTCGTGCGCAAGAGGAAGGACTCGCAGAAGCGTCACATCGGCTTAGGAGGACTTGGGGAAAGTGCACTCTTCAAGAAGGTTTTTGAAGTGTGTACTACGATAGGGTCAGGCTTGTGAAGCTCACTTTCCCGAAATGTTCACTTTCTTTAAACTCTTTTCCAACAACTAATCTTAAGGTAACAGCGCTTCAGATTCTTCATAACTCAGTGACAGTAACCATTTTTAGTTTACTTTTACTTTCATAGGTAGATAGAGACCCTATACACTATGCCCTGTATTATAAGCCTTAACAGACTTAAATATCTTTAAACTCTAATCCAGCGAGTGCCAACCACGGGAATGCCGATTCCAGCTTCTAGTGGATTCTATTCTAATGCCAGTTGATTGGCTGGGAGAGCGTTTGCTCTTTGCCGATCTGGTAGCTGCTGTAACTTTTTTAATTTGAATGTATCAGTTCCATCATAGGATTTCATCAAACTGTACGGGATAGTTTCTCTGTTACTCCATCTGTCCGTGCCGAGAATTTTACGTGACTTTTATTAAAAATTCTGAGTCGGGTGCGTGCGTGTTTATTATTGTATAGGTATTTAGTTAGAAATTTCGACTGATTGAAAAAAGAAACTTGTTATGTTTAGGGTTCTGTACCTCAAGAGGAAAAACGGTTCTGTCTGTATGTCCGAATATCCGTCCGTCTATCACAGCTAATTTGCTCCGAAACAATTGGACCGATGAAATTGAAAGTTGGTCCAAGTTTCAAAGTGATCAAATAGTTCGGTACACCATACAAATCGTATGGTGTACCGAACTATTTGAGCACTTTGGATGTCACCATATATATGACGCTGACTGTACAAAATAAGTAAGTAAGTCGGTGACCTAAAGACGGATGTGTAACGTAAGTGTGTAAGTGCGTAAATGTGTAAGTTTCTGCTTTCGATTAATACTGTTTTTTTTTTATTTCAAAAATGTACTGTGTCTGTTTTCTGTGATCTCTCTCTCTCTCTCTCTCTCTCTCCCAAACGCCTAAAATTGTGTACTCGCTCTAACTCCCACTTGTCCGATGTTTTTTGTTTTAGGTGATGTTCGCTAGTGTCCTCGTGGTGGTTGGCATCTGGTGGCTGGTGCGAACGCTCCTGTCGCTGGTGATCAACCTCATCTGTCCACTGATGGTCGTTGTGTTGGCTGTGGTAAGCTTCTGTGTCCTGAGCACGAATATTCGAATCCTACGTAAAGTAAACGAGTAGAGAACGTTATCGACAAAAGGTGAGCGTATTTGTAAGTACTAATTTTTTTTAATTTTCTCGATGGCGATAGTATAACGTTACGTTATGCAGGATTCGAATATTCGTACTCGGACTTCATTGCAGTATTAGCTTTTTTTAATAGCTTTCACGATTGCTCTGTTTGCGAGGAGTATTTGCCAATGTCAGCGTTTAGACATTGCACACGTGAGAAGATTGTTCGGTTTAGGGATTGTAAACTTTTTGGGGAAGGAACAGACGGATGACCTAAAAGCAGTATTAGCTTGTCTCTCATAAGTGGAGAATGAAAGATAGACCTCACTAGACAATAGCATTCCTGATGGATTTTTGAATATCGATAGCTCATTGGTTCATTTCAAGCAATAACAGAAAGTAATAGATTGGTTACGATTATCCTAGATCACAGTAAGATTTTTTTTCATAAACAGCTTCGTTGTCATCGCCTAAAGCACACATCTTAAATGACACGACTGTCTGATCCAGAACAAAAGAGTATTTGAATCGCGTCTGTAATTACATCGTATTTTTAGGGCTCCGCACGACAAAAGGAAAAACTGAACTCTTATAGGATCACTATAATCCTCTGTCAGTCTGTCTGTCAAGAGCCTTTTTCTCTAACTCGTAGAGGTAGCAAATACTCAAGCCTGCAGTCTCTTGAAGCAGTGAAAAAATCAAACTTCTAAGTCAACACAATCAAGAGATACAGTCATTAAAAAGGTTGTTTCCACACAAATTGCCGTACTGTGAAAACCCAAAGGGTGCTTCCAGTTGTCCTAGAAACTTGAAATTTGGTATGGAGGTAGATGTTGATGTTTCGCGTTTGTTTGCAGGTGTGCGTGCCTCAACTAAGGGAACCTTTGATGGGGCAGAACTACCCCGCGCTTGCGACTCTGTTGCGGAGTATACTGCTGAAGCTGGCGGAAAATATTAAGATCTGATGGTGAATGAGTAAGCTTGACCTAGGGTGAGTAGTAGCCATCTCGAACCAGCATTGCACGGCTCCGAGGAGCGCCCCATGTCATAATGGGGTGCGGCGCCCACCTCCATCTTGGGGCGCGGCACCCCACCACCATCTAGGGGCGCGGCACCCCACTGCCATTTTGGGGCGCGGCACCTCACCGCCATTTTGAGGCGCGGCGCTCACCACCATCAGGAGGTGCGGCGCCCACCACCATCCTGGGGCGCAGCACCCCTCCGCCATCTTGGGGTCCGATCCGCGGACGCCGTCCGTGACGAGAACCTTCTGGCCTGAATAAAAAGTCAATGGTAAATTTTAAATTTCTTATATTTTCTCTCTTTTTTCCAGGATACGTGGTCACAAGTTGACTATGGGATATTTAGGAACAATAAATGTGGACCCAGATCAGCATTATCTCAATGAGTTTGAGCGAAACATAAAAAGATGGAAATTGTAACGTACCTACCTATTTAGATGTGAATTGTGGAAGTTGTATAATGAATTTTAATCAAAAGTAAATTTTAGAAAATCGAAATTTACTGTTTTCTTTTGTTAGTGCCGCGCCGCTATGAAGTCAATCTTGACACATTGCACAGCTATGAATTTTCCGATTAATGTCAATTCATGTCAATTCATGTCAATTCAATAATCAGAAACTTCATAGCTGTGTGTGATATGCTGATATGTGTCAAGATTGACTTCATAGCGGCGCGGCACTTAGCTGTCGTCCTCATTGTGCGCGATCATAGCTAGTTCGCGCGAACTCTTTCCTTCTATGGAGATATTATAAATTCGACGAACCTGTTTCCTTCTATTCCGAAATTAAAGTTCCGTGATTCTATCCAGCCGTCAAAAGTCGTCAAAATTACACAAGTCGCTTTAGGAAATATAAGCGTTTCACTTAAAATGGTAAAAAATATGCTTGCAGAAGTATAAAAGGCGCCCTGCTCTGCATTCATAAGCTTCTATCTCAACGGGATGACTTATATTATATCTCCTTCATTAAAATATTACGTTACATTTAATCAGAAGCATGGTGCGTATTTCATATTTTATACAGTCTTAGTCGGGGTTTATTAACCCGATGTGGTCCGGTCATTTACCAGAGGAGATTTTTGTTATCACGTATTTTATTCTAGGTTGTATACATGTTTTTTTGAGATCGGAATAAAATAGTAATCCATACATAGCTCAAAGCAATTTCTGGATTATTTTTAAGCAAGAAAAAAATAATTTATTTTGTTGGACACAGGACACGTTACGTTGTCCGACAATAACTGCGTAGTTAACGTGTTACCATCGTAATGTAATTCAGGGTTGTCCCTCAAAAATATTGCACCTAAATAATAATATATAACTAGCTTTCGCTCCCGTGGCTACTCCCTACTCCAAGGGCATTTCGCAAAATCGCTCCTCCCCTTGTCGCGTCGTAAAGGTACCCTCTATGCAAAATGTCACCATTTTACACACACAGAACTATGCCAGGATAGAACAAAAGAGTGTAGGTACCTACCTCGCGTGCCTAAGAGAAGACTGAGAACTCTATTACGCGTTCCAGGCTCCCTCAAGCCTTTCCGCGTGTGACGTCATGTTTTAAAAACAAAATATTGTTGTTTTTAGGGTTCCGTACCTCAAAAGGAAAAAACCGAACCCTTATAGGATCACTTTGTTGTCCGTCTGTCTGTTTGTCTGTCTGTCTGTCTGTCTGTCAAGACCCTTTTTCTCTGGAACGCGTGAAGGTAGCATGCTAAAATTATTATCGAATACTCAAGCCTGCGGTCCCTTGAAGCCGTGAAAAAATCAACCTTCTAAGTCAACGCAATCAAAACACACAGTAATTAAAAAATCTGTTTCCATACAAATTGCCCAAAATCCAAAAACCTAAGGGGTACTTCTAATTGTTCTAGAAGCTTCAAATTTAGTATATAGGTAGGTCTTATAGCACAACCACTCCGAAAAGTCTCAAAATCTTAAAATGTTATGTCTGTCTGTAGATTTCACAGACCAATATAAGTTGACCCCACACTACGTACATTTTGCTTAGGAGCAGGGCTCTGCTTACACTGGACTTCTTAAAACACTGGAGAATAGCGTTAAAATCTTTCTACAGAACCCTCGTGCGCGAGTCCGACTCGCACTTGGTCGGTTTTTTTATACGACGAGGAAGGCAAACGAGAAGTGGGTCACCTGATGGTAAGTGATCACCACTGCCCATAGACACTCAAAACCCCGGAAGGTTTGCCAGATGCGTTGCCAACCTAGATAGCTAAGATGAAATGCCTCTTGTGCCGGAATTACACAGGCTCACTCCACACCGGAACACAACAGTGCAAGCAATGCTACTTAGCGGCAGCAGTGCTGTTGGGCAGTTTTTCTACATTTTAACCCCCGACGAAAAGGAGGGGTGTTAAAAGTTTGACCTGTGTATCTGTCTCATGTGTATCATAGCTCCCAAATGGCTGGACCGATTTCGATGCAGTTTTTTTAATCGAAAGCTAGTTTAATCGGAATGATTCTTAGCTGTGTTTCATTAAAATCGGTTTACCCGTTTTTTAAATATTGAACTTTTGAATTATGATTTCTCAGATGTGCTCTGTGAAATAAATTGAGCTACTACCCAAAGACAACCCTGCCTCTTAATATCGTCCGAATGTTGACAGATGGGAGGAGAATAAAGCTGTGTTTTCATGTCGGACCAAACGACACCTTACAGCCTAAACATCGTAAACGCGAATATAGTGGAACTTGCTACCGCTGAGTTATAGTTAGTTTCCACCGAGGGATATTCAGCTGGAACACAAAGACTGTAGGTTTTGTTTTATGGACTTAATCGTTTTATTTACGCTGTACAATAAGAGGGAAAGAGGCTACAAAAAATTGTATCCTAAGTAGTAAATGATGACATATTTACTGTATACCTACTCGTATTAATGTAACTATCGTCATCTGACGAAATAATATGGGACAATTTGACACCAATTGATTTAGTTTCAAACTAGACAAAGCCTGTACTATGGGTACTAGACAACGGATAAACATACTTATATAGATAAATACATACTTATATACATATTAAACATCCAAGACCCGAGAACAAACATTCGTATTCATCATACAAACATATGCCCCGACCGAAGATCGAACCCGGGACCTCGAGCTTCGTAGTCAGGGTCTCTAACCTCTAGGCTATCCGGTCGTCCGAAATAATTTAAGCAACTTAAAATAAAAACAGACAACCCGGCTGAAATTCTGCGGAACAATATACCCTATGTCACTCACAACTGAGACGAATCCAATGACACGTTGAAATCCTTAGGTTTACACAGTAGAGCGTGCCAAAGAATTAGACATACATACACACCTACATACTAACACATAAATGGGCAGTCGGGTAAAAAGGGTCCATTTAACATTTTCAACTGCTTATGATTTAAGTTTAAAGGGTCTGTACAGTCCGTGAGCATTTAGGATTCGGGTTTTAGAAATACTTCAGCTGTCAAAGAAAGATATGTCGATACGAACTCACCCGAACGAGCCCGAATTCTGTTCTAAGTGCTCACGTAGTATATACAAATAGATACTTTACCTACTTGTGAATTGATATTTTTTCATAAAAAAAATAATTGAAAAAAATTTCAAAATATTAATTAGCTTGCGAGAGCTACCAGTGCTAGTTAAATGAATACACAATGTTAACTTTACTGATTTACTTAATATTTACCTACTTAAATATCAGCGAGTGACAACCCTGTGCTTTTGTTGCCAAACCGGTTACCAGTCAGTGTGCACAACGTAATACGAACGCTCGCGTCACACGATAAGTTTCAAGTTCGCGTGCAAGCTAGTATCGGTCGAAAGTGAAGGCAAATTTTTATACCTAAACTCGGCTAATATTTCCGAGTGAGTCATCTGTACTTTAGTAGGTACTATTACGAGTATTAGTTATTCTGTGCTAATGCCCCGATATTGCCTCAATGTAGAAAATAAAAATTGACAGCTACTTAAATTGTTATACATTTTTCAACCCTATCTGTGTATCTGTCTGTGGCATCATAGCTCTCAAACGGATTTACCGATTTTGATGCGGTTTTATTTAATCGAAAGCTAGTTTAATAGAGATGGTTCTCAGCTTTAAGTATCGAACTTTGAAATGGTAATATCAGGGGTTTTTCAACTTTAATTAGCTATTGTCACATTTCTAGCGATACGAGGAGCGGCTGAAAAGTAATCTACCTAACAATGAAACAAAAGACTGTCGTGGCTAATTTTTTTTTATTTTTCTATATAGTCCCCTGCTAGTAAAATGCATTTTTTTTTTTAAATATTGAATTTAAACCATAAAAAAAAACTTTCGGTTTGTCGTCAAAAAAGTCAGTAACCGCAGCCTTCATTTCGTCATCGGTCATAAACCTTCGTCCCCTGAGGTCTTTCTTGAGAAGTCTAAACAGAAAATAGTCACAGGGGGCTAAATCTGGACTATAAGGGGGGTGGTCAATGGTTTCGAAGCCATTGTCTTTAATTGCTAGCTTCGTTGTGCGGGCGGTATGCACTGGTGCGTTATCGTGCAAAATCAGAATTCCTTTGCTTAGTTTACCTCGCCGTTTTTCTTTTATTGTCTCTCTTAGTTGATATAGTAAGTTTGAGTTATAATCAGCATTCATTGTAGTTTTTTTCCGTAAATAATCTATGAGCAAAATCCCTTCTGTGTCCCAAAAGATTGTAGCCATAAGTTTACCTGCCGATGGACAGACCTTGAATTTCCGAGGCGGCTTCTCATCCTTAAATTTCCACTGTAACGACTCATGCTTACTTTCCGGGTCCCATTGTCGAATCCAAGTCTCATCACATGTTTCAATTCTAGAAATTATTTCTTCCTCTTTCCCTCGACTCATGTCCAAAAACTCTTCGCAACATTTGACACGCCTCTCCATGTCAAATGCAGTCAACATTCTGGGGACCCAACGTGCACTAACCTTGGACATATTCAAATGCTCATGAATTATTTCATTGACTCGCTCTTTACTGACGCCCACATCTCTAGCTATCTCCCACTGCTTCACTCGTCGGTCCTCAAATATAATTTTTTTCACCTCGGCTACATTTTCATCGGTGACGGCCGAAACTGGTCTTCCGCTACGAGGATCATCTTCCAGGCTCTCACGACCTAACTTCAACTGCTTTGACCAAAACTTTATAACAAATTCGGAAGAACACGAACTGCCAAACACACGTAACATATGCTGTCTGATCTCCGAAGGCGTATTCCCTTCTTTAGTCAAAAACTTAATCACCGGACGCTGCTCAATTTTATCCATTTTCACTTTTTCTACCGACATGTTTGAAACAATTGTAGGAGACAAATAAACGTGATGCAATAAACAAATGAATGTAATACATTTTGAAAATAGAATAACAAACGAATATAAATCTATACCAGCCAGCATTATTTTTGTTTATATTTCTGACCAAGGAGATTACTTATCAGCCGCCCCTCGTAGTTCCATGATTTACAATGATTTTTTCCATGATTTGATTCTTTCCATGTGTCGTCTTTTATTTGAAAGTTAATCTTTAACTACCTTTGTAGGTTAGTCTGTCTCTGGGTCCAGCAATTTAGAATATCTTCCGTAATTATGTGCCGGTGGGGAGGGGCTCGTCTGATATTTTTTTATTCCTTTCATGGAAATCACCGAGTCGTGGTTCGACGATAAGAATTGAGCTTTAAGTTGAATCCGGCGCAGTTGACGATCGGGAGCGAGTTGATAATATATTAAATTTTATTTTATGCATGAGGACCATAAAGCAGTGATAGACAAGTGGTTTGACCTATGGTCTCTCAAGCAAAGGGTCGTGGGTTCAAACCCCGGCTCGCACCTCTGACTTTTTCGGAGACTCAATCGTAATGAAATAAAAACGGATCACTCACGTATATAAGTAAGTCGAGTTTAGCGTAGCCCGACATGTTTCGGACTAATTCGTAGTCCTTCATCTGGGAGCGCACGACCCAGCGACGGCGAGACGCACACTACGCGCCGCGGCTCTGCTCGCGCGACTACGAGACGCAGCTGACAGCGGCACACAACTACCCTCATTTTCTTCGTAATTTTTATTATTGTCAAATGTAGGGTAGCACACTAGGTATTCTGATCACATCACTCTGTAATAATAGTTTATGCAACTGCTACATAATGAGGGTCCTTAAAACACGAGTGTGTTTTTATGAAACGAGACGAAGCTGAGTTTCATAATAGGATCAGACGAGTGTTTTAAGGCCTAATTATGTGGAGTTGCATACATTACTTTATCTACACACATATTATAAGTACTCTAAGATGGGTTCAGAAGCCGAAGGCATATATCATACCCATACCTGTCACGAATTGATTTTTTTAAAACACAGACAAACATTCCGAGCTGACGTTTCGTAAACTGTTTTTTTTTATTGTAAAAAAAAAATATATCACATTATTATTTATACATGTCTGACCGAACATGACTTATATACGTGAGTGATCCGTTTTATTTCACTATGATTGTAAATTACGTTGGTTGTCAAATTCGAAAAATCGAATTCGATATCGAAAAGTCATTACGACATCGAATTCGATGTCGCAATGACTATTACTTTACTGCTGGACCTGCTGGTCGTGGTGGTTGGCGGCGGAGGCGACGATGTACTGCAATGCTGGTCATTTTCTACGGTTTCTGAACGCATTATAGAGGACTTATGAAATGTGTGTAGATAAATTCTTGTTCGAATGTTCGCACCCACCGTTAACGCAGTATTTAGCACAGTCTTCCAACTTCCAACTTGGATTTTTCGGAATTTATGTGCGGAATTACATTTGTAATAATTTTATCATGAGGTTATCGGTGGAGGGAACTTCGTGAGGAAACCGGCACACTCCTGCGAAGCAATGAAGTTCTCAATCCGCACTGGGTATATAGCCCGTGTTTGCCTAGTTTGTGCTAGGTTAATCGGTGTCAATTGTCCCATGATATTATTATTATAGTTTTGAAGACAAAACAATATTCTCAGCTATTTTATTACGGGGGCAACGACCTATCCCTTGCAAAGAACTCCCAGTTATTGCAACATCGTTAAATAAAATATTATTACAATCGTGTTGACTTCGATCTCAGGTAAAAGTTTGATATTACATTACATCAACATTAAACATTCAAAACTCGTATCTTGGGCCATCCGATGGATATAAAAACAACCCTGCGACGCTTGAGATAAAGTCGAAGTTTCAAGTATGTGCAAAATCAAGATATACGCTTGAGCAAGTAACCGGTATTGGTTGCAGTAATGTTTTCCTCCAGTGAATTCCTATTGCATCCTCAGAATATGGAACAATCCAGAAGCCACGTTCAGTCATAACTATCGTATCCGTACCTGTCCCTATCCGAAACCAATTAATACACTTGAAATGTAATCCTATCCTGTTTTTATGGTTCCGTACCTCAAAAAGAAAAACGGAACCCTTATAGGATCACTTTGTTGTCCGTCTGTCTGTCGAGACCCTTTTTCGCTGGAACGCGTGGAGGTAGCATGCTGAAATTAATATCAAATACTCAAGCCTGCGGTCCCTTAAAACTGTGAAAAAATCAACCTTCTAAGTCAACGCAATCAAAAGATATAGTTATTAAAAAGTCTGCTTCTATACAAATTGCCGTACCCCAAAAATCTAAAGGGTTACTTCCAGTTGTCCCAGAAACTTGATATTTGGTATGAAAGTAGCTCTTATAGTACAACTATTCAGAAAATTCTCAAGATCTTAAATTTTTATGTCTGTAGATTTCGCACCACCATGCACCAATTTAAGTTGACCCCACTCTGAGTACATTTTGGACTGGACTGGACTTCTTAAAACACTGAAGAAAAGCGTTAAAATCTTTCTACGGAACCCTCTTTCGCGAGTCCGACTCGCACTTGGCCGGTTTCTTTTATAAGCCCAACGGCATTTCTGCATTAAGTTTATTAAGTAGTGCCCCGCCGCTATGAAGTCAACTCTGACACATTGCACAGCTATGTAGTTTCTGATTATTGACAATGTTTAAATACCTTAGGAGAAAATGCTAGACTTTCTTGTTTTGTGTGACAAACAAGCAAGTCTAGCATTTTTTCCTATAGTTAACCACAGCCTATACAGTCATCCGACGAAGGCGTCTAGATAGAGCAATCGTGCGGGGGTGAGGGGTGAGGGGCGGGCAGGGTGGACCCCACTTGCATACGCCTCCACTGCCCGATTAGTTAGGTACATTAGGTCTCTACTTTCAGGGCTGACGGGGTCGGCATTTACGCAAACATAAAATGCGTCGGACTACTGTTAGGTGTAATTATTTTACACTGTGGGTTAACATTGTCAATAATCAGAAGCTCCATATCTGTGCAATATTGGTTGGTACTGATGGCTTCAGGGTTAGACGCGCTCGCGGGTTCTAGTTTTTTCTGTATTCTGAGCTCGCTTCGTGCAAACGTGAAAGTTGTTTCAGGGTATTTACAATCTCTAGGTTAGTTGGTTTTGCTTTGGAACCTTTCGATGAGATTGAACTCTTGTACAAGCGTGGATAGTGAATGAGCTAAAGGAAGTAAAAACGGAATGCATTGATTTTGTAATCTCGTAAAAAAATATAGTCTCATGCTTGATTTCTTATTTTACCCATGTAAAGCCGTGGTAGTCCAATACTTTGGCCTATAAGTTTTCGGAATACGTGTGCGAATTTAAATTACACTTGTAATGTAACATGACACGAGGTTTTCGGTGAAGCATAGTAAAATTCGTAAGCAAACGTGCACACTCCCGCGAAACAATTTTATAGTGTGTTTTAAGTACCTGATCCGCACTGGGCCTGTGAAGAAAGTACCTATAACTCAAACCCTCTCGTTGTAGGTCTTACTCTCATAAGAAATTAATGGTACAGAGAACTCTCAGTAACTTCAGTGTTTTAAGTTCCCGATCCGCACTGGGCCCGTGAAGAAAGTACCTATAACTCAAACCCTCTCGTTGTAGGTCTTATTCTCATAAGAAATGAATAGTACAGAGAACTCTCAGTAAAACCACGTAAAAGCTATCTACAGCAGGCTTATTATTTGAAAGGAACGCGAAATTGTATGGACATTGGCATTCCTCTTGGTTTTGTCGTCCTTTCTATTCTTAACAATCATTGATATAAAAAAAGTAAAACCGCCTTCAAAAAAAACCTCAGAGAAAAAGCATAAAATAATCCTTATAAGAGTCTAAAGCCATGAGTTTCATGGCCAAGCAGAAATATGAAGGCGGTGCTTTATTCAAAAGAATAGTCCGCTAGCACCGCACCGATTTTATAGAATAGACCGTGCTAGGCCATAATAATACTCATAGCTTTAGTTTAGAGGATTATTTTACGTTTTTTTTCTGAGGTTTTTTTAAGGCGGTTTTTTTAACAATCGAAAAACTCAGCTCTATTCTATGCTTTCGTAACTAAAAACATGAGAGCTTCTCGACTTCTGACTGCATTCATGTTTATTTAAAAGTTCGAAATATCCAGGCGCAGAAAGTTACACGTATTACATATGCATAGAGGAAGAAAATTATATTTTATGGACAAAGAATACCTTTGAGCCCTTCGGCTGAAAATGTACAACAAGCAAAATGTGCACTACACGCAAAATGTAGTAACTGGGAAAATGTATAATATTTGTAGTCAGATTCTTTAACCACTTAGCTATCGAGTCGTCATCTCAATGCCACCAAAACCCACATCTCCTGTAACTTGCGCCGCGAACTCGGTCCAAATTACTCGTATCACTTTAAAAAGCATCTCGGAAAGAAAATGGCGGTTGTAGCCGTATTACATGCCGCCATATTACGCGGCGTATTTGTCAAGCCCTTCTTATTACACGCTTTGATATGAGCAATGCTCAAATGTAGATGGGGATGTTACGAATATTCGCATTCGCTCCACTCGGCTGTGTTTGCCAAATGTTTGTCATTCCATCTCTGGCCTTCAGGTGACAAACTGAACATAGGCAATACGAATATTTTTTAAATATGACCAAGTGAAGCATAGCATCATAGAACCGTCTTACGATAACTGCATAACATATTAATTGGCAACCCAGAAAAATCACGCTGTGGTAATACTTTTTTCATCACTCAGACATTTTCTTTAATTATAAATAATAATGATAGTAGTAATCAAAAGTTGTTGTTATTTAAAAAAATGTAATTATGGCTCTGTCCAAACAGAGGACAAATTTTGCCAGTGTTTCGCAAGTTTTAGAATAGAATAGAATGGAATGGAATGGAATGGAGTGGAATGGAGTGGAATGGAGTGGAGTGGAGTGGAGTGGAGTGGAGTGGAGTGGAATGGAGTGGAATGGAGTGGAATGGAATGGAATGAAATAGAATGGAATAAAATGGAATAGAATAGAATAGTACTTTATTGACACTCTTGGAATACAAACATACATTAACAAAAAAAAAACCGCATAATTTCTGAATTTACAAACCAAGTGTGCCAAAAGGATTGCACTCAGCGTGTGCTGTGGGTGCGTGCTCCGTGGAGGCGCGCATCATGATCACAGCGCTGTTTTTCAGTACAGCCCTCTATACCCGGCTGAAATCATTTTGCTTATTAGTTTTGCCGTTGTACAGTAAAAAAGAGTTTAATTGTGGATGAACGATGACCTGTTTAATCTAATCAAAAGTTCAAAACGCGTCGTTTGACTACACATCAGTATTGCTATAAACAAACTTTAGATTTCTACGGTTGTCAATTCATTACAGAGTTATTGTGGGCGGACTCTAATTATTAAACATTTTTGATGAATTCTACGAGTAGTAATGCGAATGTCGATAAACTGGGTTTGAATGAAAATGCATGAATTTAATTTAAGTAACCGATGCCTCGGCTGGCAATGTTGCTATAGTATAAAATACAATCATTATTTCGCTCCAAGTTCTTGGAGAATAATCGTTTGATGCATTATTCAAGTATTATAACGGGTTCTTGAATACTGGATTGTAAACATTTCCCCTGTTGCTGCAGAAACAAATTCAGTATCTATAGAATAAATGGCTGCACCGCTATATAGAAACTGAATTTGTTTAATTCCACAAACGAGAGAACAGTTAAATTTTAACTATCCTCTCGTTTGTGGAACACTTCAAACTGACATTTACTCGCATCTGTGGAGCGCCATATTGTCGCAGTTTTCAATTTTACGCGCATTTGTGGAAGTGCCAGAATCTGGCAACTAACGCGAGCTCTCAAAAACCCGTTATAATAATCTATGTAGCGGCTCATTCTACCTTACTCTAACTTACTGAATTACGCTAAGGATAGAACAAGAGGCAAAGAATTTAATTATGCTAATAATCACCGAATAGGAACTATGATAGAGCAAGAGGCAAGTCAGTATGGCTGTTTCTCAAGAATTTTTTAGACATGGTTGTCAGAAAAGTTTGTATGCGGGAAGTGTTTTTTTTTTGTTTGTATTTATCCACAAAGCCACTAGGGTAAGGAATCATCATCATCATCGTGTCCTGTTATCCCTTCTTATCACATAGGGCTCTCAGCATTTCCCTCCATTTGGAACGATCCTGCGCTACGACCTCCATTCTTACGGTTAGAAATAATAATAAAAAATGGGCCTTATTCATAAACGTCACTCGAGCCTCCATTAGCTAAAATAGCTTTTATCTTCTTCTTACTAACGGAAATGTCAATGTGACAAAAAAGGACAAACTAACTTTAACGGCATTTTAGTTGAAATATAACAGGGTAAGACATTGACTTCTTATGGTTTAATTTAACCGACCCCGAAAAAGGAGGAGGTTTTATCTTCCACTGTACGTATTTTTAGGGTTCCGTTCCTGAAAAGGAAAAAACGGAATCGTTATAGGGTCACTTTGTTGTCCGTCTGTCTGTCTGTCTGTCAAGACCATTTTTCTCTGGAACGCGTGGAGGTAGCATGCTGAAATTAATATTGAATACTTAAACTTACTATACTGCGGTCCCTTAAAGCTGTGACAAAATCAACCATTTCTAGTCAACGCAATCAAAAGATACAGTAATTAAAAAAGCCATTTTCATATAAATTGCCGATTTCCAAAAACCTTATGGGTACTTCCAGATGTACTAGAAACTTGAAATTTGGTATGAAGGTAGCTCTTATAGCAGAACCACTCAAAACAATCCCAAAATATTAAATTTTTATGTCTGTCTGTAGATTTAACAGACCAATATAAGATGACCCCACACTGCGTACATTTTGCTTAGGAGCAGGGCTCTGCTAACACTGGACTTCTTAAAACACTGGGAAAAAGCATTAAAAACTTTCTACGGAACCCTCGTGCGCGAGTCCGACTCGCACTTGGCCGGTTTTGTTTTTTGCGTCATGCATTACACAGGGCGAGATTTATCGCGTACAAAATGTCATATATCGCGTCTGCGTTGCGTAACTTAGCGTAACTTTTAGACGCAACGCACGGCGTCCAACGTCATGGGAACGCGGGAAATTGCCGCGATATTCTTCCCCGCTCCAAAGCCGACACTTGGCAAATATATTTTCCCTTCCTAAACAGATAAGGATGGCGAAGCGCGGAAGTTTCTAAGGGACGAGTTCCGTGAACTTAAAAAAAAAAAACATTTATTATCAGATCATTATAAATCCATAGATTGTTACAAACAATGGTTCTGCTTACGAGCTATACGAGCTATATTAGTGAAAAAAAAAATACGTACAGTGGAACGTAGAACCTCCTCCTTTTTTGAAGTCGGTTAATAAAATAATAAATACCGTATCATTACTTTTATGTCACTGAAATTAATTGAGTCATGTAATAAAATAATTTGTATTAATAATAATTATAAAATGTCAGTGTGATGAACCACAATTTAATGAAGTAAAATAATTTTGAATAAAAATTAATGTCAACAACAATTTTGTACCAATGAAATAACATTAATGATGCAATAAATAACAATAATAATAACATACCTAGCACTTATTTTTTGACATGCAGCCCTACCCAAGCATTCAGGATGGGACTATCATTATTATAATATATACGTACATACATATTTATTTATACGATAAAGAAGGCAAAATAGCAAGTGTGTCACCTGGGCCGTGTTTTATAAACTTACAAGTTAGAAGTTACAATTTACAGGTAGAAGTCTCTTTCTAACAAAAGGTGATAGAACTAGACTTCCGCTTGTAAATTGTAACTTGTAGCTTTATAAAACATGGATGGTTAGTGATCACCACTGCCCATAGACCCTCAAAACCCCCGACATTGTCATTTCAAAGTTAAATATTTCAAAAACGGGTGTACCGATTTTATTGTGACTTAGCTAAGAATCATCTCGATTAAACTAGCTTTCGGTAGGAAAAAACCGCATCAAAATCGGTCCATCCGTTTGGGAGCTACGATGCCACAGACAGATACACAAAGATACACAGATACATGGATACACAGATACGTATATATTCTGTGTGTCTGTCAAACTTATAACACCCCTCTTTTTCGTCGGGGGTAAAAATAGGTTTTGTCTTCTACTTACTAACGGAAATGTCAATGTGATAAAGAAGGACAAACGAATTTTAACGGGATTTTAGTTAAAATAGGTTTATGAATAATAAATGGTTACTATTTCATTCTAATTACTAATACCTAATTATTTATACGACAAGGAAGGCAAACTAGCAAGTGGGTCACATGATGGTAAGTGATCACCACTGCCCATAGACACCCGCAACCCAGAGAGCTAAGATGAAATGCCTCTTGTGCCCGTAATTACACCGGCTGTATTACTCTCCACACCGGAACACAACAGTGCTGCTTAGCAGAAGGATTAGCGAATAAGACGGTGGTAGCGATCCGGACGTACCTCGCACAAGGTCCTACCACCCACAAAAGATGCAATACAACCAAAACATAGTAATTTTAAAACAAACATTCGCACACAATCAACAAACATTCGCACACAATCGCGTTCCAAGCCCGCTTAAACAGCTTCAAATTAAACCCTTTCTCCCGCCGTTCATAACTGAACCAATCCGAACTTCGGTAATCTCCAGACTTTATTATATCGGGTCACGTGCTTATAAACTTTTAACTGCGGAACCCTTGGGCAGGAAAGGAGATTTTTCAGTCACGTCCGTCGGCTAAGGAAGTTGGCGTAAACAGAAATAAGTGGGAAATTAAATGGGAGTTTGTGGTCTCTTATCGTTTCGCTCTACTTGGTATCCTGTCCGTTCTTTGTCGGGTGTGAGCGTTGATATACCAGTTTTAACTACACCGGTTAACATTACTGTCATTTCTCATTTCGTATATAAACTACTCGTATGTGTTTATCGTAGGGGTAGCAACCCCCACAACACAAGCTACCTACCAAGCTGCCTACTATTATACAAACAGGGTCTAAAAAAGTTATGTTTAGATGTGTATTTTAAGTATTTTGTTTAGTTTTCTGAAGAGCTATTCAAAATTTTCTTAACACGTTCATCATTGTGGGGTCATGATTTTTTTTTTTCTGGAGTCCGTGTCCCCAATATGGAATCATATTCCCATACTGGATGCACAGTTGGGACTAGTGACAATGTCATATCGTTTTTTAAGAGGGCAATGAACGTGTTGAGTAATAAACACAATTGTGCTTTTAAAATATCCACTGAATAACCTAACCAACTTAGAAAAGTTGAAAAACCCCCGACATTGTCATTTCAAAGTTCAATATTTCAAAAACGGGTGAACCGATTTTAATGAAACTTAGCTAAGAACCATCCCGATTAAACTAGCTTTCGATTCAATGAAAATAATCGATTTATTGATTATTTTTGTTTCTATTTTTATGAAACATTCATAGAATGAAATTCAACATACAATGACAATGCAAAGAAAAATCCGTTAAGCAGCTGGACTTGAACCAGCAACCTCGGTAATCCGTACCACGCTCCACCAATTAAGCTATACTTAACGTTGGTGTACCTAACGAATTTTTCAATGCCTTGTGTCATATTTTTATTTGGAAGATCTCTCCTTAGCGCCATCTATGAGTAGCTTAATCAAGCGGCTCACCCACTACGGAACTTCTACAGTTACGCATTAGTGGCAAGAGATGGAGCTTTTTTCTTAATCAATGAAAATAATCGATTTATTGATTATTTTTGTTTTTATTTTTATGAAACATTCATAGAATGAAATTCAACATACAATGACAATGCAAAGAAAAATCCGTTAAGCAGCTGGACTTGAACCAGCAACCTCGGTAATCCGTACCACGCTCCACCAATTAAGCTATACTTAACGTTGGTGTACCTAACGAATTTTTCAATGCCTTGTGTCATATTTTTATTTGGAAGATCTCTCCTTAGCGCCATCTATGAGTAGCTTAATCAAGCGGCTCACCCACTACGGAACTTCTACAGTTACGCATTAGTGGCAAGAGATGGAGCTATTTTCTGAATCAATGAAAATAATGTTTCATAAAAATAAAAACAAAAATAATCAATAAATCGATTATTTTCATTGATTCAGAAAATAGCTCCATCTCTTGCCACTAATGCGTAACTGTAGAAGTTCCGTAGTGGGTGAGCCGCTTGATTAAGCTACTCATAGATGGCGCTAAGGAGAGATCTTCCAAATAAAAATATGACACAAGGCATTGAAAAATTCGTTAGGTACACCAACGTTAAGTATAGCTTAATTGGTGGAGCGTGGTACGGATTACCGAGGTTGCTGGTTCAAGTCCAGCTGCTTAACGGATTTTTCTTTGCATTGTCATTGTATGTTGAATTTCATTCTATGAATGTTTCACAAAAATAATCAATAAATCGATTATTTTCATTGATTCAGAAAATAGCTCCATCTCTTGCCACTAATGCGTAACTGTAGAAGTTCCGTAGTGGGTGAGCCGCTTGATTAAGCTACTCATAGATGGCGCTAAGGAGAGATCTTCCAAATAAAAATATGACACAAGGCATTGAAAAATTCGTTAGGTACACCAACGTTAAGTATAGCTTAATTGGTGGAGCGTGGTACGGATTACCGAGGTTGCTGGTTCAAGTCCAGCTGCTTAACGGATTTTTCTTTGCATTGTCATTGTATGTTAGCTTTCGATTACAAAAAACCGCATCGAATTGGTCCATCCGTGTGGGAGCTATGATAGCACAGACGGATACACAGATACACAGACACACAGATACATAGACACACAGATACACAGATACACGGACACACAGATACACAGGTCAATCTTATAACACCCCTCTTTTTTGTCGGGGGTTAACAATAGACAGATATGCCGCCGCTTCACCACGCGCGGTCAAGCAATTATAAATAAATAAATTATAAATAAGTAAATAAACAAATCAAGCAATTATAGGTGACTAGCGGTTGCCCGCGTTCGTCCGCTTAGATTTCGGTTATCGCTATCCCGCGGGAACTATATTTTCCCAAATAAAAAGTAAAAGAGAAAGGAAGAAAGGATTTTTTTATTTCGTGCGTAGTACAAGTAGTCTATGTTATTCCTCATTATTCAAACTATCTTCTTACCAAATTTCATCTAGATTGGTGCTGTGGTTTCCCCGTGAAGAGGTAACAAACAAACAGACAGAGAGACAGAGTTACTTTCACATTTATAATATTAGTTGGGAAGTTAGGATCAGGACTAGTTAGGATCAGGACTAGTTAGGATAGTTAGATTAGGATTAGGTGATTCGATGACTTGGTATCCCTTGATATTTGACATTATGTCAGTCTAATGACAGCTAGAATATATATTTTAACTGTTTTTATTTTTACATTAACTCAATCTTTTTTAACCCCCGACAAAAAAGAGGGGTGTTATAAGTTTGACATGTGTATCTGTGTATCTGTGTGTCTGTGTATCTGTGTATCTGTCTGTGGCATCATAGCTCCCAAACGGGTAGACCGATTTCGATGCGATTATTTTTCAGTCAAAAGCTATTTTATTTGCAATCAGTACTTCATGTAGCTGTGTGTGTAATCATTCACCTCAACTCTCGTGGTACTACCTATACAGTATACAAGAATATGTATCGTATGTTCGTGCCAAGTTTCAAATACATGAATAATTATGAGCTCTGTTCTTCGCAAGTGGTGATTTGATAAGGAAAAGTTTGCGAAGTCAGCCTGTAAATTGTCACCACATTATCCTGTCGTTTGAGTTTAATTAGGATTTAACTTTAAACCATTAACAATGTATGGGCATTAATGTACTTGTCGAGGTGTAGATGAGACGTAGACGATATTGTGTTTGTATGAGTTAAGTTTGGTCATTTACTACATTATTGTTTGTGACATACTTAAAAAAAAATCTTTAATTTGGGCCAAAAATGATACTGGCCACTCTTAGCCGATGTAGGCAATTAATGAATAAAATCTTCTTCTTTTGTCGTTTGCTAAACTTCATTCAAAGAATCAAAGAATATTCCGCTCGCACCGCATGGATTTCATATTTCTGCTGCTTAGTGCTAGGCCATAAAACTTTAGGCTTTAGTTTCTGCTGTCCGAAATAAATGCATTTTATTTTATTTTATTTTATTTACTTATTATTATTTTAGATGACTATTTTACGTTTTTTTTCTAAGGTTTTTTTTGAAGGCGGTTTAACTTTATACACAGTGTCATCACAAATAACACGTCTTTTCGAAAAAAAAAACAATTCGTTCAGAATTCACACCGAATATGGAAATTACTTATTTTTTTTTAAATATTAGAAACTAGCTGTTGTCCGCGACTTCGTCCGCGTAAATTTCGGTTATCACTGTCCCGCGGGAACTAATAAAAAGTAGCCTATGTTATTCCTCAATATTAAAACTATCTTCTTACCAAATTTCATCTAGATTGGTGCAGCGGTTGTCCCGTGAAGAGGTAACAAACAGACAGACAGAGAGACAGAGAGACAGGGTTACTTTCGCATTTATAATATTAGTTAGGATTAGGAAGTTAGGATTAGGATAAAGGCCTGGTGCCCAGCTGTGGGACGTAAATAGGCCGATGATGATGATGATGGTGATGATGATGATTGTAAAAAGGTATTATAATAATGTTAAACGTAGAATTCCTAGCCTATTAAATTCTCTGTACATTGATGTATATGTCACAAGGTCAAAGTAAATTACGCTTATGATGTAGTAACAGAATATTAATTGCGACTTGACTTACTTGTGATGCAGATAATCATAAGTATTGAATACGAAAAAAAAATTAAACGTAGAAAAACAAGTTGAGATGTTATAGATAATTAATTAATGTAACAGTTTTAAATGATTCGCGGTTAATTGCATTAGACATAATGAATGTATTTATATATTTTGTTTTTATCGTTTAAGTAATGTGCAGAATGGCTCTAAAAAGCAGCCATTTCAGCGTCTGGCTTAGGGAAGTCCCTTAAGCACACATACAAACATTATCGTCCGACAGGCCACGGGCGTCCGATGGTTCCGCCAACATATCGCTGTCGGCTCCGATATCCAATATCGGGCCGGACAATTGAAAGACGGGTACCTACATCCTAATCCTAATCCTGACTAATCCTAACTTAATATTATATTTGCGGAATTAACTCTGTCCCTCTGTCTCTCTGTCTGTCTGTTTGTTACCTCTTCACGAGAAAATCGCTGCACCAATCTACTACACCAATCTCGAGTGACATACGTGAGTGGTCCGTTTATTTCACTATGATTGAATCTCACGGTAGTTTCATGTTAAAAGCAACAATCTAGATGAAATTTGGTAATAAGATAGTTTAAGTATTGAGGAATAACATAGGCTACTTTTTATTCGGGAAAATTATATAGTTCCCGCGGGGATAGCGATAACCGAAATCTACGCGGATGAAGTCGCGGGCAACAGTTAGTATTTCATACTTTCTGTTTGCCCCGATACCGTATCGGCGTCCGATATCGATATCGGATCGGATAATGTGAAAACGCTCTTAGCTGTGATAAAAAACCTTGGCTAGAGGCAATATCCAGCAAATGAACCCAAGTTTATGAACAATCTACTTCAAAAACTTAAGGAACATAGTTTAAGTATTACTGTGTCGGTTATATTAAATTAGTTAAAGCAATATTGAAGCTTGAAATTTAAGTAAAATTCAAGTTTCAGTAAAAACTGTAGGTAGTAAATTTTAAACTTTTACGCCAGCAAAAGTCGTGTCGCTTTGATAAAATGCTTCTATAGAAAGTTCTAGAACTCCGGTTAGAGGTTTAAAAGTTTAACTTTTTTTTAAAGATTTCTTTTAAATTTGGGGTTAAATTAAATGTAACAGAGTTCAAAGTTATTGTATTTTAAGGTTCGTAAATTATTTTTTACGGTTTGTTTTTAACTTGAGGTTGTTTCTGGGCACAACTTTTTTAATAAAGTGGATAGTTAAGGCATTCTGAGAGGAGGCTTGTGCCCAGCAGTGGGATGTAAAAATGGCTGGTGATAGTGATGGATGAAGATATGATACAAACATAGAGCTATAATAAAAACACCAAAAGTTTTAAAATTACTTTATGTATCTTGTACTATTACAGGTAGATAGATATTCAGGAAATATTTATAGTTTTTCGGAAAACAAAAAAATCTAGACGCTTAGGTTACTTTAAAAAAAGTTACCTACTTAATTAAACAAGAATACATAGAAAATACACACACACAAACACCACACCAGACTTAGAAGAGTTAGGAGTCACACCGTTTACCTGAATCGATATTTTGTGCAACTCTTTCAACTAATCACAAGTAACTTGAGCAGATAAAGGGTTCTCCGATAACCTTTCAGAAATACGTTTTGTAAATATGACATGTTTGCGGAAAAAAATGCCAACTTGCGACCTTTTATTTCTATTCGTGAGATATTGGCTGCCATGAAAATATAGTTAAAATGATAAAAGCTTTCGCCTGTCAAAATGTTAGGACATTGTCATAAGATTGATTTTGCCTACCCCAGGTTTTTAACCCCCGACGAAAAAGAGGGGTGTTATAAGTTTGACATGTGTATCAGTGTATTTGTGTAGCTGTCGTGGCATCATAGCTCCCAGACGGATGGACCGATTTCGATGCGGTTTGTTTTAAATCGAAAGCTAGTTTAATCGAGATGGTTCCTAGATAAGTTTAATAAAAATTGGTTTACCGGTTTTTGAAATATTGAACTGTGAAATGACAATTTCGGGGTTTTTCAACTTTTCTAAGTTGTTATCTACCATAATGGTATGAATTATTTTATGACGTACTTAGGTTTTTTGTTTAGTTTGATAGTGATAGTGTAGACTTGGGCCTTAGAGAAGCTATTGAGCATTTTAGCCTAAATTGACATAATTCGCTTAATAGGCATAATAAATAATTAAATGTCATGGGACAATCGTCACCAATTGACCTAGTCCCGAATTAAGCAGCTTGTGTTATAAGTTAATCGAGATGTTCTTACCTAAGTTTCATTAATCGGTTCAGCCGTTTTTAACCGACTTCAAAAAAAGGAGGAGGTTCTACGTTCGGTTCCACTGTATGTATTTTTTTTTTATGTATGTACATCGATTACTCCGTCAATTGTAGACCGATTTTCATTTTTTTTATTTATTTGAAAGGGTATACTTCTGAGGTGGTCCCATTATCACCAAGTCATGATCTGATGATAGGATCCCAGGGAAATCGAGGGCAATCCTCAAATTTTACAGGCACGTACTATGTGTTTCATATATTTTCTAAGGTTATTCAAGTATTTGCGTCTGGTAGTCATCATCTTATGATGATGAGCTGATGATGGAAGGTACAACTCCTTAGTGTTTAGGAGTTGGAGGATAATTCTGAAAATGTTAAATCATTATTCGAAAGGGTATACTCCTCAGGTGGTCCTACTGTCACCAAGTCATGATCTGATGATGAAATCTCAGGGAAATCGAGGGCAACCCTCAAATTTTATAGGCACGTATCATGTGTTTCATATACTTTCTAAGGCTATTCAAATATTTGCGTCCGGTAGTCATCATCTTATGTTGATGAGCTGATGATGGAAGGTAGAACTCCTTAACGGTTAGGAGTTGGAGGATAATTCTGAAAGTGTTAAATCAGAGGATTATTTTACGTTTTTTTTCTTAGGTTTTTTTTTGAAGCCGGTTTTACTTTTTTGTTATTGAGATATGGAACTCTCCCATACCGATTTCAGTTCTCGCATCGCCTCGTATCGTCTCGCCTCGCCGGTGGAAAAGCACCCTACACGTAATTCCGTGTTATTTAAAGTCTAAAGTAACATAGCGAGTAATCTAGACCTCTCATACATTGTATGACACGCCTCAAGATAAATAAGACCTTTCATTTAAAATGTAAATGCAATTTCTTTGCAAACATTTTTAAATTCAGCGCAGGTTGGCTTTTAGTAAATTACTTTTGGCGAGAGTAATTAGGTGGGTGACATTAGTTTTGGACCTGAGTAAATACTTAAGTTTAATTTGAGGCTGTATGTAGCATTACCAGTTGTGTGTATTTTGTGACTGAGACGAGAAATGAGCTTCATCCCCATGGGGGCCACTAATGTGTTCCCGACAAACGTTTCACAACTGATTCGTTTCGCAAAATTTCACGACCAGCATTTTTTTCTGAAACTGTACATATTTCCATAGATTATTATAGTACTAAAGTACCAATCTCATACAGAAAAATGCCACTATCCTAAGGCAGGCTATTGCACGTACCAGGTGGCAGCACTACAGAAGGCAATTTTTTCCCTGCAGACTTACTAGATGGTAGCATTGCGGACTATAATAGTGCTACACTGTGGCTTGTGGGTGACTGTAGGGGTAACTAGATAGCGTAAATTCAGTTCTTCGTTTCAGGATTCTTATAAAACAAACCTAACCTAACCTATTGGGTTCTACAAGGTGGTCCTGAAATAAATATTTAAATATTTAGTTTCAGAAAAAAAGCGGGTTGTGAAATTATCATTCTGCGAAACGAATCAGTTGTCAAATATTTGTCGGTAAAACGATCGGACACCGTATCTAGTTTCACAAAGAGACGTTTCTGTTTCATTCATTTTGTATGGCATTTAGAATTTAAAAAAAATACAGAGTTGCTCACTTAAACTTGCTCAACACCTGGCTGAATAATTCTCGACGTTTCATTAAAACGCACCATGTATAATAATAATCTTAGTGATCTACAGTCATAATATCGACGCTATAGATAAATTACCGAGACCGTGGAAATAATTATATGTATTGAAGAAGAAATTTCCGAAATAATGTCAGCGTCAAATTCCAAGTATTATTTACGTTGTGCGTATATTTTACCGCTGATTCTCCTTTTCATGCGAACCGTACAACCACTACAAATGCAATTCCAAGCTTTCGCTAATTCATGTAGGTATACTCTGACTTTACCTCGTATATAAACTTTGACGAAACCTAATCTAGACCGCGAACCTAAAGTGGTTATTCCAATTTCGTCAAAGCTTATATACGAGGTTGAGTCAGAGTACCCTCGATATATAACCTTAGATCATATAAAACATCCGAATATAGTGATCTGTCATTCTATTCACGAGCAAAGAATTCCGCTAGCAGTCCAGAATTGGGTCGTTCCTGAATCACTTAAAGGAATGCCTGGATTAAGCCTTGCTTGCCATCAAGACTGCCATACAAATAAATAAGTTTTCACTTAAAAAGAAATGATGCAAGTCTTTTTTTCCGGCTGTACTTTTTGTTAACTGTGGCTAACATCAATATCTAACTTACATACCTATTAGTACCAAATTTCAAGTTATTCCAACCACTGGAAGTGTCTCAAATTTAATTTGCAAGATTTGACCTACTCAGACAAACATTCATAGTAACAACATCATTATCAAATTTAAGAATCTGTACTCTTATTTACTCTTGTCGGTGGAGTGTCTTCCAATCATCTCTCTTATACGCTAACTCCTTGATCTCTTGATACTACACGTCACCCGCCTTCTCCTTTAACTGGTCCATATGGCTTCGCCTACTTGACAGTTTACAATTCATGGTGTAATCATAGATTAAACGAATACATAATGTACCTAATCTAATCATGATTCTTAGATTTTCACCTTTGTGGAATAAATCAGCTTATATTCGCAACAGTCTATATTAGCAAGTCAGTCAGCGGTGACCAGGCAGGCCCATGTGGAGATGGCAAGTTAACCTGCAGAGGCCAGAGGCCAGATGTGGGTCAGAATAGGAAGTTGTGGAAAAGATATTTATTATTAGCCTAATTTGTCCCATTGCTGAGCAAAGGCCTCCCCTCAATACTTCTATTGTTTCCGGTCTTTAGCAATTGGCGGCCAGTCCTTCAAGGAGGAGTCCAGTTCATCCCGCCATTGCCGTCATCTAGGTCTGCCAGGTCGCCTCTTCGAGTTTGTGGGACTCCACTCGGTGGCTACCTTGGCCCATAACTCGTCCATGACCAGCCCAGTCCCACTTTAGCTTAGATGCTCTTTGACCGGCGTCTGCAACTTGAGTCATGGCGCGCAGGGCGGTGTTGCGGATTCGGTCCATTAGTTTTACGCCTAGCAGTCAGCGCTGCATAAAAAATATAATAAATAACAACGTAAGAAACTATTATAATATATAATATTCCCAACCAACTTGTGTGGCAGCCGAAATCCCCGCTAGACATCTTTATTTATAAGGCAACCACAAAAACAAGTGTTATTTGCTAGAAGCAGTGACGTACATACATAAAATATTTTTATGTACTCAATTAACCATACCCTGATTAAGTCCTGTTTTCCCTTATTTTGGTCAATTAAATTAATAATGTCAGTTTTCAATTGTGTGCTATATCATGACTACTCGATGATCTCAATTGGAGTATCTTTTTGTATTTTTAGGGTTCCGTACCTCAAAAGGAAAAAACGGAACCCTCATAGGATCACTTTGTTGTCCGTGTGTCTGTCTGTCTGTCTGTCTGTCAAGACCCTTTTTCTCTGGAACGCGTGGAGGTAGTATGCTGAAATTAATATCAAATACTCAGGTCTGCGGTCCCTTAAAGCCGTGAAAAAATCAACCTTCTAAGTCAACGTAATCAAAAGATACAGTTATTAAAAAATCTATTTCCATACAAATTGCCGATTTCCAAAAACCTAAAGGGTACTTCCAGCTGTCCTAGAAACTTGAAATTTGGCATGAAGGTAGCTCTTATAGCACAACCACTCCAAAAAGTCTGAAAATCTTAACATTTTATGTCTGTCTGTAGATTTCACAGACCAATATAAGTTGACCCCACACTGCGTACATTTTGCTTAGGAGCAGGGCTCTGCTAACGCTGGACTTTTTAAAACACTGGGGAAAATCGTTAAAATCTTTCTACGGAACCCTCGTGCGCGAGTCCGACTCGCACTTGGCCGGTTTTTTTGTCTATTGACTAGTTTTGACTATAGGCTACAATAGACTAGTTGGTCAAACCGGCAACTTTTTTTGAAATGTCAATACTATCGTTATTCAACTATGACGTCGTAATTATCAGTGATCGAATTGTGTCCTTGAACAAGTTTCTGTTAATTAAACGTCGTTTATTTTATCAACATTTTGGGTGAATACCGCCGTACCTACAATTTGTGAAAATATCTCACAAAGAAACAAACACGCTCCTTCGGAAATAGACCTCCTTTAGTGATAAGTGATCAAAAAGCTTCTTGACGCTTGTATATTATAATCCTGATCCTACCTTACTGTATGTATGAATATGCACGTGCATAACCTCCTTGATAATCGAAACAGATCAGATATTTCGTGTCACGTGACACGAAATATCTGATCTGTTTCGATTATCAAGGAGGTTATATTTTTCTAGTATTTTAGCAAGTTTTTAATGCTTAACCATTCTTTTTTATACAAAAAGATAGTCCATTGACATCCCCTCAGTCGGTCCCCTAATGTTGAGGATCGTGACGCTGACAAACGCCATCAACAGCCTTCCTCCACTCCGGTCTACTGAGTTGTGGATAGCTGTGCCAATGCTCATCTCCAGGTTTTCGGAGATTTGGTCAGTTTCGGACTACGCCCTCTTGGTCGTTTTCCATTGACATCATCTTTTCCAGCCACCAAGCCCAAGAGTCATAGACGTACTTGTAGGTTTCCTGCTTTCATGCATACATGTTGGCCGTATAGCCTAGTGGTTAGAGATTCTGACTATGAAGCTTGAGGTGACGGGTTCCCCGGTCGGGGCAGATGTTTGTATGATGAATACGAATGTTTGTTCTCGAGTCTTGGATGTTTAATATGTATATATGTATCTATATCTATATATATATCTTATCTATATAAGTACGTTTATCCGTTTTCTAGTACCCCTAGTACAGGCATTGCCTAGTTTGGGACTGCCAATTTCCCCATGATACGTTACAGGTCACAGTCTAAATAATACAGTAGTATAGAGAACCACCAGAGCGATTGAGGCTGCTAACCAGGATCAATCCAATAACAATGGAAGAAATCGGTATGGCGCCAAATCCCCGCAAAAATATTGACAGCGACCCCATCAGAAATTCGCTTTCGACCGCTAAGCCCCCAGGCCCCTAAAAATACAACAAGAGGGCAATTAACACGGACTGTATAATTTCATCGCGCCGAAATAAATTTTCACCAAACTTCATTTGAATTAATAAGAAGGGATTATTAAACAAATGGCTCTATGAATATTCGTGGCTTTGTGGGAACTTTCGAAGGAGTTGATAATTTGTAGGGGCGTGCTTGTAAGATGGGAGGAGAGGCCGAATTCGGCTAAGTTTGCTTTTGGCGATCGGAAAGTAATTTGGTGTCACCTTGCATCAGACGTCTTGAGTGCGATAAAATCTGGCGAGGGCGTCGTCAGGAAAGGAATTTAAGCGGCCCAAAAATTATAATAGCTAGATTCCGAAATAAAATTAAAAAACCTATAAATTGTGCCTCATTACATGCGAGCATATTATAGTAACTTTGACGAAATTCGAGAAACAAGTTCATCGATAGATATAAAGACTAAAATATAAAAATACATAGGTGCAAACTTTTACTATGGAAGTGGTTTATTCATACTACACTATACGAGCGTTCGATAACCTCAAAACATGCATCAATACAGTACCTACGAAAACTATTTAAAGGCCTCATGCACACCATCAGATTAAATGAGTCACGACTTCGCCGAAAAACAAGCCGAAAAACTCTAAGCCAATTAGGCCGAATACGTTATTCGGTGCGCGCGTCCCCAACAAATTTATAACAGTCGTTCGACTATTTTAAGAGTTATCGAGAAGTTATTATAACGCGCCCTATTGAATTCAAATTGCTTCCAAGTTCGTAATCGGTTCAGCCCGAATTCAGAACGAACATAAATTATATATTTGTATTGTGAGTTCGAGCCGTGTTTTGCTAGAGTCGGAGAGTTCCGAATGTTTTTTTAAGGAACCCCACGGATAACTAGTTGGCTGACTATGCCGAACTATGTTACTTTGTGTTTAAATGCGCGTGGTGCGCTAAAATGGTCTGTTTTCTGACATATTATTTTTCGTATAGGTATTGTAAAACGTAGCTAGGTAGACTAAGTTTTAATTGTTGTTACGCGACTTTCTCTTTCTTTCTCATTTGATAACTCTATGTATTGTCTCTTTTCTTCACATAAAAATTTGGGTTTGTTTTGTTTTATTTACCAATCGTAGTAAGTACATAATTAAATAATGGCTGTTTGCAGAATAATATGTACCTAGTTTTTAAGCATTTCATATGTTTTTATTTTACATATGTAAATAAATGATGACTTGCTATCCCTCTCACTCCTAACCCTCCTACCATTGGTCTAAATCAAATCCCACAAAAACACTATGTGGGTAGAAGTTTTTCCTCAGAAATTTTCTACCTTCATCTTCCCGCTCGCGCTGCTGCGATAACGCTATAAAAATAGCACGCGCGGCTTCCAAGCCATTCTACTCTACAGCACCGCAGCGACAACACCTCTCCCCTCCTCTTCATGTAGCAAGCAGTAAAATCAAGAAGTGTATTTTTTATTTCCGCGCCATAATAGAAATCAGTCAGTAGTAAATTCAAGCAACAATACAGTCCACTACGTTCAACAATGGTCATTCGGAGCCCGGATCCCTGGAGCAGCTCAAGATATTAGCAGCTCAAGATATTAGCAGCTCAAGATATTAGCAGCTCAAGATACTAGCAGCTCAAGATATACCTCAAGAAATTTACGCATCAAGAACTGGCAGCGGAAGTATATTTGCAAGAAAGAATAACGAACGCGCGAGCGGTAGCTCTGGGTTGCTTTACCACTGCTACTTGCTTGGAAGCAAACCACGCGGCCACCTAACGGTGTCAAAGGCCACATGCGTGACTGAAAGCTAGTTGGACGAAGGGCGACTCCAACGCGTCTTTTTTAAGACGTTCACAGCCTGACCTGCGTCGGTACGGAGCCTCAGCAACGGGACCACAAGTTGGTAACGCCGAGGGGCCGGTCGTTCCTACCGGTCCTGAGCGGCCCTGAGCTGTTGTTCCCTCTGCCGGGGGGTTTCCCACCTACCCTTTGCCCTACGTTCCTATTCCTGAACGGCATCACCGCGGTAGGCGTCCGTTCAGGCAGTTAGTGGTTAGGACGTAACTTAGGGAGTGAAGTGTTAAATTAAGTAGCGTAGGGACCCTCGTCGCGATGGAAGGCAAGGACGACCGTGTCCGTGTGTTACGATCTGCGAAGAAGACTGCATCCGTCGAGACACCCACGTCGAGTCGAACTACGTCGACGGAAACAAATACGTGGAGTAAGGGCACCGGCACCAGAGAGACGGACGGTGGTAGTAGCGCGCAACTTCGTGTTAGAGTAGAATCAATCGCTGAAGAAGCCGAAGATTTGGAATTTGATAGGCCGTTGTATAGGGATATTTGTGCACCGGGCACATCCGATGCAGGGAATGTAGGTGCGCCGGGCACATCCGCTGTCGGGAATATTTGTGCACCGGGCACGTCCGCTGCTAGGAATGTAGGTGCGCCGGGCACATCGGCTGTCGGGAATATTTGTGCACCGGGCACGTCCGCTGCTAGGAATGTAGGTGCGCCGGGCACGTCCGCCGCTAGGGATTTAACTGCACCGGGCACATCCGTTGCAATACCTATGAGGCAGGCGAGTAGTCAGTTAGAGTCGTTACAAGCCGAACTTGAAGCGCAGGACGCTGAGCTAGCTAGGGCTCAGGCGGCAGCCGCAACTGCTATTAAAAGTCGTTTGGAGATCGTTCGCATAATGCAGGCAGCGAGCTTCAGCGGCGCGGTGCCGTCGTTTGAGGAGTCTCGTTTTGAGAGCTGGTTAGCGGAACAACGTTTTCATAATAGGCAGGCTACCGCAGATAGGTTACGGATACCCGAAAGTAGTAGTAGAAACGTGCACGTATCCAACGAGCAGACCGAACCGCCCCCCGCCGCCGCCGCCGCGAGCGCAAACACGAACGCGAACGACATGACGTATTTAGCGAACGCAATCGTGCAGGCGGTCAATTCAAATCAGTCGGCGCCGAAGTTCATTCACGAGCTCCTACATTTTGACGGAGCGATAGCGGAGTGGATGGCCTTCAAAGCCGTGTATGATGACACTAAGCATTTATTTTCGAATATACAAAACGTTGCACGATTGCGCAAGGCACTGCGTGGCACGGCTAAGGAGACCGTTAGGGCACTTTTGTATACTGTAACCGATCCATATGAGGTTATCGACTCCCTGGAGAGGCGATACGGACGGCCAGAGGTGTTAATATTAACGGAGCTCGAAAACGTAAAGCGCATGCCTCGCCTAACAGACGACGGTAGAAACATCGCGTCGTTCGCAAGTAAGGTTGCTAATACGGTAGCAGCAATTAAGTCGCTTAATCAACCGCAGTACCTATATTCACCGGAGCTAGTGAATAGGATTGTTGAAAAGTTGAATCTCATTTTAAAGTACAAATGGTACGAGTTTAGGTCAACTCACGCGGGAGCCCCGGAGCTAGTTTTGCTGTCGCGATTCTTAAACGGCGTAGGCGATCAATGCGGAGGTATGTTCGCGTACGAAACAGCGCGGGACGAACGCCGACCTAAAAACAATAGGGTAAATTTTGCAACGCGGGAGAGAGACTGCCCTCCGCGGACCCGCGCGTATAGCAATAGCTCGAATTATACCGAATCCGAAGACGAATGCGAGTCGCGCACGCGAGCCATAGCAGCAAATTGAAAGTCAACTCGTATCGATAAGAAGCCCGCAAAGAAAACCCAACTTAAGCCCCCCACAGCCTCGATTAGATCCACGCCATTAGAAACGAAAAGTAGTAAGTGCGTAGTCTGCAGTGGTAATCATGCCATCACAGAGTGCGCAGATTTCGCCTCGCTAGATATCGTGGATAGGTGGGCGGCCGCAAAGAATTACAAGTTGTGTTTTCGTTGTTTGGGTGATAACCATAGGCGTCCGGTCCGATGCAGGTACATACCCTGCGGTTTAAAAGGATGTGAAGCGTCGCATCATAAGCTTTTGCACGGAGTCGGCAACAATTTAAGGGCGCCCGAGCGCGAGCAGTCGAGTCACGGTAAAGTCGGTTCGGTAAGCCACGTGAATCAATCAAATACCTACCTCAAAATAATTCCTGTAGAAATTCGCGGTCCACTCGGTACGGTCACGACCCACGCATTGTTAGACGAAGGATCAACAATGACGTTGCTGGAAAGGGGCGTGGCCGATGAAGTAGTGCCGAGGGGGCGTAGCGAACCTCTTTCTATCGAAGGGGTTGGGGGTAATGTTTTGAATGATTCAGAGTCCTGTCGAATTAAGCTATCGATACGCGGTTTATGTAGTCGGAACTACGAGTCTATAGACGTGCATACGATCGGTCAACTTAATCTCGCGCCGCAGCAAGTAGACCGGGAGCTAGTAATGAGATGCCGTCACCTCATAGACATCGAAGACGAGTTGTGTTACGATGCCGCGAAGCCTACGATATTGATAGGGCAAGATAACTGGCACTTGATAACGTCGCGACAGCTAAGAGTAGGCAATAAAGACGAACCTGTAGCAAGTCTTACAAACCTCGGTTGGGTTTTGCACGGTAAAGACTCGCTATCGCATAAGACTGTAGCTATCGTAAACAATGTAAGAGCGTCGAGACGCGATGACCCGGCTCTGGCTCTAATACGGGAGCATTTTAGCATCGAATGTTTAGGAGTGGAGCCCCGTAGACCCAAAGCAGACCCGGATCAGCGCGCTCTACAGATATTAGACGCTACGTGCAAGCAAATAGACGGCAGCAATAGGTACGAAGCGGGCCTGCTGTGGCGTGCGGACAACGAAGTGATGCCGAAAAATAAAGGGCAGGCGCTTCATCGTTTGTACAACCTGGAGGCAAAGCTAGATAGGAATGCGGATATGAAAGTAGAATATACCAAGCAGATCGAAAATCTCGTTAAAAAAGGTTACGCGGAGAAAGTAGAGATCGCGCCTACTTCGCCGAGAGCTTGGTATTTGCCGCATTTTCCGGTAGTACACCCGCAGAAGGGCAAGATGCGAGCAGTATTCGACGCTGCCGCTAGGTCGGGAGGCAAATGCCTAAATGATGCGCTTTTATCAGGTCCGGACCTGTTGCAATCGTTATTTGGCGTATTAATTAGATTTCGCGAAGGCAGAATAGGTGTAGTAGCAGACATCAAAGAGATGTTTTTACAAGTTAAAGTCATAGAGCAGGACCGCGATAGTTTGCGATTTTTATGGCGGGGTGAAGATCGTACAATGGCACCACAGGAGTATAGGATGACGTCGCTAATATTCGGAGCAGCGTCATCGCCGTGCGTCGCGATACACGTCAAAAATATTAACGCAGAACGTCACGGCAAACAGTATCCGTTAGTCGCGCGGGCCACGGTACGCAATTTCTACATGGATGACTACCTCGGTGCATTCGATGACGAAACGTTGGCCAAGCAAGTCGTAGAAGGCATGCACAAGGTGCATTTAAACGCATCATTTCAATTACGCGGATGGGCGTCGAACGCACCCGGCGTCATAGATAGCGTAGCGGACACACGTAGTAGCGATTCGATTGCGATAGGTAAATGCGAAACGGAACGCACGCTGGGTCTCATATGGAACCGCGGACGCGACACGTTAGGCTTTAACGTTAACCTCCGAAACACTCCGCCAGAAATCTTACGCGGTGAGGCTCCACCTACCAAACGGCAAGTTACAAGTGCAGTAATGTCGGTTTTTGACCCACTTGGTATCGTTTCACCATTAACGGTGGTAGGTAGAGCTTTGATACAGGAGTTGTGGCGCAGTGGTATCGGATGGGACGATACCGTTTCCCCAGAGCATAATAGGGCTTGGTGTTCGTTCATAAGCAGCCTGCAATGTCTCAGAGACTTAGAGGTAGATAGGTACGTACCCGCTGTCAGCTCAAACGAAGGCGTGCTACATACGTTTGTAGATGCAAGCGAAAAAATTTACGCGGCCGCGGTTTATTTTGTGAGTACTGACGCGACTAACAATAAAATTGCGCGATTAATAGCGGGCAAAGCCAGAGTGGCCCCGCTTAAGCCGATATCAATACCGAGACTCGAACTGCAAGCCGCAGTATTAGGAAGTAGGTTAGCAGACTCAGTCAAGCGCGAATCCGACTATAAAATTTTGGATAGTCATTTTTGGTCAGACTCAAAAACAGTGCTGGCTTGGATAAAGTCGGACCCGCGCTCGTACAAGTCGTTCGTAGCTCATCGTTTAGCCGAAATCGAGAGTTTTACCGCGCCTAAAGACTGGCGATGGTTACCCTCTGCCGAGAACGTTGCGGACGACGCGACAAAGGGTATTCCGGTCAATTTTAACTCTAGCCATAGATGGTTTCGCGGGCCAAATTTTATAACGGACGACCCTGAGACGTGGCCAAAGGAAAGGCAGGTCTCGGCGCCCCCACCCCCTTCAGGGGAAGAAAGATCTACTAAGCTAGTATTCGTCATATGTAGGCACGAACACTACCTGCCGGAGGTAGAACGTTTTTCGAACTATAATAGGCTGTTGCGCGCTACGGCCACCGTCCTTCTCGCCGCTGAGGGTTTTAAAGCCAATCTACTCAAAAAGAAAGCAGACAAAGAGCTAAGAAATGACCACATCAAGCTCGCTGAGTTGTTGCTCATACGACGTAGTCAACGCATGTCTTTTCAAGAAGAGATACAACGAGCAGAGGCTGGGCGACCCATGCAGAAGAGCTCTACAATAAACAAACTCGCCGTTGAATTGAAGAACAGCATTTTGTACCTTGACAGCCGTATAACCGAAGATAGAAAGCAACGACTGCCTATTCTACACGTTAAAGAAGCATATACTAAGCTGTTAGTGCATCACACGCACGCAGTACTGAACCACGGCAATCACTACACAGTAATGAACGAGCTACAACAGAAGTATCACATCGTAGGATTGCGCGGCGCTCTACGCTATATATGCAACAAATGCCAGTGGTGCCGGACCTTTAAAGGGCTACCACACAAGATCCCTGAAGGCGACTTACCTATAGAAAGGCTAACATATAATCAACCGCCCTTCACAGCTGCCGCGGTCGATTACTTTGGACCTATGTTCGTGACTATTGGCCGACGCCATGAGAAAAGGTGGGGCGCACTCTATACGTGCCTCACCACACGCGCAGTTCATATGGAGTTGGCTCCCTCTCTAACAGCCTCCTCTCTCATTCTCACTCTGAGGCGCATGATGGCACGTCGTGGTACGCCAACAGTTATATATAGCGACAACGGAACGAACATGATAGGTGCAGAGCGCGAAATCGCAGACGCCATAAGAGACAGCGACGCCCAGATGAACGCATTCGTGACGAGCAAAAGTATCATATGGAAAAAGGTACCAGCTGGAGCTCCGAACATGGCGGGCGCGTGGGAAATTCTCGTACGTCTGATAAAAGCCGCATTGAAAGTAACGCTGAAGGAGAAATTTCCTCCTGAAGAAATTCTGCATACATTACTACTGGAGGCAGAGCACGTAGTGAATTCTAGACCACTGACACCGGTGAACCCCAACCTCGAGGAAGAGGCACTGACCCCCAACCACTTTCTTATTGGGAGGTCGAATGGGATAGCACCGTTTGGGACGTTCGTAGATCATAAGATTACTCCCAAGTCGTGGAAAGCAGCTCAGGCGATGGCAGACGTATTTTGGTCTCGATGGCTCATCGAATACAAACCAACACTGAAGACACGTCAAGCACACTACTCGCAGCAAGACAGCATCAAGGTCGGCGACGTCGTCCTGATTGTAGACCAGACTATGCCTAGAGGAACTTGGCCCCGAGGCATAGTGACTTCCGTCTTACCAGGCCCGGACGGCCGGATTAGAGTAACGGAAATCAGAACAACAAAGGGTCTAATGCGTCGCCCAGCTTCTCGCCTCATCGTCATAACAACAACATAGTTATATAAGTGCTATCGCACGAGGGGGAGAATGTAAAACGTAGCTAGGTAGACTAAGTTTTAATTGTTGTTACGCGACTTTCTCTTTCTTTCTCATTTGATAACTCTATGTATTGTCTCTTTTCTTCACATAAAAATTTGGGTTTGTTTTGTTTTATTTACCAATCGTAGTAAGTACATAATTAAATAATGGCTGTTTGCAGAATAATATGTACCTAGTTTTTAAGCATTTCATATGTTTTTATTTTACATATGTAAATAAATGATGACTTGCTATCCCTCTCACTCCTAACCCTCCTACCATTGGTCTAAATCAAATCCCACAAAAACACTATGTGGGTAGAAGTTTTTCCTCAGAAATTTTCTACCTTCATCTTCCCGCTCGCGCTGCTGCGATAACGCTATAAAATAGCACGCGCGGCTTCCAAGCCATTCTACTCTACAGCACCGCAGCGACAACACCTCTCCCCTCCTCTTCGTGTAGCAAGCAGTAAAATCAAGAAGTGTATTTTTCATTTCCGCGCCATAATAGAAATCAGTCAGTAGTAAATTCAAGCAACAATACAGTCCACTACGTTCAACAGGTATACTTATGATAAGTTTTCAATTAGGTAATGTAAATCCCTCGCCATTCCTCCCTATTAACGGCAAGTTCCTTCCAACCCGGTTTAAATGCGTCGAAGTCGTCCCACCATCTCCTCCTCGGTCGGCCTCTGCATCTATATCCATCCGGCGGAACCCAATGGGTGACGATTTGGGCCCATCGTTCCGGATGCATACGGCAAACATGACCCAGTGGCCAGTGAGCCCAGTCCCATTTAAGCCTTGCCGTCTTGGCCCCCACGTCTGCAACACGAGTTTTGGAACGCAGTGCCGTGTTTCTAATGCGATCAGTTTAAATTGATTAATAATAAAAAAATTGTTTCAGCTTAGGCAAAAAATGTTTTGTATGCCCGGATGTCAAGCTGTTTTCCTCTACAGGGGTTGATTTTTGAATCTCACCTGGTGACTAAATTCTCATCCATGACATTGATATCACTATTTTTGCCAAAAGCCTTATTTTTGAATGTCATACCCGTCTACTAACATGTAGCTAATTTGCGTTTCTGTCATAGACAAGCATGTCAACGTAGTAGATTGAGGTTAGCTGTCACTGCCAGTGGTCAAGAAGTCACTCAGTGATCTTTTTTACGAGTGGGTGGGGGCATTCGTATATTTGATATCATAGGAATGAGAATTAGTCACCGATTAGATTCAAAAATCGGCCCCGGTCGCATTTCTCAACTGCTTCTGGTGAAATTGTGTGAGCACGTTTGATAATTATTATGGTTTTTTTTTTGTCAATTCATTATTCGAAATTGAGCCAGTAGTAAAACAAATATACTTTAACATCAGCGTCGCAAATGGTGCGTAAAACGTTATTTTTCTCCCGTTAGCATCTTCCTATATTGTAATGGAGTGAGAACCGTAAATTCTGGCAACGAAGATTTGTGTCGTGTGTGAGAGCAATTTATTTTACGAGAAACGAGAATATTGCGCCCGGGAGGCAATTAACACTAGGTTGCTATATAATGTAATTGATTGTATTGTGGTGGCAATATTAACAGAAAGTTACGAGTGAATGTTGTAATTTTTTTGCTGTTTTTAGATTTACTTTTTTGCAAATTCGTGTGGGTGCGTAAGTACGAGTGTCTGTGTGTTGTGTACTTGTGTACGTGCATCTGTGTATAACTCGGAAGCGCTATTAATTAGATTTATTGATTTATGACTTTTATTGAAACAAGATATATCTATTTTTATTACTAAGTAGTTTAGTAAACTATGTTATACGAGTAGTATTAATATTGGTCATGGTGACATCGTATCATTTATTAAGTAAATGTTGCATTAGAGAGCACTTTGTTCCTTATAGCTATTGTCTTTAGAGCCTCTAGTGTAATTGACGACAGAAAAAAAAATGTATGAGAATTTGTTTGTTGTCAATACGTGCCACCAGTGGCGCTGCCAATGTCACGTAAAATCGAATAGTTGTCGAGTTTGTATGATGTTTGGAACAGCGCCCGCCCGTGAGCGTATTTGGAACTAAAATTTAATATGAGGTTTCTCGATCTCGATACGATAACCGTAACATTACGCAGCATTCGTAAAATCGTGCTCGACCCTCTGGCCTCGTCACATAATATTTGTATTAAGTACAATGGTACTTACAGACTTAAGGTTTCTGAGAATCGTAAATCAAGTGACAACAAAGAGTGAGTTAAGACTGTCAGATCAACCTGGCTCTTCGGCTTACCAATTATTAGCTATTCGCAGATTATGTCAGCTGGGCCACTGCCGAGAAACACGCCACTTGTAAAATAAATAACCTAACCTAACCAACTTGGAAAAGTTGAACGGCTAAACCGATTTTTGTAAAACTTAGCTTAGAAGCATCTCGATTTAACTAGCTTTCGACCAAAAAAAGCCACGTCCAAATCCGTCCATCTGTTTAGGAGCTATACGATGCTACGGGCAGATACACAGATACACCCACACACAGATATCTACACACATACACATGTCAAATAACCTTACTGACTTCGACACTGACCTAGATAACATAGATTATATTATATTATTGTTTCTAAAATGCGGTTTTTTTTTTCTCTCTTAATCTTTTAATGACAGAGTGAGGTTTCTTTGTGTAATTTGTCTGTGGTTACGTATTGTAATGTAACTTGTTTTTAGAAAAAATGACTTTGTGCCAAGTTTCTTGCGGCGCATTCTTCTTGGCAATCATGGTCTTTCCGAAAGCGCTGGTAGACTCAAAATAATGACGAGTAAAAGAGCATTCAACTGCCTATTTGCTGAATAAAATTTTGATTTTGATTTTGATTTGATTACCTATTTAATAGTATACTGTTCCAATTATTTATTGTATTTTTTATGCTATTGACATCGTAATTATTTTCATATTTTAGCATGTTGTATGCCATCAAAACGGCATAGTGAAAAGTTATACAAAATGGGTAATTTGTTAAACTTTTGTATACTTACCTACCTGTGTTTGACACATAAATTATTCCTACTTTCTTACTCTTTAACCGACTTCAAAAAAAGCAGGAGGTTCTTAATTCGTCGGGATGTTTTTATTTAAATTTATATTCCCCGATTACTCCAAGCTTGACCGATTTCGAAAATTCTTTTTTTGTTTGAAAGGGTATTCTTCTAGCTGGTCGTATTGTCATCAAGTCAGGATCTGATGATGGGATCCCAGGGAAATCGAGGGCAACCCTCAAATTTTATAGGCACGTATCATGTGTTTCATATATTTTCTAAAGCTATTCAAGTACTTGCGTCTGGTAGTCATCATATCGTGTTGATTAGGTGTTGATGGAAGGTACAACTCCTTAACATTTAGGAGTTGGAGGACAATTCTTAAAATATTAACTGACCTTAAAATTGTGAAATAAAAATCTTTTAAAAAAACCTTAAAAAAACCATAAAATAATCCTCTAACCTGCCTTGTGTTTCATGGCATGACTTCATATTTTGCCAGGCCATGAAACTCAAGGCTTTAGAGGATTATTTTATATTTTTTTATGGTTTTTTTTTGAAGGCGGGTTGACTTTTTTTTATAACACCCCTCTTGTTGCGTGGGGGTTAAAAAATCAGCGTTTCTTCACAACTGCACCCTCTGCCTCAACAGCCGCGCCTACGGTTATCACCCAACTTCGGCCTTTGATCACCGACGTGTCATTGCCACAATGACGATCACGCAAACTTCGCTAATAGGGCGACGCTGAAGAGAATCTTATTAGCAAAGTGTTTGCGCCACCATTACTCAGGATCCGGTGCGTTAGAGTTTTCGATAGGTTTCGGTTTAGGCTAACCGGTGTATTGTGGACGAGTCTACGTACACAGATAAGGTAAGCGTCCACATGTCGGTATCGTACGCAACGCACGCATCGCACGCAACGATAACCTAACCTAACCAACTTAGAAAAGTTGAAAATTCCCTGACATTGTCATTTCAAAGTTCAATATCTCAAAAACGGGTGAACCGATTTTAATGAAACTTAGCTAAGAACCATCTAGATTAAAATATCTTTCGACTGAAAAAACCGCATCAAAATCGGTCCACCCGTTTGGGAGCTATGATGCCACAGACAGATACACAGATACACAGATACTCATGTCAAACTTATAACACCCCTCTTTTTTGTCGGGGGTTAAAACTATTCCAATGTGCAATGCGTATACCTACGATGCGGACAGGTGGACGCACTTATATGAGTTTCTATACAAAGAACACAACGATCCGTTGCGTACGATACCAACAAGTGGACGCTTACCTTTAGGCAATGATGTTATAACACGAACCAACCACCCTCTGGACACCGCATCTTATATAATTGGAAAGTCATTACGAAAAAAGTCGCGGTGAGCGGGCCGGGGAAATGTGTCGTGATTGGTTCATAGCTTGTCATGTCGCTTGTTATCTGGTCGAAAGTGAGCCGCGATTGGTGGCTACTAAGATTTATAGGTGCAAATGAGCACATGCGTTTTGGAAACGTTCGCTCTGACATTTGGTGTCCAGAGGGTGGTTGGTCCGTGTGTTATAAGTAAAGACTTCATATGCTCACAAAACAATCGAAAAACATGTTCCGAACATTTTGACATTTGCGCGCAATTTTGGACCTTATTTGAGAGACATAGTGACCAAAGAGGCTAAAATTGGTAACCTTCTCCGCGCTCCATTTTCGGCGTGCTGATGACACATCTAACTCTTTGTTATATAAGCTTAGATTTAAGTAAATTTCATTGCGTTCTTTTTTACAAGTTTACGAGTGAACACCGCGTATCACCTCCACAGCAACAAATAATAAGAAACACCCTCGATTCCAAATCCGGCCGTGCAAGCTGAGAATCGATGCGACATTCGGACCGTTTTCTTTATTTATGACCATACAAGCCATAAAAATCGACCAGCCGGCCCGAAATTCAATTTAGTATTTAATATTCTGCTGCACAGTGTGTAAATATAACGTTAGCGGATGGCGGTGCGGCAATAACTTCCCTAAACGACCTTAGTTACGATAAACAGCTGAGTTTAAGATTTAACGCGCCCTCTGTGCTGTGGCGGACAAAAATGAGGACAATTATGGCTATGTAGTCGTGCATTAATGAATTTATAACCTAACCAACTTAGGTAAGTGGAAAAACCCCCGACATTGTTATTTCAACGTTCAGTATTTCAAAAATGAGTCGACCGATTTCAATGAAACTCAGCTAAAACCATCTCGATTACATCTTTTGATTAAAAAAAACCGTATCTAAATCGGTCCATCACTGGCTGATCAACGCCCAGCCCAAACCCCTGGATCTAGAAAGCTGAAATTTGGCATAGAGATACCTTTTATTGTACGTCAGGGATAAGGTTTAAGGCCGAGGCATTTTTAACCCCCGACGAAAAAGAGGGGTGTTATAAGTTCGACATATGTATCTGTGTGTCTGTGTATCTGTCTGTTGCATCATAGCTCCCAAATGGGTGGACCGATTTCAATGCGGTTTTTTTTTTCAATCGAAAGCTAGTTTAATCGAAATGGTTCTTAGCTAAGTTTCATTAAAATCGGTTCACCCGTTTTTGAAATATTGAACTTTGAAATGATAATGTCGGGGGTTTTTCAACATTTCTAAGTTGGTTAGGTTATGAAATCAGCTCCCGCCTCCACTAATACAGCTCTACAGCATGTTTGGGTAGATATAAGCAGGAATGTATATGAGAATAGTATTAAGCCTTTAGTTACTAATCTCATGAGAAGACAGAGAACGAAGCACGGCACTAAGTCAGCGAGGCACGTGACACGTTAACGTACGTGCCATAAGTGCTCAATTCCGGTTTAAACTGGTCTGTTCCGGTTTAAAGTGTTCCATTTACTAGCTAGATGGCAGTCGCGCTTTGTTTAGTAAAGAGCCTGCCAGTTTGCTCCCGTAGAAAATGCAGCCACCACCAAGATAACCTAACCAACTTAGAAGAGTTGAAAAACCCCCGACATTCTCATTTCAAAGTTCAATATTTCAAAAACGGCGAACCGATTTTAATTAAACTTAGCTAAGAACCATCTCGATTAAACTAGCTTTCGATTAATTGAAAGCGGTTTATCCGTTTGGGAGCTATGATGCCATAGACTGATACACAGATACACCCCTCTTTTAAGTAAGAGCTAATGTAACTTGTTTTTAGAAAAAAATACTTTGTGCCAACTTTCTTGCGGAGCATTCTTTTTGGCAATCATGGTCTTTCCAAAAGCGCTGGTAGACTCAAAAAAAATGACCTGCTAAAGAGCATTCAACTGCCTATTTGCTGAATAAAATTTTGAATTTGAATTTGAATTTGGAACTAGCCAATTTTGTAATGTTTCACGGGGGCATAAGCTACTTTCATTATAAGATTACCTATACAATTTATTGAATCAGGCGTTACTTTGCGGAGGTCCATATTTATGAACTAAAAAACAATTTTCTTTGCATTGTCATTGTATGTTAAAAAACAATTACTTTGCTCACCCGCGACTACTTCCACTACAAGTGGAAGTGGAGTTAGTAGAAGTGGTGGCATGTTGAGCGGTTGTTGTTGTGCTTCGTAAATGGCCTCGTGGAGAGTGCCGAAACGCGTCAGCGTTTAGTATATTGGTGGTGGTGATAGTTGGGTCTGTGTGGCATGTGTTGATTCGTGTAGCAGTGGAGGCGGAGGTGTTGCATGGAAACATACATTTGCCGCACAGATATAACTATTTGTCATTAGTGGTCGCGGGTGAGCAAATTAATTGTTTTTTAGTTTACTTACAACACTGAAAAATCCCAGTAAGCGAAATCCTTCACGCCCTACTGGTTAAGGCGGTCGGTTTGGTGAAGCGAAAACCCCTGTACCTTTTCCTTGACCTTTGTTATACGGAACCCTTATGACAGGGATGGTAACGCGATCCCCCCCCTGACAAAAAATATGACAGGTCACGACCGCATCGGTCATGAGATACGTTTAGCTGTGTGCGTGGTTTGCGTTTGTGTGACGGTTTTGTTAGGGTAACGTGGTCACTGGGCAACAAGGATCACTTCTATCATGCTTTCTACCTGTCCGTTTGTTCGGCGGCATAACTCAGAGATTTGCTACTACAAAGCTGTTATTTGATAAGGATATTAATGATGATGACGGAGTGGTATAAGATAACCTTAAAATCATGTTTTTAGGGTAACAGTAGAGTAAATTGCGTTAATTGTAATGTATTGTACGTCAATTGGGGGTGTTTTTTTTCTTCTTCTTTATCGCATAATGTGAGGTGTCGTTGGTTAAGTCTATCAAAAATATCGAGGGCGTGTTTTTAGCATTTGTGTGACATTTTTATTTTAGTGTGCGTTTGTAGGAACGTAACAAATTTTGACAAGAGCGTAGACCTGTGCGGAGGGTCGAGCATGACTTTACGAATGCTGCGTAATGTAAAATCGAATAGTAAACGTTGTCGAGTTTGTATGACGTTTGGAACTAAAATTTAGTACGAGGTTTCTCGATCTCGATACGATAACCGTAACGTTACGCAGCATTCGTAAAGTCGTGCTCGACCCTCTGTACAATACAATACAATACAATACTATACAATACAAGAACTCTTTATTGAAAATACGTAATAAACAAAACAAAAAAAAGGTACAGAAAATGCAAGGTAGCAATGGGCGGCCTTATCGCTACATAGCGATCTCTACCAGGCAACCATAACGGAATAGGAATAAAGTGCGTACGTACGTAGTGCTGTACGTATGTGTTCCTCGTCCCCCTCAAAAAGTGACAGAAAAATTGTAGTGGCTTAAGGCGCCTCCCGTCTGTCTGCTTTATGGCTAACGCACTTCACGTTCGTATTATTATCCAAAGTTCAGACAATTTATAAGCAAAAGTCCCAAAATCAATTACGGAACTCTTGGCACTGTTCGGTTCACGGTAAGCCGTCGGCTGTCACTGTCAACCGCGGATTTTCACGGGGCTTCGGCACACCTAATACCGGTATGGGGGCCGTTATTAAAATACCGGTTCTCCTCATACCGGAAGGAAGTGATGTCATGGAAGGGTACTCAGAACAGATGAGGGTTCAAACGGTGAATTTTTAATTGATTGAGCGAATTAGTAATGTAGCTTTGGGTTTACTGAATGTGTTTGTAATGTGGATTACCTCAACAGAGAAAGTTCTAATACTCGTAAAAATCATGAAAACATTTTTTTGTACGTTCGCGAAAAAATGGCAATGAAAGCAATAAAGCATTAGTGCGAAAAATCTAACTTTCTGCACGATACATGGCCACAAAAAGTACCTCTTTTCGAGCAACTGTATTGCAAACGAATATTTTGGCGTTTATAAGTCCTCCACCTATACAGTTGGCCCCGGATAAAAGGCACAATAAAAGTTAGGGATTTTATTGTAGTTTTAAGTACAGCAAGCTGGATATAATTTATACTTTGTTTACATTTTCACGTTTTCGTTAGACATTTTGAGCATAATTTTGTTAGTTTATCAAGAAATGTTATAAAGATAGTGCTAAATACTAAATTTGTCCAACAATATGGATGCCCGGAACCGTATACCATTAATTTTGTCCCGCACAACACAAACATTTTTTGCGATTATGAGGGCGGGAAGGAGACGGAACCCGAAATTCGTTACAATTACACGAAGGTGCGAAAGAGGCAGACGTTCGGCGAATGGCCATTATTTTAACAGAGTCTTAATGGTAACGACCAATTATTTGTGCTATTATCTCAGTGAATTTGAAATTTAATTAAACTGGCTTAGTACCGAGTTATTTGGTGTAGTTAAAAATAAATAGACCCATTTTGTAACTGCTCTCCGAGGTAAGCTTTTGAGCAGACAATTTAGTCATTCCCAAATATCTAATCTATTTCTTATGAACTAAAAACAATTACTATGCTCACCCGCGACCACTAATGACAAATAGTTATATCTGTGCGGCAAATGTACGCTCAACATGCCATTCTTCCACTACCATGCATGCATGGTGGCATGTTGGCGGTTTTTGTTGTGCTTCGTAAATGGCCTCGTGGAGAGTGCCGAGACGCGTCAGCGTTTAGTTTAGTGGTGGTGGTGATAGTTGGGTCTGTGTGGCATGTGTTGATTCGTGTAGCAGTGGAGGCGAAGGTGTTGCATGGAAACAGATTTGCCGCACAGATATAACTATTTATCATTAGTGGTCGCGGGTGAGCAAAGTAATTGTTTTAGTTCATAAATATAGACCTCCGCAAAGTAACGCCTGATTCAATAAATTAACCTATTTCTTGTTTTGATCTACTGACGATAATAGTAGTTTATGTAACTGTTACATAATGAGTGTTTAAAGGTCTAATGTAGAGTTGCATACATTAATTTATCTACACACACATATTATAAGTACTCTAAAATGGGTTCAGAAGTCGAAGGCATATTATACCCATACCTGTCACGTATTTGACTGTTTTTTTTAATCATAGACAAACATTCCGAGCTGACGTTTCGTATCGATTGTTTTTTTATATTGTAGATTATGTTGGTCTTTGAATGTGTTTCAAACTTGAAACCCTTAACAATATGGAACTCGATGTCGTAACGACTTTTCGTTACTGCTAGCGACAGCAGTAATGAAGCTGGTCATTTGATATGGACATTTGGACTTTTGATATGACTGTGCATAGATAAACACATCTATCTCTATCTTAAGCAGCGAACTAGAAGATTATGGAAGCAAAACTAAAATACTACTTACTACATCGGCGCACGAAAGTAAGACCCTATATAAAATATGACACGCATAACTACGACGCACGTACAGTCGTACACATGACACTCACACATCTAAAATCGCAGCTCGCCAATGAGCGGCGACACGCGTCGGCTGGGCTCGGCATTTCTAACCAAGGTCCTCCAACTATCCCGCTCAGCGAGGACGGTTTGTGTCGTCAAGTATGGGTTTTTAAAATGTTTACTCACTTAGGTAATTTTAGTCTTTTTCGTATCCGTACCTATGGTTTCTACACCACCCCACGACACATAATTATTAGTTTGCGCAAAACGCTATACCTAATATTCACACTCTCTTTAGAGTTAAACTAGCTACAGCCGGCTTATTATTTTCAAGGAACGCCACATTGTATAGAACATCGGCAGTCCTCTTCGTTTTATCGTCCTTGAATAAAGGTTAGTAAAGTTTAAGCAAACACGAACTTTAACTAGTTGCCGTTTGTTTAACAAGCTCGCACTTTTGAACTAGGCGTAGTTTGGGAACAATATTACCCTGTATTTTGAGTGAATTGTAGCTACCGTAGCGCCATACGTGGATGACGTCATCACTGTTCTACATCGCGCTTATGAAACATTACCATGATATTCGGGAATTAATAGCGTGAAAAATATATTTAAATTTAAAAACCCCGACGTTTCCTGAGTCCCGAGGAAGTCCCCAGTATCATGATAATATGTGAAAATCGCGAAACCATAAATCAGTATGCGCTGACGAAGTTTTTTTTATTTTTTCTAATACCTACGACCAAGGAAGGCAAACGAGCAAGTGGTACTGGCGGTAAATGATCACCACTACCCTAAAGTCAGTTGCATAAATAACAGTTTTAAATGATTCGCAGTTAATTGCATTAGTTGGTGGGTTGGGTTGGTGGTTGGTGATTAATCTCGGCCAATATCCCGTTTTCATTATGTCTAATGCGGTTGATTAATTCATTAATTTATTTATTCAGAAACAATACAGACATTGTGTATGAAATAGGTACAGTTTAAAATTTCTTACATTATTAAACACAAATTAGCTAGGGTACTAGATTTAATAGAAATTCACTGTAATGTTTAAATTCTTATAATACATTATTATTATTATTATTTTCCATGTATTTTCTTAAATTTTTACGAACTATCCCGAACGAAAATCTCTTCAATGCTGTAAAAACATCCTCTCAATAAGAATGCCTTCAACCTTCTATGAAATACTCTATAATTAGTAATATCCTTTAGATTAGTGGGCAGTTTGTTAAAAATTGCATAAATACAACTTCCAACCCTCTTTCTTCGGACTTGTCTCTAGGCGTAACATCAGCCTGGAGAGAGATATCTCTATTGGAGTCTTCCCTAGGTGTAGTTGGCATGGCGGCGCGCAGTGTGCGACTCTCTGCCACTGTATCGTGCTCTCCCAGAGAAAGGATTACGGGCTGAACTCGACTTATGGACGTGAGTGTTCTGTTTTGTTTGACTAAGATTGAGTCTCACGGCACCTATACCTAGTTTCATACGAATATAACCTTCAAGTTTCTAATATAACTGAAAGTAGGTATCCCATAGGTTTCGATTCCACGGCAATTTCTATAAAAATAGTTTTATTAAAGGACGTATCTTTGATGGTGTTGAGTTTCTGAGCTACAAGAAATTGCGGGATTGAATATTGATGTTAATTTTAACTTCCTACCTCCACTCGTTTCAGAGTAACAGACAGACAAACAGACAGGAGGACAACAAAGTTATAAGGTTTCCATTTCGTCTTTTTGAGGTACGGAACCCTAAAAATACTATCATTGCCCTTTCACGTCGCAACAAACAACTGGAACGTGGTTCGCGTCAAAGTGTCAAGTACCGCGTCATAGTTTTTGCCGATAGGTGCCGCCAGAGGCGCTGATAATTAGATTGAGACGTTAACGCGGACACGTTCGAGACGTTACGATTAAACTAGCTTTCGATTGAAAAACCGCATCGAAATCGGTTCACCGTTTGGGAGCTATGATGGCACAGACAGATACACAGATACACATTCATCATCATCATCATCAGCCTATTTACGCCCCACTGCTGGGCACAGGCCTCCTCTCAGAATGAGAGGGCTTGGGCTATAGTTCCCACGCGGGCCCAGTGCAGATCGGGAACTTCATACACACCATTGAATTGCTTCGCGGGAGTGTGCATGGTTCCTCACGATGTTTTCCTTCACCGAAAAGCTCATGATAAATTACAAATGTAATTTCGCACATAAATTCCGAAAAATTCAAAGGTGCGAGCCGGGGTTTGAACCCTCGACTCTCTGCTTCTAGGTCAAACCACTAGGCTATTACGGCATTGTTACGGCAGATACACATTACACATGTCAAGCTTACAACACCCCTCTTTTTCCTTGGAGGTTAAAAATTACACTAGAGAAATCCCCCGTTGTTTTACACCTAAAGCCACAGGAGTACAGGCCTGTGGCTTTCACATTTTTATGCAGGCGCATGTGTGTCAATAATGTCAAACTGCATACAAATAATGACACAAGCATGTAGCCCTGAAATGTGTCAAAAATATGTATTTTTTTTGTTGGTACTAAGTATCCCAAATGTAAATTCACCTTGAAAGGTAAACGTTCAAACATCAAGGAGCATTTTCATGAAATTTAAGCTAGTGCGAATTCCCAACTTACCGTAGAATTTAATACTTGTGCACACAAGTTCAAGTTTCAGCTGAAAATGGAGTAGGAAGTTTCAATAACACAGAACTGTTCTTGACAGAAAGAAATTCATCCCTTTGTATGGGAACCGAGCGTGTAACATTTCGCGTCGGTATTCTGACGTCACCACCGTGAATTAGTGAGGAAATACCCCAGTCAACCCGAAGCCGTGATAGCCTAGTGGTTTGACCTATCGCCTCTGAAGCAGAGGGTCGAGGGTTCAAACCCCGGCTCGAACCTCTGAATTTTTCTGAATTTATGTGCGAAATTACGTTTATAATTTATCATGAGCTTTTCGGTGAAGGAAAACATCGTGAGGAAACCTTGCACACACCTGCGAAGCAATTCAATGATGTGTGTGAAGTTCCCAATCCGCACTGGGCCCGCGTGGGAACTATAGCCCAAGCCCTCTCATTCTGAGAGGAGGCCTGTGCCCAGCAGTGGGACGTAAATAGGCTGATGATGATGATGATCACCCCGGTCAACAGCTCCAACATTTTTGGTGGTGTTTGAACAGTCAATTGTTTAACAATACGGGAGTTTGTTTTTATAAACTTGCCAACTTAGAAAAGTTGAAAAACCCCCGACATTGTGACTTCAAAGTTCAATATTTCAAAAACGAGTTAAGCGATTTTAATGAACGTTAGCTAAGAACCATCTCGATTGAACTAGCTTTTGATTAAAAAAAACGTATCGAAATAGGTCAATACGTTTGGGAGCTATGGCGCCACAGACACCGATAGACGGGTCAAACTTGTAACACCCCTCCTTTTCGTCGGGGTTTAATGACGTCGCGTGCGAAAAACGGTAGGGAGCTGGGGATCGATTTTTGAATCACACCCGGTGACTTAATTCAGTGATTTCTAACTCACCGGTGACTAAAATTGTCATGCCTATGATATCAAATACGAATGCCCTCACCCACTCGTAAGCGAGATCACAGAGTGACTGCTTGACCACTGGCAGCGACAGCTAACCTCAATCTACTAGGTTGATATGGTTGTCTAAGACAGAAACACAAATTAGCTGCATATTAGTAAACGGGTATGACATTTAAAAATAAGGCTTTTGGCAAATAGTGACATCAATGTCATGGATGGAGAATTTAGTCACCAAGTAAGATTAAAAAATCGATCCCCCAGGAACGCGTTGAGGTTCTCAGCCTTTCTTTTCAGCGTGCGAGCTACAATGCTCTTTCCTTCTATCCTGATGTAGTTCTGTGTTCAGTAGCGCCGCCGGAACGTCGGTTCGGCGACGGTTCGTTTTATCAAGTTTTACTCGAGTGAAAAATCTCGTTTGCTCTACGAGCGCGAGCTGGTTAAAACGAGCTGCCTTTACACCGAACGAATGACAAAATCGGTGTTTTCATTGAAGCGGATTGGAGTAAAGACGTGCAGAGTTGACCAGTGCCCTTAGTGTAATCATCATCATCCGCCTATTCTTGTCCACTGCTGGACATAGGCCTCCCCTAATGAGCGCCATAGCGCCCTGTCTTCAGCTTCCCGCATCCAGCATCTGCTTGCAGTCTTTCGCAGATGGTCATCCCACCTGGCCGGAGAGCATCCTACACTACGTTTGCCGAGTTGCGGTCTCCACTCAAGTACACGTTTACCCCAACGGTTGTCGGTTCTTCGTGAGATATGGCCGGCCCACTGCCACTTCAGCTTGCTAATTCTTTGAGCTATGAGTGTAATCAAACAGCACAAAATACGTCTCGATCGCGTTTGCGTTAAAGTGTAAAATAGTATGAGAATTGTTAAACGCGAACGCGATCGAGACGTATTTCTTGGCCTGGTCGGCGATTTCACTAAGCGCTATGAGCCTCTAGTGTGAATATTGATCTACGAAAACGTCTCGATTGGGTTTGAGTATTGACAACAAAGTAGTCTCATAGTATTTGACACTTTTTTGGTGGTCGATTACACTAGGCGCTCAGAGGCCCGAGTATACGAATATTCGAATTCGAGTCGGCGTAATTAATATGTATACATTCATGCCAAATTACAGCTTTCTAGTATCAAAAGTTTCTGAGCTATGCCGCAGGTATGCCCAGACAGACGGACAGATGGACATGGTGAAACTTATAGTTGTTGTTGAGTTGACCTTGTTGTACAGACAGCAGCAAAAGTGTTGCTTAACCAAAGCGTCTATAACAATAGAGCCGCGCTTAGGTCATTGTGACCGCTTCGGTTGCTTAGCTACTTCTGCTGCTGACTGTACATAACAAGCATTTCGTATTTCATGACAGACATAAACTACGAATAATTTGTTCCCTTATTAAAGATATTTGTTTAAGACTTTGAGCAGGAAAGGAATGGAGATGTTAACGCGCGATTTCCCCTCTGCCAAAACTCTAACATTAAGTCTGACCAAAATGATAAGGGTCTGTTGTGCGTGTTTTTGGCATTTGTGTGACAGTTTTGTTTTAGTGTAAGTTTGTAGGAACGTAACAAGTTTTGACATGAGCGCAGACGTTTGCTCTACGTGTGTGTTCCTCGTCCCCCTCAAAAAGTGGCGAATAAATTGTAGTGCACAGATAAACCAAAGGCACTTCCCGTCTGTCTGCTTTATGGCTTAAGACAACCAGATAAGTAATCCTTTGTGGTATTATTTTAGTAATTTTCGTCTTATTTGACTGTATATTGTTCGCGGTATTTCTCTACTTCAATGTGCTAATCCTTGTCAATGAATTCCCAAGCCTACTCCATCTGAAAGGGTAGTTATTACAAATTTCAGATTAGCCCGCGACAGTGATTGACGGCTGTATACAATATGTATGAAATAATATTTAGTAGCTCAATGGCATTCGGTTGGTTTACATTATTCATCCAATTTGACTTCGTTTGACGTTTTATGAATAGAAATGTCGAATTGCTTGATAAAATGTCGAAATTATTGGATGTGACAAATTTAGTAATTTCAGAGTTGTACTTTTATAAAAGATGAAATCCTCTGTTGAGAATGAGCGTAACCCATTCTGGTGTAATAGTCTTTGTTTTTTTTAGGATTCCGTACCTCAAAAAGAAAAAAACGGAACCCTTATAGGATCACTTTATTGTCCGTCTGTCTATCTGTCTATCAAGACCCTTTTTCTCTGGAACGCGTGGAGGTAGCATGCTGAAATTAATAACAAATACTCAAACCTGCGGTCCCTTAAAGCCGTGAAAATATCAAGCATCTAAGTCAACGCAATCAAAAGATACAGTCATTAAAAAAGTCGATTCCATACAAATTGCTGTTTTTTGAAAACCTAAAGGGTACTTCCAGTTGTCCTAGAAACTTGAAATTTGGTATGAAGCTCTTATAGCACAACCACTCCAAAAAGTCTCAAAATCTAAAATTTTTATGTCTATCTGTAGATTTCGCAGACCAATATAAGTTGACCCCACACTGCGTACAATTTGCTTAGAGCAGGGCTCTGCTTACACTGGACTTCTTAAAACACTCGGGAAAAGCGTTAAAATCTTTCTACGGAACCCTCGTGCGCGAGTCCGACTCGCACTTGGCCGGTTTTTTTTTATTTAAAATTTCTCTACCGGGCACGTCCTCAGTCGGTCCCCCAATGTTGAGGATCGTGACCCCGACGAACTCCATCAACAGCCTTCCTCCACTCGCTCCGGTCTTGCTTGATTGCTGCGCCAATGCTCAAATCCAGATTTTCAGAGATTTGGTCAGACCATCGTTTCGGACTACGCCCCCTTGGTCGTTTTCCTTCCACTTTTCCGGACATGTAAACCAATATAATAAACCGCAGGGCTTTGAAACAATACCAATATACCCGCACACTAACGACATAACAGCATCTACCCATTTCGTCAGTCAGCCCGTGATCATGATTCATGTAATTGCGTCGAAATATCGGGAGCTCGTCAAACCTATTAGGTATTCGCGGTCAATATCCCGTTGTCATTATGTCTACAGTCCTAGCCTTATCATACCTAAATCAGTCCTGCGAGAAATGTGCCCCGCCCACTGCCACTTAAGTTTCGCAGTTCTTCGGGCTATGACGGTAATCTTACATAATTATACTTGGACTACCTACATTACAATATCGAAAAAAAAAAGTTTCTTTGTTATTCCGGAAACTTAGACCGCGCCTCCCGTTATAGCAATGTTCTGTTACTTCAAAATAAATATCACCATCAGCCTATTTACGTCCCACTGCTGGGCACAGGGCCTCCTCTCAGAATGAAAGGGCTTGGGCAGGTTTCGTCACGATGTTTTCCTTCACCGAAAAGCTCATGATAAATTGTAAATGTATTTTCGCACATAAATTCCGAAAAACTCAGAGGTGCGAGCCGGGGTTTGAACCCACGACCCTCTGCTTGAGAGGCCATAGGTCAAACCAGTAGGCTATCGCGGCTTTTTAAAAATCGGTTAATATACGGTGTAACAATCAGCCATCTTGTCGCAAAGAGGCGCTTCAAGCCCTCCAGCCGCAACTGTTGCTATCTGTTGCCTCAGCTTAAAGCTGAAGCGAGCCACAGTTTAAAGGTTAGACGGTAAGCTATCACCGCTGTATTGCAACTTAAAACTGAGAAGTTATAATACCGTCTTTATACGCGACACCAGTACTATGTCGTCTGTTGCTAGGATATTAAGCTATAACCAACTTAGAAACGTTGGAAAACCCCCTGATCTGATTTTAATAAAACTTAGCTAAGAACCATCTCGATTAAACTAGCTTTCCATTTAAAAAACCGCGTCAAAATCAGTCCACTTGTTTGGGAGCTATGATGCCACACGCAGAGGGTCGATCACGACTTTTCGAATCCTGCGTCACGTAAAATCGAATAGCAAACGCTATCGAGTTTACATGACGTTTGGAACAGCGCCCGCCCGTGAGCGTATATGGAACTAAAATTTTGTATGAGGTTTGTCGATCTCGATACGATAACCGGAACGTTACGCAGGATTCGAAAAGTCGTGCTCGAGCCGGGGGTTAAAAATACGTTAGTAGTTAATAACCAAATGAAAGATACACAATTTGAAAGTGTTCTCTAGTTTTTTTTAATCTCACCTTAAACCTTCCCACCTCTAATACACTCCCTTACAACCTTATCCTAACTCAATTCTATTACCTATTCCAAGGGTACTCTATTTCAGGGAAAACTGAGGTGTGCCAACATACTATTTGCGCATACCTAACTAGCTATGAAATTGGACTGTAAACTGAAGTGCCAACATAGAAAAACAATAGGAGAGATTTGATGTTAAATGCATGAGGGAGGAAATGAAATTGGCTTGAATTAATTATGGGGTTTCTTTTAGAGGTTTGGGTCAGCTGTTTGAGACAGGTTCGTGAAGGTGCGCAGTTTTGGTGTAATTAGGTTGTAAGGGCGAGTGGCCTTTACCTTGCGCGAGGGTTTAAAAACCGGCCAAGTGCGAGTCGGACTCGCGCACGAGGGTTCCGTTGAAAGATTTTAACGCTTTTCCCCAGTGTTTTAAAAAGTCCAGCGTTAGCAGAGTCCTGCTCCTAAGCAAAATGTACGTAGTGTGGGGTCAACTTATATTGGTCTGTGAAATCTACAGACAAACATAAAATTTTAAGATTTTGAGACTTTTTGGAGTGGTTGTGCTATAAGAGCTACCTTCATACCAAATGTCAAGCACATTAACGTCGGTGTTTAGACTTTTGTACCGTACATGATTATCTATTCTGTAAGTTGCTTAGCGACAATTTTATGAGAAAAACTTGATTGTCTAAATGAAGTAATGGAGGAAAACTAATACATATATTTTAAATTCATCTGTTACTCATTTTATTCATACCAAATTTCAAGTTTCTAGGACAGCTGGAAGTACCCTTTAGGTTTTTGGAAATCGGCAATTTGTATGGAAATAGATTTTTCCCCTCACTGCCTCGGAAAGCCATCTTTTATCCTTTAATACAAGCGGGTAAAATCGCGTTTTATCCACTAGTGGAGAAAGTAATTTGACCTTAGAGTGGAGCGTGTTTAAGTAGCTTTTGACAGATAACATAACGTAAACTCATAATAATGGTTCATTCGATATTAATTATCATTAAATAAATGATAAATGGTTTGAGAATTTAATAAAAAAACCAAATTCAGCTTTATTTAATAAATTTCTATAGGAAACATTTGTGTTTTTTATAATGATGTTGAATATAATTCTAAACGCACAAGTTGAGTCGATGCAATTTCTAAACGCATCGTCAGAAATGTCAACATTGTCAGCAATTTTTTTCTCACCGACTCCGACTCACGTAAAAATACACAACTTCCAGAATTTTATGTTATAATGTCGCAAAAAAACCGTGATTCCAGGGATGAAGATTTATTTTATGAGCGGTTTTTTTTGATGTCGCGCTTTCCTCGCTACAGTGAGGTGAAAAGTTTTGTGTTACACACGGGTGCAAATGTATTTTACTTCTCGTGTGTTGAAACACTCGCTACGCTCAGGGTTCTATTTTAGAACCACTCGCTTCGCACGTGGTTCAACTATAGAATCCTTTCGCTTGCTTGTGTTTCAATTCCACACTCGCGCGTAAAATACAACTTTGCACCCTTGTATAACAAATAACTATTTTAATGACTGTATCTTTTGATTGCGTTGACTTAGAAGGTTGAATTTTTTACGGCTTTAAGGGATCGCAGGCTTGAGTATTTAATATTAATTCCAGCATGCTACCTCCACGCGTTCCAGAGAAAAAGGGTCTTGATAGACAGACAGACAGACAGACAGACAGACGGACAACAAAGTGATCCTATAAGGGTTCCGTTTTTTCTTTTTGAGGTACGGAACTCTAAAAAACTAATAACAAGTCTCAAGGGTTGTCATTTGAATAATAATATGAGTAAAAGGCATTGGACCACACTGATTTTTAAACGATTTGAAAAATAAGGAGGCTCTCAATTTAGTCGAATTATTTTTTGTATGTTCCCCAATTACTCGAAGATGGCTGGACCGATTTCGAAAACCCTTTTTTTTTGTTTTTGCTAGTTTGATACAGGTAATCGAGTATTTTAACTCTGTTTTTATACATATAAATGTTTATTCAATTATGGTGTTTTGAGTGGCTGGTTTGCTTAATACTAGATACAAATACAATACAAATATTCTTTATAGAAAACCACAAAACAGTACAAGGAGATTTACAGAAAAACAGGTATGGTAGACAATAGGCGGTCTTATCGCTTGAATAGTACTTACCTAGATAGTACTTACCTATTTTAAAGTCAACGGAAAACAATTAGGTATCTTGGTAGAAAAAGCTGATGAATTCAGATTGAGGAATGCAGTAATATTCGTCATCATGCGTGTAACACTGCAACAGAAACGCATAAATACGGCTTTGACTAAAATGTCAGGTAGGTGTGTCACTGGTATTTCAAGCTAAAACTAGAGTCAACCCACAATAATTCTGCAACGAACTGACAACAGTAGAAATCTAAAGTTTGCTTATGGCAACACTGATTTATAGTCAAACAACACGTTTTGAACGTTTGGTTAGATTAAACATAAACAGGTCTGGTCATCGTTCATCCACCATTAAAATACCACTTATATTTCGTTTTCTAGTTTTTTTTTTACCGTACAACGGCAAAACCTACTAAACACTGGCAAAATTGTCCTCCAATGGACATACATAATAAATAAACATATTATTTATATACATAATAAAGAAATGTCTGAGTGACATGAAAAAAGTATTACTTACCACAGTGTGATTTTTCTGGGTTGCCAATTAATATCTTATGCAGACATGCAGAGTTATCGTGGGATGATTGTATGCATGTTCCGAATGGTGTCAAATAAAATTAATGAAGACAGACGAAACACAATAGTCACAAAGAACGCGATATGTACAGAGCAGAACAATAATAGATACTCGCTAATTAACTGTATCGGACGTTTCAAAACGAAAGAGAGCCATTCAGGCCGGTATTAGGGATGAGGTAATGGTTGTACTATTATGTTTGTATTCTGTGGTAATGGTCGATGTTAGTTAGTACAATATAATATTACTCAAAATAAAATAGAGGCCACCAAGTATTTCGATCGTTACGTGAAAACTATTATTAAACAGTACCTATATTGAAGGAAGTGAAACAATTGACTACTTAATTAAATAATTATTAGCTTAAATAATTGTCTTTTATCACTGTTAAAAAAATACGTTTAATGTAACTTTCTCGTAACGATCCATATACTTCGTTTAATTTTCTTTTGAGAAGTATAATTATAAAAGAGGTAGATATTGTCATCAGCACGCCGAAAATAAAGCGCAGAAAAGGCTACAATTGTAGCCTCTTTGGCCTCACTGGCTCTCGAATAAGGCTCAAACTTGCGCGCAAATGCCAAAATGTTCGGAACATGTTTTTCGATTGCTTTGTGAGCATAAAATATGACGTATCTTTACTTATCCTCCTGGATTCTGGAGGTACCGATTTTGCCGAAAGTGATATTTCTTTAAAAAAATCGGCTTATTAGGTGTCCCTTAATTAGTATTAGTAAAAAAAAAACATGAAGTTTTCCCCTTAATTTTTCCTTATGTCCTCAGAGTACATGGGGACTTCGCCCTCACTCGAGACCTGTATCAAATAAAATGAAATACTACGGAAATACTATAAAATATTATAATATGACTCAGTCCTGTAATGCCTTGAATCTGTGAAAAAAAAACTTCCCTAGCAAAAGAATAGTTAGGTACAATAGTAATTTCAAAAGTAATTCCATACAATTTGTAGTGGAATCAAAATCTTTCCGTAAAATGAAACTGCGCTAGTACCTACCTACGCACAAGGTCATTTGTGAGCTGTTTTCGCCTTAAATTAAAACCACAGGTACTTTCGTACCTTACACGGACCGGTTAAAAACCGGTATTTGCGGGGTATCTTACCTGTTATTCCCCATCCCTAACCCGACGGGACAATTAACGGAATTCCTTTCAGGCGGAAAATATCTTTTTTATTCCTTCAAAGACGGGAAACGAATGTGTCGGTCCTTGTGAGAAATCGAATAGGACGAAATGAGGTTATTTTTTGTGGATATATTGGGTATGACGTCAATATGTCAGATTGGTAGTAGCTATAGAAAATATCTTGTTATTTATGAATGTACCGAACGACAGTCAGCGGCGGCGAGGCAGGCCCAGGCGGAGATTTCGAGACGACCTAGACTCCGAATTAAAGGATTGGCCAGATGTGGCTCAGGATAGGGAGATGTGGAAGTCAAGGGGAGAGGTCTTTGCCCAGCAGTGGGGCACAATTATAGACTATTAAAAAACATGTATAATATATATTAATGTATTCAATATTTTGATACATTAATATTATTAATGTATTAAAAGGTCTGATTACGAGTGTTGCTTATTTGAGGTGATTTTAATTCTAGGGCTCCTTAATCATTATTAACTTATTTTTGACTTAGGACGTAAGTCTATCAGCTTGGACTACTTTTTAACCCCCGACACAAAAAGAGGGGTGTTATAAGTTTGATCTGTGTAAGGGTGTGTCTGTGTATCTGTCTGTGGCATTAATGGTAGTCAGTTCACCATCCTAACTAATATTATCAATGCTAAAGTAACTCTGTCTCTGTCGGTTACCTCTTCACGGAAAAACCGCTGCACCAATCTAGATGAAATTTGGTAAGAAGATATTTTGAATATTAAGAAATAACATGGGCTACTTTTTATTCGGGAAAATTGTATAGTTCTCGCGGGATAGCGATAGCCGAAATCTACGCGGACGAAGACGCGGGCAACAGCTAGTAATATTATAAATGCGAAAGTAACTCTGTCTCCCTGTCTGTCTGTTTGTTACCTCTTCACGGAAAAACCGCTGCACTAATCTAGATGAAATTTGGTAAGAAGATAGTTTGAATATTGAATAATAACATAGGCTACTTTTTATTTGTGAAAATTATATAGATCCAGCAGAACGGAAATCTACGCGGACGAAGTCGCGAGCAACAGCTAGTTGTATAATATTTCTACAAAGATGATGACGGTATATTACTCATGAATCATTTCAGTCATTAATAAATAATAACCTGTTTTTGAGTTCATTAGCATTCACACGAAAATTATTGCACAACACTGTATAATTGTAATCTGTCGAAAGGATTACAGGAATCCGATAACCGGTTTGTACCGGTTGTAGCTGGGTACATCCGCCAGCAACCGGTGTTATCCTGTTTTGATCGGGACGTCAATCGTTTTAATTGATTACTCGGATTTAATTAAGGGAAATATTAGAGGGTGTTTGGGCATTGTTGCATGTAATGAGATATTTGATGTAGAGTCAGGGTCGTCAGTTATTGCTATATGTATGTAAATGCGCATGTGCGTTCTGCGCTGTTTGAAATGTGCTATGCAAGGAGTAACCTTAAAACGAACCCGGGACCTCAAGCTTCATAGTCAGGGTCTCTAACCACTAGGCTATCGGGCCGCCTAAAAAGCTATTCATGTAAAAAAAGTTCACAGAGATACCTACTCAATCGTCTAGTCAAGAGTGCCTTGTTAATTGTTAGGTGCTAGTTAGTGCTAGATTATGAATGGGTATTTATCAGTTTGTGGAACTGAAACTACGTAGTTAAGAACTCGAACTACACAGCGTACCTGCGAAACCGAATTCATATTATCCGACATTATGTAACTTTAGCTAGCGGGCCCCATCTCCAGGCTAGACTAATTATTTAGTAACCACATCCTCAACATGTCACTCCATTATTATACAGTGCCTCGTAATGAGTTCCAGCATATGTTATGATTGTGGTGAGCACAGGATGTGCGTTAATTAAGTCTTTAGGTAAGAGGTTACCTTTGCGAGGTAACTGAAGTTAAGTCACGGGTAAGTGGGAGGAAATACTGAGTTACGTTGTGAGGATTTGTTAAGTACCTAACTTTCAATTGTGCCTTTAAATTTGACGGGTATAAGGGATGAACATATCTAGTTACCTTAGCAACTTTTTGAGTTATCGCGATTTGAAAGTTTGTAACGATGTAATTATCCATATAATTTTCGTAAACATCTTTTTTTAAGGTGATAAAAAAAGACTAGTTACATAAATATTTTTTGTATCTGTAACTGAGTTTTGAGATTAAAATCTCGTTTAAAAAAAAAACAGTGACTGACTCATGTTATTTCCTACCCTTCATTTTGCAAAGGATTATGCCGTAAGCATATGTGTTTATTTTTTAGACGTAACAACAATAATTTGTAGGTATTTTTTTTAACGTGCTGTATTAGAATTTTATTTAAAACTTGTGTGTAGACTATTATTAAAATATTAGGTGTTGATATCCTCCTCACGATCTCATACGTTCAGATCTCTGAAATTTTATATAATGTTATGTTTTATTAATAGGTAACCTGTTATAATAAGTAGATCTGGTTTCTATATTTATATAATTATGTATAATAATAAATAGACTTGGACATAATTTAAACAATTATTAACGATGTAAAAGAATTTATGCTATACCCTACCAGGGTTCGTGTTTTACTTAATTTTTAAGATTTTGTGATACATGATTGTGCTTAATAAATAAGTACTAAATACTAATGAATTTAGATTAAATTTAGTCTTAAATTTTACACTCAAACCTAGTCAATATCCCGTATTGAACATGTCTAACATAATGATACTCATTCAATTCAGCATTCACACATCAGCACTCAAAACGGTAATTTTCTTACCTCACACGTAGCGCAAATGATGATGTGCATTACGTCCCTAGGCAATAACAATAATAATAAGTACGCATGCACGTAAAATTCTGGCACAAAATGTAGGCCTCGTAATCATTGCCCATTAGAGCGTGCGTCACGCTGGATTGCCCCCATGTACGCAACTCTTTGATGTGTATAGGGTCTTACTAGAAGAACGCACATGATTTCACGCCGAACTCGATTTTGCTTCGTGGCTTGCGGCAGAATTTTGTCGGCAAAACTTTTTTTAAGAAATCATTTTTTTTTTGAGATAAGGAAGGTAAATAAGAAAGTGGGATCATCATCATCATCAGCCTATAACAGCCACTGCTGGACATAGGCCTCCCCTAATGAGCGCCATAGCGCCCTGTCTTCAGCTTGCCGCATCCAGCATCTGCCTGCAGTCTTTCACAGGTCGTCATCCCACCTGGCCGGAGGGCGTCCTACACTACGTTTGCCGAGTCGCGGTCGCCACTCAAGTACACGTTTACCCCAACGGTTGTCGGTTCTTCGTGAGATATGGCCGGCCCACTGCCACTTCAGCTTGCTGATTCTTTGAGCTATATGGGATACTTGATGGTTACCCCGGAGGGATGCAGATGCGTTGCCAATCTAGAGGGATACTATAAAATGCCTCTAGTGCCCGTACTGTCTTACTCTCCAGATCGGAACATAACAGTGCAAGCTGCTGCTTAGCAAGTAAGGTGGTGGTAACAATCAGAATACCTACCGAAAGCCAGAGGTTTACCCTAACCGCCAGAATTGTCTGTCCTGGTTTTTTTATTCAGTACATCATTTACTGTTATTACCAAAAAATTCACCATCACCATCTCCTTTTCTTACGTCCCACTACTCCTCCCAGAATGAATCAAAAGTCTAAAATATTCGACACATTTTAATAATCAATTAACTCACATTAATTAATTTAAAAACTACATTTTTTCATCAAGTTCCAAATTCACGAGCTCTATTTTTGTATTATTTTATTAATTTGGTAAAGAAAAAATATGAGACTAGCATTGTCGGACTGAATAGTTTTTTTTACACCGGACACACCGTGTTTGGTCATTCTTCACAGGATCGGCTCACATAAGTCTAACGGGCTGGCAGCTATTTCTCCCAGCGAATCAGCATCGCTGTTCAACGGGGGAACGCCGCCAGTCTTTTGGGCACCATGCCACGGGGGCCATATTTTGATTTAGGTTAGTTTTAATTGTTTTAATTATTTATAGCTGGTTTTGTAATTTGAATTGTTTTTACTATTTTATAATAAATCAGTATAACCATTATATTTTTTATTCTAAAAAAAAACGTAGTAATGCCCCAAACCGCTGTCAAGTTAGACGAAAGCCAAATCGACCCGTACCATTAGCTATAAAACCCTTCGTACCATAAAAGGGCCAAAATTAATTGGTTTTTATTAAAAATTCTGAGTTCTAATGAAAGTACCGATTGACATTATGTACGCTTGCATGTGGTTCGACGACAAAGGCGCGAATTTAAGCTCGTAATTAATTTTGTAACTCCATTGTTAGGGTTCCGTAGCTCAAAAGGAAAAAATGGAATCCTTATAGGATCACTTTGTTGTCCGTCTGTCTGTCTGTCTGTTAAGACCCTTTTTCTCCAGAACTGGTGGAGGTAGCATGCTGGAATTAATATTAAATACTCAAGCCTGCGGTCCCTTGAAGCTGTGAAAAAATCAACCTTCTAAGTCAACGCAATCAAAAGATACAGTAGTTAAAAAGGCTATTTCCATACAAAACGCCGATTTCCAAAAACTTAAAGGGTACTTCCAGATGTCCTAGAAACTTGAAATTTGGTACGAAGGTAGCTCTTATAGCACAACCACTCCGAAAAGTCTCAAAATCTTAAATTTTTATGTCTGTCTGTAGATTTCGCAGACCAATATAAGTTGACCCCACACTGCGTACATTTTGCTTAGGAGCAGGGCTCTGCTAACACTGGACTTCTTAAAACACTGGGGAAAAGCGTTAAAATCTTTCTACGGAACCCTCGTGCGCGAGTCCGACTCGCACTTGGCCGGTTTTTTTTAAGCGTTTCGTAATGGGTAACTGATCATTTATATTAGCACTAGCTTATGCCCCGCGGCTTTGCCTCCGTGACATATTTCAAAATGGGCTAGCTATCCCGTGGGAATTTCAAAAATCCCTTTTTAGTGCACCTCTAGAATACTCAAGGTGTATGTTTGCCAAATTTCAAGTCTCTACGTCTAGTGGTTTAGGCTGTGCGTGTTGTCTGTCAGTCAGTCAATCAAGGTATTATTTTATTTATTATTAGCATGTTGATGTTTGACTGTCTGTACGCCATAAGCTATTCTTAAGGTTTTTATGAGTAACTTTTTGAGCAATAAGCAGACACCGAAATACCGGTAAAATATATGACATTACAAAATAAACACCGGTAAATATACCGCTACCACAAAGCGGTAAAAATTATGGTAACGGTATTTTGTGAAAAGAACTTGGGTGTCTGTTTCTTTCTTACGTCGAGTTTTGAGGGGAGATGGCAACATCGCTTTGTTCTGATGTAGGGTATCGTTACCAAGGTGTCGGTATTTATTTCGGTATTTTGTGGTATCGTTAACCAAATGACGTTAATAATACGATACCGTTTCCATAACGCTATCAGACAGCGGCACTAAGTGCCCGAAATATCGAGGAATATGGAGAAAAATGCACTAGAATGGTTTTTAATTAGGCACGTAGATTTTGAGAGAATTAACAGATCTATCTACAGTACCAGTTAATACCTATCTAATCAGCAAAAGTGAAGCTCTGGTTTTTTTTAAGTCCATGTTTGTGAAGGTACACTCAGCAGCAAAAGTAGCTAAGCGACCGACGCATTCACAATTATCTAAGCACGACTCTATTGTTATAGACATAAGAGCTTGTGCAGATCATTGTGACAGCATCGGTTGTTTAGCTATTTCTGCTGTTGACTGTACTACTAATGCTGGGAAAAGGTGCCTCTCGATTTGTTAAAGTAATTGAGAACAAACAACAATTTAACTAAAATGGTTGTTACGTTTATCGTGTGCTACGTTTCTTACAAAATATTCTGTAACTGTGAAACAAGGTCAAAATAAAAATCAGAAATAATGACGCACGTTCTTTTGTGTTTAAGTCTTAATTTCTTTGCATATCCTGCCATTACATGTATAATTATGAACAAAATGGCTGCATTCATAAAGGACGGGATTTCGGCTCGGCCAATCAGTGTTCTTGCAAAAGCTACCTTGTGGAAAGCTTGCTAAGATTAATTTAGAGTAACCGCAAACGTATTATACCAGTATGAATGTAATAATTATATGTGGTACTAAAGCATGCACACAAAAGGCAATAAATCCTGCGGAGAATACAATGGAAGTCTAAGCATTATAATGCACAAATTTGCACAAAACTGTGATATGTGGCTTGTTTATTACGCAAAAACTGACTTGGCCTGTATTTTTGGGGTTTTCTGCTGGCATTTTACAAGATTTTATCTCAGAATACCGAACAAACAAGAAGCCGCGTTGAATCATAACCGCACACTGTGTCCATTTATTGATTTCGCTTCTTGCTATTAAGCCGTGATAGCCTAGTGGCTTGACCTGCGGCCTCTCAAGCTCGCACCTCTGAGTTTTCGGAATTCATGTACGGAATTACATTTGTAATTTGTCATGAGCTTTTCAGTGAAGGAAAACATTGTGAGGAAAACCTGCACACTCCTGCGAAGTAATTCAATGGTGTGTGTGAAGCTTTAATCCGCACTGGGCCCGCGTGGGAACTATAGCCCAAGCCCTCTCATTCTGAGAGGAGGCCTGTGCCGATTGGGACGTCCGAAAAGGCTGGTGATGATGGTGATAATCCTATTCTGCTTTTTATAAACCCAACGGCATTTAGGCGTATAGGAACGACACGAAAAGGGATTAATTAATATTGTCATTCGTACAACACGTCTTTCGGACTTCGGGGTCAGTGCAACAGTTGTACTTACTTACTTATTTACTAATACGACTACGCCATGCGTTGCGGTCCTGAGGGTCGAGCACGACTTTTCGAAATCTGCGTCACGTAAAATCGAATAGTAAACGTTGTCGAGTTTGTATGACGTTTGGAACAGCGTCCGCCCGTGAGCGTATTTGGAGCTAAAATTTAGTATGAGGTTTCTCGATCTCGATACGACAACCATAACGTTATTCGTAACGCATTCGTAAAGTCGTGCTCGACCCTCCGGGCCAGCTCTTGCCAGCCATAGACCCCGAGGTCCGACGAAAGACGTGTTGTACGAATGACAATAACACGTCACGATACGCTGCGTGCACGGAGATGACTACACAAAACTACACTATTTATTTAAAAGTAGGTACTTAGCTGTAGTTGCTTCAATTTTAGGCGCGCTCGCGGGTTCTGGTTTGTTCTGTATTCCGGGGCTTTTATTTAACTTGTAATGTTTGCACGTAAGTATGTAGGTAAAAGGTTCGACAGAGGTATGCAATTCTGTTTGTTCGTTTGTACGCGTAGGAGCTCTAGTCGTTGTACTTTTGAAGCTTGTAGACTTTCTCTTTAAAACAACTGTAAAAAGCCGGTGATTTTCTGTTCTAATATTTCGAATTTAGTACCTACTTGACTTTTGTAATTGTAATAGACATAATGAAAACGGGATATTGACCGCGATTACCTTATTATAGGTTTGATGAGCTCCCGATAATTACGTATTTCGATATTTCGTTTCGTCAGTTTGCCCGTAAGCATGATGCATGTAACTGCATCGAAATATCGGGAGCTCATCAAACCTATAAGTTGATCGCGGTCAATATCCCGTTTTCATTATGTCGGATGCCATTAACCGCGAATTATTTAAAACAGTTTTTTTTGTAATTGTAATTGCAAAAGCGCTTGGTCGATGCTACTTGTTACCAATGGGCTGGCAGTTTTCTCTCTCAAAGAATCAGCATCGTTATTGTACAGAATTACTTAACTACTGTTTGGAATATGATTGGTTATGTGCTGATTTTGAAAAATTAGGCATTAATTCCAGCTGCTACACGTTTATTAGTGAGGCACACGGCTCGAGAAGATGGTTAGATCACTGTATTGTCACTAAAGCAGCGTGGGCCACTGTTAACTGATGTTTGTGTCAAATATGATGTATATTGGTCTGACCACTTTCCTCTCATTATTAAATGTAAATTAGGATGTGTTTAAACCAGAAAAAATAGTGTAAATAACATAATAAATAAAGTATTATGGGGGGAAAGGACCTTGGATGAAATTGAGAAATATAACATTATATGTAACTTGTTACTAAAAGATATTGATTTTCCTCAAGAATTGAGGTGTTGCTGTTTTAATAATAACTGTTTCAATCTAGAACATAGAAAAATCATAGACCAATTTTATTATGATGTTGTAAATTGTATTAGTACTGCAGCGGAAAGTACGTGTTTGAGGCGTCAGCCTATTAAGAAAAAGAAACAAGTGTTGGTCTGGAATAAGCATGTCGCCAGTGCTCATAAGGAGTCCAGGCAGAAGTTTAGGTTTTGGCAGTCTGTTGGTGCACCGAGAGGTGGTACAATTTATGAAGAGATGAGTGAGAGCAGGAGGAGGTTTAAGTCAAAACTAAAATGATGCAAAAAAATCAGGAGCAAATCAAACTAGATGTGCTAGCTTCACTTCACTCAAATAAAGATTTTCGTAGCTTCTGGAAAAAAACAAAAAAATGAAAAAATAAACCTGGACTGCCGGCAAGCATTGATGGCGTGACAGTACCTAGAGACATAGCTAACTTGTTTAAGGATCATTTCTCTGTAAAGTCTTTACTTGGTCCATCTAGGGTTGTGGATAGTGCTGAGACTGTCATGGATGGAGATAGCGACCTAAAGTTTACTGTAAAACATATTGAAAAAGTTATAAAAGGCATGAAGAAAGGAAAATTTCCAGGTCATGACAGTCTCAGCATCGAGCACCTGCAGCATGCCGGCCCTCACATGCCTAGGGTTTTAGCAATGTTATTTAGCTTATGTATAAGTCACTCATATGTACCATGTGAAATGACAAAGACGGTTGTTGTGCCTATCATAAAAAATAGGACCGGTGATGTAGCTAGTAAAACTAACTATAGACCTATTTCCCTTGCAACAGTCATAGCAAAGGTTTTTGATAGTTTGCTAAACAATGAGCTTGATAAATTTATACACATACATGATTCACAGTTCGGTTTTCGATCAGGGCTGTCCATTGAAAGTGCTATTATAAGCCTGAAAGAAACTGATATAACTATTTGTCATTAGTGGTCGCGGGTGAGCAAAGTAATTGTTTTTTAGTTCATAAATATGGACCTCCGCAAAGTAACGCCTGATTCAATAAGTTATCTGAAAGAAACTGTTGCGTACTATACTAGTAGAAGCACCCCAGTTTTCGCATGTTTTTTGGACCTTTCAAAGGCTTTTGACCTGGTCAATTATGATTTGCTGTGGAAAAAACTGTCCGACGCAAAAGTACCTAAGAAACTGATAAATGTTTGTAAACAATGGTATTCTGGTCAATTAAACGTAGTGAAGTGGGGTGATTCTGTTTCTGATGAATATGGTCTTGAATGTGGGGTGCGACAGGGGGGGTTGAGTTCGCCTAAACTGTTTAATATTTATGTAAATGCGTTGATCGAGGAGCTCAGCAGCATGCGTGTCGGATGTCGTATACAAGACGTGAGATTTATTATGAACTAAAAAACAATTGCTTTGCTCACCCGCGACCACTAATGACAAATAGTTATACAACATACAATGACAATGCAAAGAAAAATTCGTTAAGCAGCTGGACTTGAACCAGCAACCTCGGTAATCCGTACCACGCTCCACCAATTAAGCTATACTTAACGTTGGTGTACCTAACGAAAAATAAATAGTTATATCTGTGCGGCAAATGTATGTTTCCATGCAACACCTCCGCCTCCACTGCTACACGAATCAACACATGCCACACAGACCCAACTATCACCACCACCACTATACTAAACGCTGACGCGTTTCAGCACTCTCCACGAGGCCATTTACGAAGCACAACAACAACCGCTCAATATGCCACCATTTCCACTACTGACATATGTAAACCATATGAGCTTTATTAATATGAGTTACGCGGATGACATGGTGCTGCTGAGCCCTTCAATCAACGGTCTGAGAAAGTTAATGTATGTATGTGAAAAATATGCTGCTAATCATGGTCTTAGATATAACGCTATCAAAAGCGAATTCATGGTGTTCAAATCTGGTTCCAAGAGTCCATTAAATATCCCACCTTTATTACTAAATGGAATCCCATTAAAAAGAGTGCATTAATTTAAGTACCTGGCACACATGATCGCAGACAACTTGAGCGATGTTCAGGACATTGAGAGGGAACGTAGGGCGCTGGCGACCAGAGCTAATAAGATTGCCCACCGGTTTAGACGGTGCACGATACCAGTGAAAATTACGTTATTTAACGCTTTTTGTACTTCACTATATACCGCTGGCCTGTGGGCCAGTTATACGCAACGGTCGCTAAGCGCGCTTCGGGTCCAATTCGATAATGCGTTCAGGGCGCTGTTGCGGCTGCCGCGCTGGTGCAGCGCGTCGGCTGTGTTCGCGCACGGGCGCGTGTCCGGGCTGCCCGCCATCTTGCGGGTGCGCTGCGCGGCCGCGCTGGGCCGGGTGCGCGCCAGCCGCAACAGCCTCCTGTCTGATATAGCCGACAGACTTGACAGTCGCCTCATCCTGCACTGGACCAGATGCACGCAGGCGTAGCCACCTACACTTGATTGCACTCTGCGCCGGTGAGTTGAATCGGCATTAGATGTAAGTAGATCTAATGTTAACGATATTATCCAATCCAATTGAACTAACATTTAGGTATAACATTAGGTATAAGCATTATTATTATAACTAACAAAATTATGGATCGAATTTGGTTTGAACTAAAGTGTTTTTTTTTTTTATTATTTATTTATTCAGCGAGGCAACACTGCCAGCCTTTTGGGCACCATGTCACGGGAGACTTATTTAGATATAATTTAGTTTTAAGTTTTAGTTTAATTAGTTTTAGCACAGAGTACTTAACTGGTTTTAGTTTGGATTTAATGTAAATTGTTTTTGTTGTAAAAAATTTTTTAAATCTTGACTTTTGTCGTTTATTTACGTTTTGAGCTTCCATTAGTACAATTTCTTTATAATAGGTACTGGCTCTGCTGAACCGGAACAGAATTAATAGATTTTGTCCAATGGAATGAAATGCGATGAATTATTGTTAACGTTTGCTTCGGTCAGGTTCTTTTTGAAAAGTTAAAAAAAAAACTTAATGTATCCGAATGGAGAATACCGTTTTGGATTTCATTTATACTTTTTAATTAAACAAAATAAATGGATTCATCATAACATATAAGTCGTGTTTAGATCGACACGTTTCCAAATAATTCATAGTTTTCCTCTGAATTCATTTAAGTAACTGTGATTGGGTCTCAGTAGTTTCATGTTCAAACATTAACGCTTATCTCGTAGCAGTGCTACGGCAACGCGTAGCGCGCTACGCAATAGTAGTTTATGCAACTGCTACATAATGAGGGTCCTTAAAACACGAGTAGGTTTTTATGAAACGAGGCGAAGATGAGTTTGATAATAGGATCACACGAGTGTTTTAAGGCCTAATTATGTGGAGTTGCATACATTACATTATCTACGAGTACACACATATTATAAGTACTCTAAGATGGGTTCTGAAGCCGAAGGCATATATCATACCCATACCTGTCACGAATTTGACTGTTTTTTTTAATCATAGACAAACATACCGAGCTGACGTTTTTTTTTATTGTAAAAAAAATAAATATCACATTATTATGTATACACGTCGGACTGAACTCAACTTATATACGTGAGTGATCCGTTTTATTTCACTATGATTGTAAATTACGTTGGTTTTCAAATTTGAAACATCGAATTCGCTATCGAAAAGTCATTACGATATCGAATTCGATGTCGTAATGACTATTACTTTACTGGAGGTGCTGGGGCTGGCGCTGTCGGCGAGAAGGCCACGTGGTGCTGCAATGCTGGTCATTTTCTACGGTTTCTGAACGCATTATAGAGAACTTATGATATGTGTGTAGATAAAGCATATAATGTCGTAGAGCTTTATCAATTTGCTGATTGAAATGCTTTGTAAAGTGTCATTCTATGGAACTTGCTCACTATGTAAACAAACTTCCATAACAAATTCATCATTCAGAGACAATTTCAGTACGGCGGTTTGTTTACATAGTTAGCAAGTTCCATAGAATGACACTATAAGTTTTTTTTTTTTACTTAGGATTAAATAAATTGACATCTGCAATTCTGATCGCCACCACCATCTCACTCGCTTATCCTGCTGCTAAGCAGCAATGCTTGTACTGTTGTGTTCCGGTGTGGAGAGTGAGACGGCCGGTATAATTACCGGCACAGGACGCATTTCATCTTAGCTCTCTAGGTTGGCAACGCATCTGCCGACCCTGCGGGGTTGTGGGTGTCTATTAGCAGTGGTCCATCAGGTGACCCACTTGCTCGTTTGCCTTCGTTGTCGTATAAAAAAATAATAGGTATTCAGAATGAAACTAAACTAACTTGACTCATCATCATCATCATCATCATGTCAGCCAATTGACGTCCACTGCTGGCCGGCGGCCTCCCCCGCGGCTCTCCACTCAGACCGGTCTTGCGCTTTCCGCATCCACCGCGGTCCCGCGATCTTTACTTAAGTCGTCGCTCCAACTTGTCACTTGACTCAACTTAAAAACAAAACCCACAAAGTGATACTTAGTTAGTAGTTAATTATTACCGTCGGTCTTAAACCGTTAGTTTGTGTATCGCTGTAATTGTCTGCGCGGCTTCCGTGTCCGCTGCCAATTATTAAAGAAAACACAAACAGACTCGTTACAACATGCTTGTAATTAACCGAGTCTCACTAACTCACTATGTTAGTTAACGTCTCTGAGGTTCAAGCACGACCATTCGAATCCTGCGTAACGTTCATCATCATCATGTCAGCCGAAAGACGTCCACTGCTGGACATAGGCCTCCCCCACTCAGACCGGTCTTGTGCTTTCCGCATCCACCGCGGTCCCGCAATCCTTACTAGGTTGTCGCTCCATCTTGTTGGAGGCATACCGACAGATCGTCTCCCGGTCCGTGGACGCCATTCGAGAACCTTCTGACCCCATCGGCCGACGTCTTTCGGCTGACATGATGGTGATGATGATACTAGTTTACTACTCGAATACGTTACGCAGGATTCGAATATTCGTAATTGCGCCTGTGGTGAGGTTGATATTAAAATATAAATTACGGATATAGTGAACGAGCTGTGAAGCTGAGGGCCTTTGGTTCGAGTCCCGGCTTGCGTTTCTAAGTTTTTCAACCCCCGACTAAAAAGAGGGGTGTTATAAATTTGACATGTGTATCTGTGTATCTGTCTGTGGCATCATAGCTCCCAAACGGATGGACCGATTTCGATACGTTTTTTTTAATAGAAAGCTAGTTTAATCGAGATGGTTTTTAGTTAAGTTTCATTAAAATCGGTTAACCCGGTTTTAAAATATTTAATTTTGAAATTACAATTTTGTTCAACTTCTCTAATTATCGGAATTTATCATACAATGACAATGCAAAGAAAAATCCGTTAAGCAGCTGGACTTGAACCAGCAACCTAGGTAATCCGTACCACGCCAATTAAGCTATACTTAACGTTGGTGTACCTAACGAATTTTTCAATTCCTTGTGTCATATTTTTATTTGGAAGATCTCTCCTCAGTGCCATCCATGAGTAGCTTAATCAAGCGGCTCACCCACTACGGAACTTCTACAGTTACGCATTAGTGGCAGAAGATGGAACTTTTTTTTCAATCAATGAAAATAATCGATTTATTGATTATTTTTGTTTTTATTTTTATGAAATATTCATAGAATGAAATTCAATATACAATGACAATGCAAAGAAAAATCCGTTAAGCACCGAGGTTGCTGGTTCATGTCCAGCTGCTTAACGGATTTTTCTTTGCATTGTCATTGTATGTTGAATTCCATAGTATGAATGTTTCATAAAAATAAAAACAAAAATAATCAATAAATCAATTATTTTCATTTATCGGAATTTATGTTCGAAATTGCACTTTTAATTTTATCACGAGCTTTTCGATTGATTAAAACATTATAAGAGATTTTGCACTATCCTGCGAAACAATTCAATGGTGTGTGAAGTTCCCGATCCGCACTGGGCCCGCGTGGGATAAAGCCCAAGCCCTTTTATTCTAAGAGGAGGCCTGTGCCAAGCTGTGGGACGTAAAAAAAGGCTAGCGATGTGAGTGAATCAGAATACGCTCTCGACTTCAGTGTAGCATTTGGTTTTCACTTCCGAATGATGTTAGTTCGGGAAATAATACACGCATGACTTATTTGACTTATTATTACCTATACCTATAAAAGAAGACCGTTACTGACTGACTGACAGACAACGCACAGCCTAAACCACTAGAGAGCTCATGAAATGCTTCTTGTGCCCGTCATCACACCGGCTGTCTTACTCTACACACCGGAACACAATATATAGAGCAAGCACTGCTGCTTACAGGCAGGATTAGCGAGTGAGATGGTGGTAGTGATCCGGACGGACCTCACACAAGGTCCTACCACCCGCAAAACCACCACAAAATCCAAGAGAGCTCATGAAATGCCTCTTGTGCCCGTAATCATACCGGCCGTCTTACTCTCCACACCGCAACACGATAGTGCAAGCACTGCTGCTTACAGGCAGGACTAGTAAGTATGATGGTGGTAGCGATGCGGACGGACCTCACACAAGGTCCTACCACCCGCAAAACCACCACAAAATCCAACAAACCGTCCATCTCTAGAGGCTCATCCTCACAAGATGTACATGTCAAATGCAACAAATCACAGATACATTCGACAACACTTTTAAGCGACCATTCGTGCTCCTTTACAATAATTATATTACCTAGCTTATTCCTCTGTAGTGGGAGATCTATACTGTTGTTCCGGGGAAGTACCACTGTTGGCGACGGGCTGCGGTCTGACCTTTATACAGTTTAATTTGACTTTTTTACGATTTATGTCAGTTGTGTTTCTGTCGCTGTGATCTGTCGGTCTTAATACTGAAATTGTGATCTAATATCATTAAATTAATATTATTTAACCCGTGTTTCCATCAATACTCAAATGGTCTTCCCATACAGTAACCTACTAGCCATCAACCACCCTCTCGCAGAAAATTGGCGCGAATGTTGCGTGCCGGAGGCCGAATCCCCCTCCCCCCTTTCCTCTATTCCTTTTCCTCCTGAAAGGCCGGACTAGTGACTCTCTTGGGGTTGCTGGTTCTCATTGCTTACCATAAGGTGACCGGCTTGCTCGTTTGCCTCCCTCTTTCAATTAAACTCTTCTCACTTCTGCGGAAGGAGACAGCAAAGTTGACAAGCTTAATATCTAATGCTCCTACCGCTGCCACTCTCATTATTTACTTCTAATTCTGCCACGGTAGTATTGAGGTCTATTGCGAGTCAATAATCTGCTAGCTTAGTGTCGATTGAGGTCTATCTGTCATTCTCCAGCAATGAGAGACAAGCTACTGAACTAAGAGTTTTTTTGGAGGGCGGGAGGAATGGTCAGTTTTCGCCTATTTTAACCCCCGATGAAAAAGAGGGGTGTTATAAGTTTGACCTGTGTATCTGTGTATCTGTCTGTGGCATCATAGCTCCCAAGCGGATGGACCGATTTCAATGCAGTTTTTTTTAATCGAAATATTTCAATAGAATCCGTTCATCCGTTTTTGAAATATTGAACTTTGTCTTAAATAACTTCAAAATGGTTTATATTAAAAGTGTAAAAAATACACACGTTTGAAATGCTCACAATGAGTCCTTTGATGCACCACATACAATATAATTGTATGTAACACAATATAATGATAGTTTGCAGAACTATCTTTTTCCATTTTCTTATTTACCCCAAAATTGGCCCCATGTTTAAAATTCATTAGTTTACGTTACACGTCTGAATTTGGTTCACCGACTTACATTTGTAGATGGCTGTGACAGACGGACAGACAAACGCGAGTCATCCTATATGGGTTCCGTTTTTCCTTTTCAGCTACGGAACCCTGAAAACCGGCTAGTTCCATACCGAATAATGTACACATTATTCAAGTCTTTTTTTCGTACTCGTGTGACATGACCAATATGACCATTACATTAACTTTAAGTACTTTTTTCCTATATTTTTCCTCGTTTTTGCTGGGAAACCTTGATACATGCCAAATTTCATTACTCTGTTAATGGGAAGTACTCTGACATACAGAAAGAGACAGACGCATGGACAATTAGGTAATCCTACAAAGGTTCCGTTTTTCCTTTGAGATAAGGCACCCTGAATACCACAGAACGATTAACTTTTTCATCGCCAAGGATGCTTAAAAGCGTCATGAGCCGACGTGTCTACGATGCCACCAACGCTTATAGGCGTCCGGCTGCACAGTGCAAATGCAATGGCGTGTGGATGACAACTTTTATACGCATCGTTGGCGTTGAAAGGGATAATAACCAACTTAGAAAAGTTGGAAAACCTCCGACATTGTCATTTCAAAGTTCAATATTTCAAAAACGGGTGAACCGATTTTAATGACACTTAGCTAAGAAACATCTAAAACTTGTGCTAAATGTACTTGATTTCTGCTATATTCAAGCAGTTTACATCACAAATCTGACACAAATGCATTAATTTCCCCACAGTCGCATCTTAATATTCGGAAATGGTCACTCAAGAGTGTTAGCGATTGTACATGGACCCTTTTCAGGGGCCAGGGTTCCATCGAAGGGTCCCTTTATCTCAGATGGCTTGGCAGAGGAATTGTGTCCTAACATGCCAATGACCTTAATTTATTGTAAATGTGAATTACTTTATCTACACACATATCATAAGTCCTCTATAGTGCGTTCAGAAACCGTAGAAAATAATAATAATAATCATCATCAGCCTATTTACGTCCCACTGCTGGGCACAGGCCTCCTCTCGGAATGAGAGGGCTTGGGCTATAGTTCCCACGCGGGCCCAGTGCGGATTGGGAACTTCACACACACCATTGAATTGCTTCGCAGGAATGTGCATTTTTCCTCACGATGTTTTTCCTTCACCGAAAAGCTCATGATAAATTACAAATGTGATTTCGCACATAAATTCCGAAAAACTCAGAATGTATGCAACTCCACATAATTAGGCCTTAAAACACGAGTGTGTTTTTATGAAACGAGGTGAAGCTGAGTTTCATAATAGGATCACACGAGTGTAATATAGACCTTCATTATGTAGCAGTTGCATAAACTACTATTATCTACACACATATCTATTATGCGTTCGAAAACCGTAGTTAATGACCGTCATTGCGACAGTCAATTTGAGTCTTCATAAACCAATACATAAAAAAAAAAATAGGCCTCAATTTAAAAAGTAATCGATACGAAACGTCAGCTCGATATGTTTTCTATGATTTATAAAAAAAAATCAGTCAAATTCGTGACAGGATTATTGTGCCTTCGGTTTCTGAATCCATCTTAGAGTGCTTATAATATGTGTGTAGATAAAGTAATGTATGCAACTCCACATAACTAGGCCTTAAAACACTCGTGTGATCCTTTTATGAAACTCAGCTTCGCCTCGTTTCATAAAAACCGCATGATAGCCTAGTGGTTTGACCTATCGCCTCTGAAGCAGAGGGTCGAGGGTTCAAACCCCAGCTCGCACCTCTGAGTTTTTCGGAATTTATGTGCGAAATCACATTAGTAATTTATCATGAGCTTTTCGGTGAAGGAAAAACATCGTGAGGAAACCTGCACACTCCTGCGAAGCCATTCAATGGTGTGTGTGAAGTTCCCAATCCGCACTGGGCCCGCGTGGGAACTATAGCCCAAGCCCTCTCATTCCGAGAGGAGGCCTGTGCCCAGCAGTGGGACGTTAATAGGCTGATAATGATGATGATGAGGGATAATTTTTAACCGTATTCAAAAAAGGAGGAGGTTCTACGTACCACTGTATGTATTTGATTATCTAACAAAGATATACAGTCCTACTATTACTAAAGTAAATATTTATTACAACAAAACAAACGAAAACCAAATGAATAATAATCTAAAATGAAAAACGTCCCCCATGGTGCCACAGACAGATACACAGACACACCTCTTTTTCGTCGGGGGTTAAAATACACAAAATTGCTGCTTAAGTCTGCTTCAAATAATAATAAACAATAATAATAATCATTTATTCCGAGCAACTATATGATTCATACAATATTTGTGTTAGTTAGTAGCTTATTGTCTAAGTATTAGTCTTTTTTTTTATACGACGAGGAAGGCAAACGAGCAAGTGGGTCACCTGATGGTAAGTGATCACCACTGCTCATAGACACCCGCAACCCCGGAGGGTTTGCAGATGCGTTGCCAACCTAGAGAGCTAAGATGAAATGTCTCTTGTGCCCGTAATTACACCGGTTGTCTTACTCTCCACACCGGAACACAACAGTGCAAGCACTGCTGCTTAGCGGCAGGATTAGCGAGTAAGATGGCGGTAACGATCCGGACGAACCTTGCACAAGGTTCTACCACCCGCAAATTAGTCTTAAATAGTTTATTTACATGTAGCGCACACGCATAGTTAATGTAGGCGCAGTCAAACATTCTTTAGGTTATCACACGATTTATCCTTGTTGTTGACTAGCTTTATCATATTTTCCTTACTTTATTTATTATTTATTTATTACCAAAACAATTTTACAGAATTACAGCAAAGCCAATGCGCTGTAAAATCTATACCTATAAAACAGTACCGTGACTGACTGACTGACTGACAGACAACGCACAGCCTAAACCACTGGATCTAGAGACTTGAAAATTTGGCAAACATATGCCTTGAGTATCCTAGAGGTGCACTAAGATGGGATTTTTAGAAATTCCCACGGGATAGGGAACTAGTTCATTTTGAAATATTTCACGGGGGCAAAGCCGCGGGGCATAAGCTAGTTTAAATATAAACAACACACAATACAAAAAAATGGTACATAAAAATAAAATAAAAAACATTACAACTATTGAGGGAGTTTTAAATGTCAGTTTCGCTTCCCTAAACTGACGGAACACCACACCCTCCGGCCAAAAGTCGGAGCGCAGCAACATCTGCTGGTGCTTGGAGGCACTTGGAGTCTAAAGGAGTTAAAATTGTTACATAGATTGTTAAACTACCTAACCATCTCGTTGAGCACACACTGAGTCCTCATCCGCTCTCCACACACGACTTAAATTCACCGCATTTTTCCCCATCAGAATTAAGCCATAAGTCCCCATCAACACGACATAAACGGCTCTACGCCTCTTTCAGGCGAGCAGTGGGGCGACAAGCGATTTCGCTGAACATTACGGGGCCAATACGATGGACTTGTTGAGATCTTCACACACTACACGGGTGGTACGATCTTGTGCGAGGTCCGTCCGGATCGCTACCACCGTTTCACTAGCTAATCTTGCCACTAAGCCGAGGGTCGACACCGACTTTACGAATGCTGCGTAACGTTAAATCGAATAGTAAACGTTGTCGAGTTTGTACGACGTTTGGAACAGCGCCCGCCCGTGAGCGTATTTGGAACTAAAATTTAGTATGAGGTTTCTCGATCTCAATACGATAACCGTAACGTTACGCAGCTTTCGTAAAGTCGTGGTCGACCCTCAGCGGTGCTTGCGCTGGTGTGTTCTGGTGTGGAGAGTATGACAGCCGATGTAATTACGGGCACAAGGCATTTCATCTTAGCTGTCTAGGTTGGCCAAGCATCTGCTAACCCCCCGGGGTTGCGGGTGTCTATGGGCAGTGGTGATCACTTACCAATGTGCTCGTTTGCCTTCCTTGTCGTTTTAAAAAAAAATCCCCGTACTAGTGGCTCTGTGAGCTGTAGACCTCGCGAGCTCATTTTTGAACCTTTTTAGGGTCATACCTCAAAAGGAAAAAAACGGAACCCTTATAGGTTAAATTGTTGTCCGTCTGTCTGTCTGTCTGTCTGTCAAGACCCTTTTCTCTGGAACGCGTAGAGGTAGCATGCTGAAATTAATATCATATACTCAAGCCTGCAGTCCCTTGAAGTTGTGATGCCACAGACAGACACACAGGTCAAACTTACAACCCCTCTTTTCCGTCGGGGGTTAAAAACCGCTCGTCGCGTCGCCAATCGCTTGGTTGTGACCAGGCCGTCAGAATAAGCGCTTTTTGTAAGCGGCTTCCTCGGAATAAGCGTGGCACATCTAAATTATGCAGCTCTCATAAAGCAGAGTGAAAGTAAGACGGGTACGCACGGGCGCGGGGCGCAGGTGGAGGCGGCAGCGGGAACGGAGGCGGAAACGAGTCATCATTATCATCATCATGTCAGTTGAAAGACGTCCACTGCTGGACATAGGCCTCCCCAAAGCGCTCCACTCAGACCGGTCTTGTGCTTACCGCATCCACCGCGGTCCCGCGATTTTTACTAGGTCGTCGCTTTATCTCGGGAGCGGGTTGCCGTCACATATTTTCTCATGGCATGATAATCTTGTACTGTCAGCTGCAGAAGTAGCTAAGCGACCGAAGCTGTCACAATGACCTAAGCACGGCTCTATTGTTATAGGCATAAGAGATAGATCAGAGGTAGATCATTGTGACCGCGTCAGTTGCTTAGCTACTTCTGCTGCTGACTTTACATACAATACATAATGAGCATAGGACTTGCTGGACCATCCCAGTGATGTATGGTGGCTTGCCGCGAAGGTTTATTGTGGAGTCTGTTGTAGTGCTCCCTAGAATACTGGCAGGTTAGCTTTCCACAGACGTCAGCATGGAGTGCTGTCAGTGGTTTAGTAAAGCTCGGCATTATTGTCTGGTTGTATTTTATTAAAGTAGGTAGGTCAACGGTTTGTCTTTTTTCTGTATTTTCTCTACTATGAAGCGTTTGCTTACTTAATACGGCGTAAACTCCACAATAGTAATAACCGGTGATTCATGATGACGATGTGTAGGGACGCCCAGCTGGCCATTCAGCCCAGAGCGTCGAACACGACTTTACGAATGCTGCGTAACGTAAAATCGAATAGTAAACGTTGTCGAGTTTGTATGACGTTTGGAACAGCGCCCGCCCGTGAGCGTATTTGGATCGAAAATTTAGTGTGAGGTTTCTCGATCTCGATACGATAACCGTAACGTTACGCAGCATTCGTAAGTCGTGCTCGACCCTCAGTTCCCCGTTGTTGGAGCCGACGGTTACTGTCCCCGCGGCGGTCCCATGCAGCATCTCTCCTTGAAACTCCTCGTTCTCCTGCTGAACATAAGGACATCTTTTAGGTTGATATCCCTTACTTCATCCTCTCCTAGCTCGTCCCTCTCGAATGCCTCATGCCGCGCCGCTGCATACATGATGTACTTGGCCAGGACGTGGTTCTTCCCCTTCTTTCCAAAGTGTGGACAGGAGGGGTCGCTTTTGATTCTTATGACACTTAAACTAGTGGTTAGCACAAATAGCTAATTCAAGCCGCTTCCCTGACCCAGACGCTGAAACGGCTGATTTTAGAGCCATTCTGTAAATTATTTAAACGATAAAAACAAAACGTATAAAATTAAATACATTAAGTATCTATATAACATCTTAACTTGTTTTTCTATGTTTCTTATTATTTTTTTACCAATTTAATACTTATGATATCTGCATCACAAGTCAAGTTGCAATTAATATTCTGTTACTACATCATAAGCATAATTCACTTATTGACTTGTGACATACACCAATGTATAGAGAATTTAATAGGCTAGGACTTCTATGTTTAACATTATTGTAATACCTTTTTACAATCATCATCATCATCATCGGCCTATTTACATCCCACTGCTGGGCACCAGGCATTTATTTAAAATATTAAAAAAGAAAAAAGTATTTTTTTTCGAAGTGACGCGTTATTATTGTGATAACACCTGTGTGAAATGAAGTTAGACCGATATTTAATAGATGTCGTCACTAAAACGAAGTTGTTTAGTAGAGGTGAGGTGGGGTGAGGAAGGCGCGAAGCGTTCAAGGTCATCCTCTCAGGGAAGCGTCTTAATTAGCAAATATCTTGTACCTTGCGCCACTTACCCATACAATGGCGGCAAAACAGTAACCAAGGAGTTATAGTTTGTGTTATTAGGTTTTTGCTTGTAAACGCACGGATTTATTATATTTGGCTTATTAAATAAGCTCGTACATACGGCATTGTGGGTTGAATGTCTATAGTGAAATAAACGGATCACTCACGTACGTCAGTCGAGTATAGCCCGACATGTTTCGAACTAATCCCCGATACGTCTCCCCACCGTCGGCCTCGTCGCCGTTTACGTCTCGCCACCGGCGTGGCGTGTGCTCCCAGAGGAAGGACTACGGATTAGTCCGAAACATGTCGAGGTATACTCGACTGACATACGTTCCGTTCCTGATCCGTTTATTTCACTATGATTGAGTCTCACTGCAGTTTTATGTTAAAAGCAAATGTCTACCCTTGTCACGCAGTATGTAAATATAGCCGTGATAGCCTAGTGGTTTGACCTATGGCCTCTCAAGCAGTGTCGTGGGTTCAAATCCCGGCTCGCACCTCTAAGTTTTCGGAATTGATGTGCGGAAATACATTTATGATTTATCATCGACTTTTCGGTGATGGAAAAAATCGTGAGGAAACCTGCACACACCTGCGAAGCAATTAAATGATGTGTGTGAATTTCCGAATCCGCACTGGGCCCGCGTGGGAACTATAGCCCAAGCCCTCTCATTCTGAGAGGAGGCCTGTGCCCAGAAGTGGGACGTAAAAAAAGCTGGTGATGATGATGATGATGTATATATGGTTGTCTGTTTAGGTTTTTATTCAGTTTAACCTAAGGTTAATGAGATGGAGATGGAGTGACGACCTAGTAAAGATTGCGGGACCGCGGTGGATGCAGAGGGTCAAGCACGACTTTACGAATGCTGCGTAAGGTAAAATCGAATAGTAAACGTTGTCGAGTTTGTATGACGACGTTTGGAACAGCGCCCGCCCGTGACCATATTTTGAACTATAATTTAGTATGAGGTTTCTCGATCTCGATACGCTAACCGTAACGTTACGCAGCATTCGTAAAGTCGTGCTTGACCCTCTGAAAGCACAGGATCGGTCTGAGTGGAGAGCCTTTGGGTAGGCTTATGCCCAACAGTGGACGTCTTTCGGCTGACATGATGATGATGAATGAGAATGAGCAGATTAAGTAGCTGTACTCAACAAGGTAAACTTGTAAGTGCGGTTGAAGAATCGCTTGCTTGTGATGTGGGATCTTTTTACCCGACTGTTGAAGGAGGGTTACGTTTTAAACCCCCCACAAAAAAGAGGGGTGTTATACGTTTGACATGTGTATCTGTGTATCTGAGTGTCTGTGTATCTGAGTATCTGTCTGTGGCATCATAGCTCCCAAACGGGTTGACCGATTTAGATGCGGTTTTTTTAATCGAAAGCTAATGTAATCGAGATGGTTCTTAGCTAAGTTTCATTAAAATCGGTTCACCCGTTTTTGAAATATTGAACTTTGAAGTGACAATGTCGGAGGTTTTTCAGCTTTTCTAATTTATTCGAGCTTATGTACGTATGTCTAAACCGTTCTTTGGCACGCGCTCTAGGCTAAACCGTTCGACGGATTTCAACTTCTAGGTATCTTCAAATTCGTCTCAGAGGGTCGACCACGACTTTACGAAAGCTGCGTAACGTTACGGTTATCGTATCGAGATCGAGAAACCTCATACTAAATTTTAGTTCCAAATACGCTAGGGCGGGTGCTGTTCCAAACGTCATACAAACTCGACAACGTTTACTATTCGATTTATGTTACGCAGCATTCGTAAAGTCGACCCTCAGTTGTTGGAGTGACAAAGGGTATGTTTCTCGAAATTGCAGTCGGGTGTTCTGTTTTTAATTTTAAGTTGGTTAGGTTATTACAGACAATTTCTCACACATCAAGGGATACTAAGTCACTGAATCACATGAACACCTATGACTGCTTAAAGCTGTAGCGTATCCGTCTTACTGTGTTTTAAAAGATCATCCGCAAACTAACTTTTCGTATTTTTGTTTTTACGGTCATCACCAAAACCAGAAATTGGGGTTCGAACCCGAACCTTTACCAAAATAAAACAATAATTGCTAGAATAGCGTAATTGGATTAGCGCGATACCACGGTTTGGTAAAGGTTTGGGTTCGAACCCCCAATTCGTTAGTAAATTTTTCTGTTTCTCTGTATATTTACGCATCAGTTTGAAGTCTGTGAAAGATCATCCCCACTTAAAATTGCAATGCAAACTTACCTTCTCATCTTCAACATAAGCGAACAATTCCCAGTAGAGACAAAGTACCCATTAGCTCCTCTCACCGCCACAACACCATGGATCCCGTTACATTAAAGGTAACAAATTACGATACAAGTATGTCACTGGCTTTGCGGCGACCGCCGACACGTGTCGAATTTGTGCTCAAGTTTTCGACTTTACAACTATCCTGAACAGCTTAGCGCTATGATAGTTCTTGCCAGTAATGTCGTTAATGGGTCACAGACAAATGACAGATTGTTCATTTGTTTTTAACCCCCGACGAAAAGAGGGGTGTTATAAGTTTGTGATCTGTGATCTGTGAATTTGTCTGTGGTATCGTAGCTCGCAAGTAGCTAGTTTAATCGAGATGGTTGTTAGCTAAGTTTCATTAAAATCGGTCCACCCGTTTTTGAAATATTGAACTTTAAGTTGGTGGTTTATGAGAGGGCTTTAGTTATAGTTCCCACGCTGGCCCAGTGCGGATTGGGAACTTCACACGCATCATTAGCAGGAGTGTGCAGGTTTACACTTGACACCAATAAAAATGAGCGCTTCAAAGCTAAATATTTCGCAAATGAATTCCTCAATCGTTAATCAACTTAGAAAAGTTGAAAAATACCCGACATTGTCGTTTCAAAGTTCACTATTTAAAAAACGGCTCAACCATTTTGTATAAAACTTAGTTAAGAACCATCTCGATAAAACTAGCTTTCGATTAAAAAACACCGCATCAAAATCGGTTCATCCGCTTGGTAGCTATGATGCCACAGACAGATACACAGACACACAGGTCAAACTTATACCACCCCTCTTTTCGTCAGGGGTTAAAAATCTTGGAACACCCCTAATATTTTTGAAAGACCTATCCAACGATACCCCACATTATGGGGTAGACGAGAGAAAAAACAAACATCCCCATTCACTTGGGTGTATCCCAAAAACATATTTTCATAAGATATTTTATTCCATTTTCCAGCACTTTTCCGGCCTAGTAAAATGTACGTAATTACAGCTTTCTAGTACCAGTAGTGTATTAGCTACGCCGCAAATATGACGAACCACCGGGTTCCGTTTTTGCCATTTCGACTCGGAATCCTAAAAATGTATTCCCTTGTTTCCTCACTCGTATAAAGCATTCGCTGCCGGCAACGCATTTATCAGTTTTCGTTACTTTCCCACAGTGCTTTGAACGCGTCTGGGAGTTCATAAATATTTAACGAGCTTTGCCCTGTGCCTTCAACGCATATGCGAGTTCTATTAATTTTGAAATGTTCTACTTTATGTGTAATATTATTATGTTATGCTCTGGATGAGAAGTCGTGGCGTTTTTTTTGTTAGAGGGTTCCACTGGGAACGCATCAACGTCAAATTGGTATGAACTCATATGTGCGTTTGAGTCACTGGGTGATAGTGGGCTAAACTTACATGTGCGTTTGGGGCATTTAGAAAAGTGCGGCACTAGAGAAATTTATCTTTAACATTATAATCTGTAAAAATTAATTAAAACTGTTATCATTGTGCTGTTTAAAGTTATCTTAAAATCTGTAATCCAGGACTGGCATGTATGGAAAAACGAATGCTAGTATTTTATCTAAAGCCTAGTTAAAAGCATAGATGACTGTATTAGGTAGGAGGATTGCTTTTTTCTGCAGCTACCTTTTCTGTTCAAAGTAAAAAGATAATAGTCACTGCAAATATTGTATTTGCAAAAATAGTGCGTATATTTGTGAACTACACTTTCTTAGCTACACCCCCGCCATCTTGTTTCAGATTGTTCGGAACTCTACTAATCTATTATAGTCCACACAAGATCAAACAGTCTTGGACAGCTTAAAGTTGGTAACAGAATCAGTATCGTTTAGGCACTTTGCGTGTGACGATTAAAGGGCAATTAGGATGGCTGTTTTTAACCCCAGACGAAAAAGAAGGGTGTTATAAGTTTGATCTGTGTATCTGTGTATGGCTGTTTTTAACCCCAGACGAAAAAGAGGGGTGTTATAAGTTTGATCTGTGTATCTGTCTGTGGCATCGTAGCTCGCAAGCGGATGGACCGATTTCAATGCGGTTTTTTTGTTTGAAAGCTTGTTTAATCGAGATGGTTCTTAACTAAGATTTACCCGTTTTTGAAATACAGTAAAAAAAAGATAAATTAGAAAAGTTGAAAAACCCCCGAGATTGTCATTTCAAAGTTCAATATTTCAAAAACGGGTGAACCGATTTTAATAAAACTTAGCTAAGAACCATCTCGATTAAATTAGCTTTCGATTGAAAAAAAAACTGCATCGAAATCGATCCATCCATGTGGGAGCTATGATACCACAGACAGATAAAATAAATAAATAAATATCATGGGACAAATTGACACCAATTGACCTAGTCCCAAACTAGGCAAAGCCTGTACTATGGGTACTAGACAACGGATAAACATACTTATATAGATAAATACACACTTATGTACATAATAAACATCCAAGACCCGAGAACAAACATTCGTATTCGTCATACAAACATCTGCCCCGACCGGGATTCGAACCCGGGACCTCAAGCTTCATAGTCAGGGTCGCTAACCACTAGGCCATCCGGTCGTACACAGATACACAGATACACAGACACACAGATACACAGATACACAGGTCAAACTTATAACACCCCTCTTTTTTGTCGGGGGTTAAAAACTTAAGACAACCTAAGTTTAGTCAAATAGGCCCCCGCGAGTTGTACCAGTTTAATTTTTTTTTATTGTAATTAGTATTTAGGATTTGACATGGACATGAGAATTGTATAATGATGATTTTATTTAATGAATAAATGAATTATTTTGTTTTTGAAATATTGAACTGTGAAATGACCATGCCGGGGGTTTTCAACTTTTCTAATTCCATCGATAGTCTATCGAAGGGAAAAGACAAGTTCATTATAAACTTTCGATAATAGACGGTAGAAGTTTTTGCTTCCTGGCTGAGGAAGCATTATAATCATGTTCCATTTAACATTTTTTTTTTCTAGAACCCTAAAAAATATAGCAATTATTTATTTATATTATTTTAGCGCTTAACGCATTTGCTGCCGGCTGTCAGGCACAAAACATCTTCAGACGCGACAAACGCACATATGCGTTCAAACGCCTGCAAATGTCTGACAGCGGCACTGGGCGAAAGTCACCAAAACGCACATATGCGTTCAAATGCCTGCAAATGCATGACAGCGGCACTGGGCGAAAGTCACCAAAACGCATATATGCGTTGCCGGCAGTGAATGCTTTAAAACAAGCAAATCTTTTTTTATTAAATAAACTCCACATTGTGCATTAAATCTCCAAATAGCTGTAACTCGTAAATGTTTATTTGTTCTCCGGCAGCATTAATAACGCATTCTTACTTTATTAAAAGCACTCCGCGACTAGCTACCTTACATCCAAAAGGTCTTAACTCTAAACAGTCTAGTATGAACATAGCATGTTTTGGTCATTTACGCGTACGGCGGGAGCTTAAGACCGAAACGTCGTATGGCTCATACTAAAGCGGATAGACTTACGTCCTTTTGACACGTACTAGGATCTTACACATCTTCGGAACCTTATGTGGGCCCATAAAACATCGTTACATTTACATTTCGCAGTCGTAATCGTAACACGGGCAATTTAATCGTTGGTATAATAAAATTAATGGAAAATAACAACCCTTAAAATTCCTAGGGGTTTCTGTAGCGTATGGCCTGCGTAGCAAATCGTAAGGGTACGGGTGAAAATGTTCGCAAAAATAACTTACTTACTAGCTGGGCGCAGTGACCCGAAGTGGATCTTGGCCTCCGACACCAGATTACGCCATGCCTTGCGGTCTTGGGTCAGCTCTTGCCAGCCATCGACCCCGAGGTCCGAAAGATCTTTATTGACTTCGTCCCTCCAGCGGTACCTAGGCCGCCCAACCGGCCTACGACCGCTCGGTCGACCCAAGTACGCCCTCTTGACGGCTCGATCCTCTCCCAGCCTCTCCACGTGCCCAAGCCAACGGAGTCTGGAATCTCTCCAATAATATTGGGCTCGGACACTAGATCTTCAATTTCGGGGTTCTTTCGAGGTGGAGGGTGACCTCCAGCTACCGTCTTCTCTCTGAGTCGGTCCCAGGATCTTCTGCAGAATTTTCGCAAAAATAAGGCGTAACGTATTTTTAACACAATAGGAACCACAAGGACATACTTAGGAATATTATTGTGTTCTATGGTCGCTTCGGTTGATAATCTTTATGATTTTTATACTGACAGTGGGAGCATGCGGGAGTTGAGATATTTTTTGTTATTAAATTTTTTTTATGTTCTTTTCTAAGTTTAAGTTTACACAAGAACCACAATTAAGATGCGTTTTAATGAACAGTCAAGAATTCTGCCAGTAGGTCGAGCACGACTTTTCGAAACCTGCGTCACGTAAAATCGAATAGTAAACGTTGTCGGGTTTGTATGACGTTTGGAACAGCGCCCGCCCGTGAGCCCGGAACTAAAATTTAGTATGAGGTTTCTCGATCTCGATACGATAACCGTAACGTTAAGCAGGATTCGTAAAGTCGTGCTCGACCCTCTGGGTTTAAGCAAGTCTATGTGAGTGAGTGAGTGACGGTTTGCTTCATCCTTCCTAATGCGAACTGCTAAGGAATGGAATTCGCTCCCACCGTCTGCATTTCCGGATGGATACAATCTAGGGCTCTTCAAGGCCAGAGTGAATAGGCTGTTACTGAACCAGTGAGTTACACCTTCGGCCTCATCTGCACCTTCCATCAAGTGAGATAGGGGTCAATTACTGGTCATTTTATAGTAAAAAAAAAAACCCTGTTAAGTTTTTATTTGGAAAAATAAAATAAAAAAACTACTCTCCCATTCATTAATTGCCTCTTCTGCTGGTTGGCAATACGTACCTGTGGCGAAATGTGTTTTTTTAAACTTCACAGCCAGGGGTACTCGCTTAGACCTCTCAACCTGTGACTGGAATCTTCACGGTTCATTAAGTTCATTAAGTACTTTTCATAGTTGTGGATCATCATCATCACCAGCCTTTTTTACGTCCCACTTCTGGGCACAGGCCTCCTCTCATAATGATAGGGGTTTGGGCGATAGTTTCCACGCGGGCCCAGTGCGGATTGGGAACTACACACACATCATTGAATTACTTTGCTGGAGTGTGCAGGTTTCCTCGCGATGTTTTCCTTCACCGAAAAGCTCACGATAAATAATAATAGTTGTGGATAATATTTTAAAACTATCTTCTTATCATAACATAATAAACCTTAAAACAAAGCTTAAAAATTCACTTTCAAATGGCTCGCTACATTGTCCGCGGGAACAAAAGAAATAACTTGCCATATTTTCGTCCACAAAACCATTGTAAAGGCGAAAATTATGAGTTGAACAAAACCGCGGCATCAAAATATGGAACCGGCAAGGACTTCGAGACACAAGAGAAGACCTCACAGTGTAAAACCAGTATAAGAGCTGCATACAAAGCACTACAGTAAAATTGCAATCTCATATCATACTCGTGACTGCATTATGTACGATGACACTACACAAAATTATGAACTAAAAAATATTAATTTGCTCACCCACGACCACACGAGAAAATAGTTACGTCTGAGAGGCAAATGCATGTTTCCATGCAACACTGCTACACGAATCAACACAATATGCCACACAGACCCAACTATCATCACCATCCCTACACTAAATGCTGACGCGTTTCGGCACTCTCTACGGGGCCATCCTCAAAGCACAAAACAACCGTTTAACATGATGCCAGTTCAAATCAATTTAGTTATTTACAAAATCAAAGTACCCACTATAAAAATACGTAGGTACTAATATAAATTCCAAACAAACATTTTTCTTTTTATTTACGCTAGACAGTATATTACGATAAAAAATGTTTCGGGCACTTGAAAAATTGCGTCAATGTTTCGTTTTGCCGTGAAAATTCCGATCTCAGAGGCCCGAGTACGAGCATTCGAAACCTGCGTAACGTAATCGAGTAGTGAACGTTATCGAGAAAGTATGACGTTTGGAACAGCGCCCTCCCGTAAGCGTATTTGGAACTAAAAATTAGAGCGCCTAGTGTAATCGCCGACCAGGCGAAGAAATACGTCTCTATCGCGTTCGCATTTAACAATTCTCATACTATTTGACACTTAAACGCAAACGCGATCGAGACGTATTTTGTGCTTTTTGATTACACTAAGGGAACAGAATGAGGTTTTTCAATTTCGATACGATATCGTAACATTACGCAGGATTCGTAAACTTCGTGCTCGACCTGGTGATCGCGTACTGGGTTTACTATTGCGTCAAGAACAAGACAGAACTCGACATTGTTTGGGGGCAATAAACGTCTTCATTCCGTTCCGACCATTATAAACGGGGGAGATTATAAAGAAGCTTGCTTTTTGAAGATAACAGAGAGGTGTTTAGATGTCGCCGCGGACAGTGACATTTACTTCCTGTTTGTCACTGACTCTTGTTTTGTGACAAGGACTCTTAAATTGATAGCGTGATTTTAAGGCAGTGTCAGGGCTACTGAATGCTCGTTTTTGATTGTAGGTAAATATCTCGTTCAATATTTGAAATGAGGGGGACGATTTTTGAGTCTCACTTGGTGTCTAAATTCACTGATTTCTAAAAAGTGCGTATTTTTTAATCTTACCGAAATCTTAAACGAAAAGATATAGTAGTGTTGTTTTAGGTCATAAGCATTTATCTTGCACAGTGTTTTTGTTTTGAAAACCACTTGTCCTAGAAACTTGAAATTTGGTATGTAGGTAGCTCATATAGCACAACCACTCAGGAAATTCTCAAAATCTATTTTTTTTATATCTGTCTGTAGATTTCACAGACCAATATAAGATGACCCCCACACTGCGTACATTTTGCTTAGGAGCAGGGCTCTACTAATACTGGCAAACTGAAAACACTGGGGAAAAGCATTAAAATCTTTGTACGGAACCCTCGTGCGCGAGTCCGACTCGCACTTGTCCGGTTTTTAAGTTAGGTAAGTAATACTGCATTCAAAGTTTTTTTCAAATACGAAAAAAAATTATAAGGTTTACTAATTTATTATTTGCCAAAAATCTTTTGCCAAACTGATTCATTTCCCAAAATGTTTCATTTCGAAAAAGTTTTTTTCCGAAACTGTAAATATTTCAGGATTTAAAAAACAAACCTAACCTACAGGGTTCTACGAGACGGCTTTGAAATCAATACATTTTACGAAAAAAAAAAAGCATTTTGAGAAATAATTTAGTTTGGCAAACTTTTATGGCGTTTTTTGGATACCCCTAACAAGTCATAATTACTTAGCTTAAGCGTGATACCTAAGGAAAAGTGGTACCATATTCTTATTACCCCTGTAAAACACGAACTTGAAACTTGCAACCTCGTTAGCTCTAAGCAATTGAGCTGAACTTATAATTTTCTCTAGCCGTCACGCGAAGGGTAGGCGAAATTAACCTGAATGTTAACCGCGAAGCCTTGAACTAAGTTATAATACCGGAAAACACGCTTAAATAATACCGTAGAAGTTAAACAAGTTGATACTACATGGTTTCTGTTAAACTGCTTTGCAGTGAGTTTTAAAAGTAAACGTTTTTGCAGCAGGCTTTTGGAGAAAGAGTTTAAAAGGCAGAAGAGGTAATTGTTTTATGTAACATGTTTTTTTGTAAAAAAAAAAAACGGCCAAGTGCAAGTCGGACTCGCGCACGAGGGTTCCGTAGAAAGATTTTAACGCTTTTCCCCAGTGTTTTAACAAGTCCAGCGTTAGCAGAGCCCTGCTCCTAAGCAAAATCTACGCAGTGTTTGGTCAACCTATATTCGTCTGGGAATCTACAGACAGACATAAAATTTAAGATTTTGAGACTTTTCGGAGTGGTTGTGCTATAAGAACTACCTTCATATCAAATTTCAAGTTTCTAGGACATCTGGAAGTACCCTTTAAGTTTTTGGAAATCGGCAATTTGTATGGAAATAGCCTTTTTAATGACTGTATCTTTTGATTGCATTGACTTAGAAGGTTGATTTTTTCACAGCTTCAAGGGACCGCAGGTTTGAGTATTTGATATTAATTTCAGCATCCTAACTCCACGCGTTCCAGAGAAAAAGGGTATTGACAGACAGACAGACAGACAGACAGACAGACAGACAGACGGACAACAAAGTGATCCTATAAGGGTTCCGTTTTTTCCTCTAGAGGTACGGAACACTAAAAAAGAGAACAATGTTATTGTTCACAAGATAAGCTCTTAAGCGGTAAACGGCCAGCTTATAATATATATACTATATGAAAAATGATAAAAAAACGTTGGAAATGTAATAAACAGATACTGCTAGTGCTGTCTTGCCCATAACTCGCTACCACCATCTTACTCGCTAATCCTGCCGCTAAGCAGCAGTGCTTGCACTGTTGTGTTCCGGTGTGGAGAGTAAGATAGCCGGTGTAATTACAGGCACAAGAGGCATTTCATCTCAGCTCTCTAGGTTGGCAACGCATCTGCAAACCGGAGGGTGCGGGTGTCCATGGTTTGCGGGTGTCCATGGGCAGTGGTGATCACTTACCATCAGGTGACCCGTTTGCTCGTTTGCCTTTCTCGTAGTATATAAAAAAACTCAATTTCTTGCTACCAAGATTACAGTTTATGAAAAGAGGTTCCATATTTAAAACTAGCTTAACTAGCCGGCCATTTTGATTTCTTATTCTCGCTTAAATATCGTTCCTAAGCATACTTGGCGAACTTAAATAACGACTTGGCAACGCGCAACGAGTCCACGTCTCATAATTTATCTTCTAGCCAAGTTTGACCATCACAAAGCCCTATGCGTCATCTCCAGGGTAACCAATTCTGGACTCTATCAACAAAGAACTGGGTTGGGTCTTGAGTGTACTCGAAAGGGCACTTAGTATTTACTGTCAAAGTAAAGGCCGCATATTCATGACGTTTAAAATTCCAGCCAGCTTAACTAATTAGGTTTACATTTGTCAAAGTCCTTTCCAGCATACAATGACAATGCAAAGAAAAACTCGTTAAGCAGCTGGACTTGAACCAGCAACCTCGGTAATGCGTACCGAGGTTGCTGGTTCAAGTCCAGCTGCTTAACGAATTTTTCTTTGCATTGTCATTGTATGTTGAATTTCATTCTATGAATGTTTCATAAAAATAAAACAAAAAATCAATAAATCGATTATTTTCATTTAAAGTCCTTTCCATCGAATCTTAGTTGGAATCGATCCAGATAAATCTTCGCCATAATTATCTTAATGACTAACTTTACAGTGACCCAATAGTTTTTTTTTCAACAAAGTAGGAAATTATAACGCACTGTGGCCCCTGCCTTTTTAAAGTTGTTGCAGATTGAAATGCCTAATTATGTCAGAATACTTATATTTCAAGACTGATGAAGCGATGTGCGCATAGCTCGCTGAACCGATGGCCGATGGGATCAGAAGGTTCTCAAATGGCATCCACGGACCGGGAGACGAGCTGTCGGTAGGCCTCCAACAAGATGGAGCGACGACCTGGTAAAGATCACGGGACCGCGGTGGATGTGGAAAGCACAAGACCAGTCTGAGTGGAGAGCCTTGGGCGGCCTATGTCTAGCAGTGGACGTCTTTCGGCTGACATGATGATGATGAAGTGGCCCAATTTTTCTTTCGTAATTTAACTTATTTAAAACAAAATTGACATTTCAAGTTCAGTAATTCAAAACTGTCTTTGGACCAAAGTAAACCGCATCGAAATCGGTCCATCCGTTTGGGAGCTATGATGCCACAGACATACATATACACAGATACACAGGTCAATCTTATATTATAACACCCCTCTGTTTCGTCGGGGGTAAAAATTACACTAGAGTAATACTCTGATCTGAGTACGGGCGTGAGTAGGTACCTGTACAAAAAGTCAACATATCTGAAGCAAAATAAATAAAATGGCGGCAAATAGTGAAACATGATATGCCGTGAAAGAACGCGACGTCTCCCTGTCACAGACACGTATAAGTTGAATATTTGAATAGTTTCCGCGAGATACCGGATTTTCCAACATCGCGTTTCTTTTTCTACTTTAGCTAAGAGAACTTTACTTTTCGATTAGAGAAAAAACATACTTTCATACCGAAGTAAACGTTGCGTGGACACATACATTTGCCGCACAGACGCCATTATTCACGCGTGGTCGGTGAGCAAAGTAATGGTTTTTAGTAACTAGCTTTCGAACAAAAAAAACCGCATCGAAATCGGTCCCATCGGTCCGGTCGGTTACGATGCCACAGACAGATACACAGACACACAGGTCAAACTTATAACACCCCTCTTTTTCGTCGTGGGTTAAAAAGAAACATCAATACATTTTCAGTAACACGCAAAACTGCTGAGAAATCAGATTTAACCTCCAACATGGCATTTTTTGTCAGAAATGACATCTTTGAACTTACTTTCATGCCAGTCACAAGAGAATTTTCCGCCTGTGAACAGATTCCAGCGTGACAGTATTGAAACACGAGTAGGTATACTCACTACGAGGGAGATTTCTTTAGAAATAAAATCCTAGCTTTCATGATATTTTATGCTGTACAAATAAAATCTCGGTTGCTGTGGAAACATACGTTATGAAAATGTTACCTATGCTTTCTATTTCCTTAAAGAGATACTAGAATAAACACCAGCTGATTTATAACCCCCGACAAAAAAGAAGGGTGTCATAAGTTTTAAGTTTGACCTGTATATCTGTGTATCAGTCTGTGGCATCATAGCTCTCAAACGGATTGATCGATTTGGATGCAGGTTTTTTTAATCGAAAGTTAGTTTAATTGAGATGGTTCTTAGCTAAGTATCATTAAAATCGGTTCGCCCACTTTTGAAATATTGAACTTTGAAATGACAGTGTCAGGGGTTTTTCTACTTTTCTAAGTTGGTTAGGTTATCAAGACTAGGTGAACGCCCCTGCCAAACCTATAATCGATGGAAAAAAAATACGTCTCGAACACGTTTGCTTTAAAGTGTCAAGGAGTCAGAGCCTCTAGTGTAATCGATGGCCAAAAAAACACGTTCGTATTTTTAGGCCATCGATTACACTAGTAGATGTCTTACAGGCCATTTTAACTAAAAAATTGAAATGTCTGGCAAGACAAAAAGAATGAAAAATAAAAATACTCTTTCTGATAATTTAGTATTCTCCTCAAACATGATGCAATTTCAACAATATCAAAGAACAAGACGAGCTCATTAGGAGCATGATTGAGTTTCCGAGGGACGAAGGAGGAATTCGGTTTTGGCTTTCGGCGTTTGACTTTAGCCGAAAGACGAAAGTTACTGATTGGTATTTGGGCTAGTTGTGAGTTGGAAATAAAAGTACTGTCACTTCTGATTTAAACCGTACATTTTAATCGTCTCTATTTCTGATTGATGGTCAAAAAAGACATAATTTTGCATTCATGACGTTATGACAATTTGTAATCACGTACGCCATAACATTAATTTATGCAAAAATGTTTATCTCGAAAAGCCAATAGAATTAATCGCTTTTAATAACCTAGAAAAGCCACTTGACTCTTATGCTGTTGTGCATTAGGTACAATTTACCCATCGAGGTCAGTTTGTAATTACCATTCGGTCTACATTTCATTCACAGTTTATGCACTAGAACAAAAGCTCTTCAAGTCAGGAATTTACACCGAACTGTCATAGTAAACCGACATTATTTTTAAATGTTGAAGAAATAGGGGCCTGAAGTCACATTCTCATCACCACCACCAACCTTAGTAAGCATCAAATTCATTACCAAATAAAAAAAACCCCAGACATTTTCATTACAAGGTTCAGTATTTTAAAAACGGGTGAACCGATTTTAACGAAACTTAGCTAATAACCATCTCAATTAAACTGGCTTTCGATTAAAAAAAAACCGCATCGAAATCGGTGTAAACGTTTAAGAGCTATGACGCCACAGACAGATACACAGATACACAGACACACAGGTCAAACTTATAACATCCCTCTTTTGCGTCGGGGGTCAAAACATCGGTCATCGTTGCGAAACCGGTTACGGCGTTCGGCCAAAACCCAATCCTGGGTATCAGCCCCTCACTACAAGTATCCGACTCAGCTTTTCCGCTCATTTCCCGCCACGAGCTGCAAAGAGCCAGGACACTTGGTTACATCCACTTTGTTCGCGAAGCGTTGGCTAAAATGGTTAAAACGGAACGGGAAAAAATTGAGCCTTCTGTAGGCCAAATTTAAATGAGTGTTTTAAGGCGGTACCTACAATGGAAGAAACTGAACCGCGCACATCTGTTTAGCCTTTTCGCAATCAATGTTACAAATATCCTTGACATATTTTACGGTATATTAGCATGGAATTTCCTGCGAAAAGGTTCCACAGTGGTACGCGAATCAGTTTCTTTGGCTGTACATGCTCTGACTTTGTAGTTTTTAATCCCTGACAAAAAAGAGGGGTATTATAAGTTTGACATGTGTATCTGTGTGTCTGTGTATCTGTGTGTCTGTGTATCTCTGTACCTGTGTATCTGTCTGTGGCATCATAGCTCCCAAACAGGTGGACCGATTCCGATGCGGTTTTTTTCAGTCGAAAGCTAATTTAATCGAGATGGTTCTTAGCTAAGTTTCATTAAAATCGGTTCACCCGTTTTTCAAATATTGAACTTTGAAATGACAATGTCTGGGGTTTTTGAACTTTTCTAATGGAATATTAGCATGGCATTTCCTGCGAAAAGGTGCCACAGTGGTACGCGTATCAGTTTCTTTGGCTGTACAAGTGTACATGTTCTGACTTTGTAGTTTATATCCCCCGACAAAAAAGAGGGGTGTTATAAGTTTGACATGTGTATCTGTGTGTCTGTGTGTCTGTGTGCTGTGTATCGTTGTATCTGTCTGTGGCATCATAGCTCCCAAACAGGTGGACCGATTCCGATGCGGTTTTTTTCAGTCGAAAGGTATTTTAATCGAGATGTGTCTTAGCTAAGTTTGATTAAAATCGGTTCACCCGTTATTGAAATATTGAACTTTGAAATGACAATGTCGGGGGTTTTTCAACTTTTCTAACTTGTTTAGGTTATTTCTAACAGTGTTTTGAAAAAGATCTTGACACATCATGAGTCATGAATGAAGATTTGAGACACCTAATTATTCAAAAAAAGTTACAGACCTATGCAAAATGTGTGTTTTGTATTTGTTAGGCAAAACAAAATGTTAAAGTGACTGATAATAAACTAGCTTTCGATTAAAAAAACTCATCTAAATCGGTCTACCCGTTTGGGAGCTATGATGCCACAGACAGATACACAGATACACAGACACACAGATACACTGATACACAGGTCAAACTTATAACACCCTTCTTTTTCGTCGGGGGTTAATAAACTAACAAGAGTTTATGAGGAAGCAAGTAAGGCGGTAACTCTATTAGGTACTTTACTTTAAGATAATATTTTATACCTATAAAACAGTACCGTGACTGACTGACAGACGACGCACATCCTAAACTACTGGTGCTAGAGACTTGAAATTTGGCAGACAATAACTCGACTATTCTAGAGGTGCACTAAGAAGGGACTTTTCGAAATTCCCACGGGATATGGAGTTAGCCCATTTTTTAATGTTTCACGGGGGCAAAGCCACGGGACTGGTAGTCTCCTATAATACTTGTTAGAATATAGTTTCAGTAACAAGGTTAACGAAATACTGGAACTTGATACAAGCTAAAATGTCGCAAGCCGCAATGTCGCATGCGACAGAGTATCATCGTAATCTGTTGCCCAATTACGTTGATACGCGAATGCGGGCGACAGGCGCGGCCGACGGCGCCCCTATCGGGACTTCTGCGCAACAGTTTGTACAGCCAGCAGATAAATTGCAAGAACTCGTTTAATGATGTCAATGGCCGTGCAATGGAAAAGATTAAGAAGGTAGTGGGAGAACGATACTGCAGCTATTTGCTGCCATACGAAAGGCCCGGCTCGTCCGGGAAAGTAGCACCCTCTCGCAGGAAATCGGCTTGAAGCAACAGCACCCGTGTTGCGTTTCGTTCGGTCAGTGAGAGTGCCGGAGGCCCGATCCCCCCCACCTTTCCTATATCCCTTTTCCCCCTTAAAGGCCGGCAACGGACTAGTGACTCTCTTGGGGTTGCTGGTTCTCATGGGTGGCGGTGATCGCTTACCGTCAGGTGACTCACTTGCTCGTTTGCCTTCCTGTTTTCGCCTTTTTTTGTTTTTGTATTCATGTTTCAGTGAGTATTCCAAAAGTTTAACTGTTTATAGGGTTTTGTTTTTTGAAAATAATTAGGTTTATTAAAAATACTGCTTGAGCGATTCATCAGTGTAATAATCATCCCTCTTAACATGCAAGAACGTCATTTCTCATCCAAATTTTTTGCTTTTTTTCATCCGTTGTCTAGTACCCATAACAAAGACTCTGTTTAATTTGGGACCAGGTTTATTGGTATAAATTTTATCGTCCCACGATAATTATAATTTTATTTGTTTCTCACTTTTTTTGCAAACCGTACATGCAGCGGTTGACCTGAATTTTTATTGTTTCCAATCTAATTTGAGGTTTATAAATCTTTTCTTTTATAAGTTACGAAAGTTTCCAGTGGGGGCTGTGTCGCATAGAACAGAGTTTTGGAGACACCGGGGACTCTTCGATAAACTTTTCAAATTATCTGCGTATCCATCCACGAGGGTAGCTGGTTGTAGGAATTCGGGATTTGCTATTAACCATCTTATGAGGGAGCATTACCGGTCATTTTTAGGGTTCCGTACCTCAAAGGGAAAAAACGAAACCCTTATAGGATCACTTTGTTGTCCGTCTTTCTGTCTGTCAAGACCCTTTTTCTCTAGAACGCGTGGAGGTAGCATGCTGAAGCTTGCGGTCCCTTGAAGCTGTGAAAAAATCAACCTTCTAAGTCAACGCAATCAAAAGATACAGTCATTAAAAGGCATTTCCATACAAATTGCCGAAATCTGAAAATCTAAAGGGTACTTCCAGTTGTCCTAGAAACTTGAAATTTGGTATGAAGGTAGCTCTTATAGCACAACTACTCAAAAACTCTCAAAATCGTAATTTTTTGTCTGTCTGTCGATTTCGCAGACCAATATAAGTTGAACACACACCGCGTACATTTTACTGGACTTCTCAAAACACCGAGGAAAAGCGTTAAAATGTTTCCACGGAACCCTCGTGCGCGAGTCCGACTCGCACTTGGCCAGTTTTTTTCTTTAACCCCCGACGAAAAAGTGGGGTGTTATAAGTTTGAGCTGTGTAGCTGTGTGTCTTTTAAATTATTTTGTTGCAAGCTGATGCTAATTCTGATTGCAAAACTCATGTATAATAATTACTTACAGAGATTACAAATGAATTTATACAAATTTATAGGCGACAAACGTTTTTTGTTGTCGTTTTGTAATTAGAAATTTATTAAGAGTCCTTCGTTGTGTTTCGGTATTGTTCGCTTGTTTATTCGCAAATGTTTATAAATATTCATTAGGCTATGTTTAAATTTGCCGGTCTGTCTCACAAGTATTGTGGACATACCTTGAAGTACGCTGCTCAAAAATGTCTAGGGATCAATTATGTACTGACTCCCATATGCATTTGGTCCCTAAACATTCAATACTTTTCCAATTCGCGGGTGGTAGACCCTTGTGCGAGGTCAGTCCGGCTCGCTACCACCATCTCACTCACTAATCCTACCACTAAGCAGCAGTGCTTTCACTGTTGTGTCCCGGTGTAGAGAGTAAGGCAGCCGGTGTAATTACGGGCACAAGAGGCATTTCATCTTAGCTCTCTAGGTTTGCAAACCCCCGGGGTTGTGGGTGGCTACGGGCAGTGGTGATCAGATCACTTACCATTAGGTTACTCACTTGCTCGTTTGCCTTCCTTGTCGTATAAAAAAAAACTTAGGTACGTGTTAAATTATAACGATACCAGTGTTCAAGATTGGTCATATTTTTCCTTTGATAAACTCACTATGGCGTGACAGTTGGAAACAAACAATCGAAATCTAGACCCACATTAGAACATTCTCGCGATCAAATCATGGCTATGTCATTATTTAATTGTCGTGCACGCGAAGCGCAGGAAACTAGAAAAAAACTTACCTCAAATTTCTCCATAAACCATGCCTGAATTTCCCCACGTTTACCCAATAAAACAATACCATTTCCACAACCGAAGCAGTCTCTAAAATACATAGAACACCAGTAATTTACGTAGACAGTGATAGATGGAGATTATTTTCATTGCTTATATCCAGCATTAATATAAAAAGCGGGGTTTATCCCCCTCTTCCTCGAGGAAATAAACTGAGGCGGTCACTTAAATGTTTTGTACGAATTTCAATGAAAAATTCCTTTCCAAAAACACCCGGCGAAAGTGGAAACGTAACGTTATTTTGAGGATGCCTTAATGGGATTTTTTTCGTCTTTATGTACCCGACTACTGAAGCTAAGACGTTTTTAGCTTTTAGCTAAGTTTTTACGTAAATTAAAAAGGAATTCCAAATGCTTCATGTTTAAATACGACTTGAAAGTACCACTTGCGCTAATCTGGGTCCTGTATCAGTTAGTAAACGCTGAGTTAACGAGTTAACTGTACAAGCCAGGTTGACGCATATCGATATTACAGTAAGTAGCAATTAATAAAATGGCATTATCGTTTGAAGTTAATGCTTAGCGTTGAAAAACCCCCGACATTGTCGTTTCAAAGTTCAATATTTCTGAAACGGGTGAACCGATTTTAATAAAGCTTAGCTAAAACCCATCTCGATTATACTAGCTTTCGATAAAAAAACCGCATCGAAATCGGTCCATGCGTTTGGGAGCTACGATGCTACAGAGAGATACACAATTACACATGTCAGTCTCATGACACGTTTCGTGGGGGTTAGAAACGAACTAAATCGCAGCACCATTTTTAGTAAGTACACCATTGAGTACAAATAATTATACTATTTCCGACAGAGTATTATAGGGCTATGGCATTTATCATGCTATTTGTCGGCGCCTTGTCACGGCTATAATAAATGTAAATATATCAGCATTTATTTCAATGCCGTCTCTCGTAAAATAAGGTAAGGTAAGGTTAGGTTAGGTTAGGTTTGTTTTATAAATAAAAATCCTGAAATATTTACAGTTTCGGAAAGAAAGAAATTTTTGGAAATGAATCAGTTGGCACAAGTTTTTTGGCAAACATTTTAGTAAACCCTCGAACGATGCTTTATTACTCTGTATTTGTCAAAGTTTTTTTAACTCTACCTACTTACATTATCATGATACTCGGGACTTAATCGCGTAAAAAATATATATTTAAATTTAAATACTCGAGGTATTTACTTTATTAGGTAGTGATTAGTTTACACCCTCGCCATTTAATGTTGCCAGCTCAGAATACGGAATAAACCAGAAGCCGCGTTCATTCATAATCGCACGCCGCGGAGTGAGTCCATTTTTAGGGTTCCGTACCTCAAAAGGAAAAAACGGAACCCTTATAGGATCACTTTGTTGTCCGTCTGTCTGTCTGTCTGTCACGACCCTTTTTCTCTGGAACGCGTGGAGGTAGCAGGCTGAAATTAACATCAAATACTCAAGCCTGCAGTCCCTTGAAACTGTGAAAAAATCAAAGTTCAAAGTCAACGCAATCTAAAGATACAGTCATTAAAAACCTAAAGGGTACTTCCACTTGTCTCAGAAACTTGAAATTTGGTATGAAGATACCTCAAGCACTGCCACTCAAAAATATATCAAAATCCTAAACTTTTATGTCTGTCCATATATCTCACAGACCAATATAAAATGACCCCACACTGCGTACATTTTGGTTAGGAACAGGGTTCTGTTAATACTGGACAACTTAAAACACTGGAAAAAAAGCAGGGAATTCTTTCTACGGAACCTTCTACGTTAATCCGACTCGCACTTGGCCGGTTTTTTTTAATGTATAAAATAATAAATAAAAAATAAAAAATGTTATAATAGTTTGCCATGCCCGTCGCGGCAGCTGAAGCGGTTGAATACAGGAAAACATTAAGGGTATCCGTTCAGTAGGTGTTTCATTTTATCTATGTACGAATAGAGGCCCTGGGTCCATGGGGTCCCAGTCCATACCCTTTATTTAAATATCTCCAAAAACGCTTGGCCCCTATTTCACAAATTTTACAAAAATGTCACTTTATTATGACAATTCGGTGTCAATTGCTGACTTGAAGAGCTTTGGTTTTAGCGCGCTTCGTATCGGCAAAGAAATGTAGAATTTCATTCGTCATTGCAAATTGACAATTGCATAGTTGGTGAAATGGCGACTAACGGGCTGGCAGCTATTTCTCCCAGCGAATCATTTCTGTGCCCTAAGCACGACTTGTCGAATCCTGCGTCACGTAAAATCGAATAGTAAACTATAACGAGTTTGTATGACGTTTGGAGCAGCGCCCGCCCGTGAGCGTCTTTGGAACTAAAATTTAGTATGAGATTTCTCGATCTCGATACGATAACCGTAACGTAACGCAGGATTCGACAAGTCGTGCTTAGGGCACTGTTCAACGGGGAACGCTGCCAGCCTTTTGTACACCATGCTAAGGGCCATATTAAGATTTAGGTTAGTTTTAAGTTATAATTGCGCAGCTTTAATTTTAATTTCATAAAAGGTTTTAAATATACTAAGTTTAATTTAAAAAGTAGCCTATAGATGTTATTCCTCAATATTCAAACTGTCTTCTTACCAAATTTCATCTAGATTGATGCAGCGGTTTTCCCGTGAAGAGGTAACAAATAGACAGAGGGAGAGACAGAAAGACAGAGAGACAGAGTTACTTTCGTATTTATATTGGTTAGGAGGGAAGTTAGGATTAGGAATGCTTACGAGTATTAAATTTTTACTTTAACTTGATAAAAATAAATCTATCTATGTGTAGAGACATAAAGAAGGGACCACCATGAATAACGGACAGTTATGACTTATAAATCACTGAAACATACTCATCCCCCGCTTCCCTGCTATCAGGTAACTTACCCTTATATTCACGTACATAACATAATGAAACCTTGTACACAACTAAGAGTTTATTACTTTCTTTTATCTGTTTGTCACAAAAGGCATTTTTGGTATAAAAGATTTTCCGTTTTATCTTTTCTTTGTGGTTCTGCCGCGTTTTAAGCGGATGGTTAGATTACGGTAAGCCGGGAGGCAATGGTGATTTCACCAACTTTACAATTGTCAGTTTTCAACTACAATTCGAACTACATTTCTTTGTCAATATGAAGCGCGCTAAAACAAAAGCTCATCAAGTCAGCAATTGATACCGAATTGTCATTGAAAACTGACATTTGTAAAGTTGGTGAAATAGGGGTATATCAAGGGCCTGCTCAAACAACTGACTAGGCAATGCTATTGAGTATTTCGTCACTTCGTCTTTACACAAGTTTATTAACCCCTGACGTAAAAAGAGGGCTGAAGAGGTAAATTTGATCTGTGTGTGTCTGTGACACCGTAGCTCCTAAACGGGTTGGCCGATTTGGAAACCGTTTTTTAATCGAAAGCCAGTTTAATCAAGATGGTTCTAAGCTAAGTTTCATTAAAATCAATTAACCCGTTTTTGAGATATTGAACTTTGAAATGACAATATCGGAGGCTTTTCAACTTTTCTAAGTTGCTTAGGTTATTGGATTGATTTTGCGCCACAAAGTAATCTCGCGTGCAAGATAAAACTTCCATAAATCTGCCCTTATGTGACACCGCCACATTTTGAGATCACAAGATGGGGGCGCCATTTTGTCCAAACTGGAAGCCCAACTAATCCGGCAGGTTTTATGTGTCCGAAACTTTATAATGTTGGTTATCTGCGAATCGGTACAGTTGGCTCTGGTCTGTTGAAAACTCTGGAAAAGTATCGTATAAGTTTTGATTGGTCGCACCACAAATGGAGATTCTAATCGTACTTAGGCCACTTCTTGACTTGTCGGTATCTTTGCGGTATCGGTACGCTCGGTCAGCTTTAAACAGATTCGATACTGAGCGCCTATATTTCAATGATCACTTCCTGGCATGCGTGGTATGCGTGCAGTCGGTACCGTCCCACTCCCGTACAGTATATCCCGTAAGTCGGGAAGTGCTCATTGAAATAATTATAGGAGTTCATTAAAGAATCTGTACAGAGCTTACCAAGCGTACCGATACCGAACCGCGATACCGCACCGACAAGTAACGAAGCGCCCTTAGGTACAAAAAGATCCAAATTTTAATCTGTTTGAATGATTTTAGTGTTTACAAAGTTTAAGAAGTCACCAGTTCTCTTGGCAGCTTAATATTTTGAGTGCCGCGCACTTTTCTTTAAGAATGCAATTTTAGAGGGAATGCACTCATTTTGTGTTAGAGTCGCAAACTCGTAACAATTTTAGAACAATTCATATTACCTGTACAGAAAAGCACAGCTTTAATAATATAAAGGTAAGGGAGAGTTAGGATCTTAAGTTGTTTAAAGTAATTCTTACCATGTATCATTGACTCTACCTACTAACACCATGGAATTTATAAGTTTCAATTTCGCGTGCAAGCTGGTAACGATCTTAAGAATAACTAGGCAATTTTTTATTATAGGTACCTACCTAAACTTGGCTTTTGTTCGAGACCGAGCCTTCTGTACGCTAGTACTACTTGCTAAACTGTGACAGTGCATACATTTTACGAGGTATGCAATTTATTTTTATATACTGCACAGCAACTAAGCTATTTCTAAATAAAGAAATACATAAAACTTAAATTTAAAATAAGACTACATACTAAGTTACTAAAACTTTACTAAAAGTAAAAAAGTTGTCATCGTCGCCAATCAAATGGGAACTGTGCCCAGCACGAGTACCCAATGATATTACATAATAAAGAAGAGGTAAATTATGTCATCCATCAGCACGCCGAAAATGAAGCGCAGAAAAGGCTACCTGACCTCCGCCGCTCTGGAATAAGGTTCAAACTTGCGCGCAGACGTCAAAACTTTCGGAACACGTTTTGTGAGCATACGACATATCTTTACTTATAATACCATCGCTTGTTTTGTGAGCATACGACGTATCTTTACTTATAATACCATTGCGGGTACCCATACTAATCGACGTTATGGTAATGATGTTCAAACCCATGACAGAGCAAATTCTATCACAATAGTTCACCCATTACAACTCCAAATTATGATCTCACAATGAGTTTCAGACACGAGTTCGAGTTGTATAATCAAACTGGATCCAACAGTCCAACACATCAAAAGGACAGGAAATTTAAGGGCTCAACTAAATCTTGCGCCCTGGGGCTTGCAGAATTAATTTCCAAGTTTCAACCCAGGACCATGTTTGGGCTGGGAAAATATACGGCCAGTTGTTTTCGTTATTACAAGTAAATATAGCGTAGTTGTACCTAATCCAGAACAGGAGCCTACTTCGTAATGGCTTGTAACTTATAACACAAGCGGTAGCTTGTTATCAATTTTGCGGTAGGACCTTGTGCTACGTTCGTCCGGATTGCTACCACCATCTTACTCGCTAATCCTGTCGCCAAGCAGCAGTGCTTGCGCTGTTGTGTTCCGCTGTGGAGAGTAAGAGAGCCTGTGTAATTACGGGCACAAGAGGCATTTCATCTTAGCTCTCTAAGGTTGGCAACGCATCTGCAAATGGGCTTATGGGCTGTAGTGATCACTTACCACCAGATGACCCACTTGCTTTTTTCAGAAACCGTAGGAAATGACCAGCATTTTGACAGGAGTAATGTAATTTCGACATCGAATTCAACGTCGTTATAAAATTCAAATTTGGAACATCTTCAAAAACCAACACAATTTTCAAAAAAAAAATGGTCCATACGAAACGTCAGCTGGGTATGTTTGTCTACCTACGATAACAAAAAAATGGTCAAATTCGTGACAGGTATGAATTACCTTCGGCTTCTGAACCCATTTCAGAGTACATATAATATAATATATGACTACCTGTAAATAAAGTAATGCATGCAACTCTACATAATTAAGCCATAAAAGTTTTCGTGTGATCTTATTATAAAACTCCGCTTCACCTCGTTTTTAAAAACTACTATTATCGACGTTCAATCAACCGCAAACCGGCAAACCTGGCCGTTTTGTACGCACAAAACAAAGTTAATATTGGAGGGATGCAATCCCTCTTATATCAATAGTCGATACCGCCCGTAATGATGTTCGTAACGCGTGCGGAATACTGATTTTCAGTTTACATAAACTCATTTCCTGCTTCGGTGTCGCGTAGGCAGTAGGCGCTTTTCGTAGGTTGTGAAGAAAGTGATTTTTCGGAAGAATAAACGACAAGAAAAGAGTCTTTATTGACAACAACAATTACTAAAATTAACAAATAGGTAAATAACTTAAAAATAACCTAATAAGACTAAAAACTAAAAATAATCTAAACCTAGACCCTTGGGTAGGGTGCCCATTACGCAGGCAGCATTCCCGCGCTGAATTGTTAAAGACAGTCTTTGGGCAAGAAAGCTGCCTGCGCGAGGGTCACCTGTTGCCTCCTTCAGGCGCTTGCTCAGAGCTCCGTGGAGCCCACGCGCGCCCTTGCCCCACGAACCGAGTGTCTCGGCACCGAATGCAACGAACTCGTACTGGGCGCCCCGAGACACTCGTATTTGTTGGCCTTGAGCCGTTCCCGGGCATCCGCCGCCGCGCAGGCACGTCTGTTGGTCGTGGGGAGGTAATACGCTGCCAAGGTGTCTGCGCAAGTAGCGTCCCATACCAGCGCGAGGCTCATCCTCCAAGGGATCAACGACATCACGTCGGGGCGATTGCCATCGTTCCGCACGGTCTGGGGTTCCAGGGCAGCCGGAACGTTTGCGCTGACGAGCGCCGTTCTGAGTATATCGTTGAGAGAGAAAAGAGTTAATTTTTTAGGGTACCCTCAAAAGGAAAAAACGGAACCCTTATAGGATCACTTTGTTGTCTCTCTGTCTGTCTGTCAAGACACTTTTTCTCTGGAACGCGTGGAGATAGCATGCTATAATTAATATCAAATACTCACGCCTGCGGTCCCTTGAAGCTGTGAAAAAATCAACCTTCTAAGTCAACGCAATCAAAAGATACAGTCATTAAAAAAGGCTATTTCCATACAAATTGCCGAAATCCGAAAACCTAAAGGGTACTTCCAGTTGTCCCAGAAACTTGAAATTTGGTGTGAAGGTAGCTCTTATAGCACAACCACTCAGAAAAGTCTCAAAATCTTAAATTTTTATGTCTGTCTGTAGATTTCGCTGTGTCAAAATGTATAACCTTCTGGCTTATAAAATTAGATTTACATTTTTGTTGCAAGTGGCCCTTAGGTACTTTTAATGTAGATATTTTTAATGAAAATTAGAACGGCCACCTTAGAAACCACGATACAAACCCATGTAACATATCCAGCACACACATAGAAACTTTACTATACATATCTGCTGACACTGCTAAGATAGAACCAATGAGCTCGTCATCAACGATATAAACCTATCGGAAAATTTACATTCGATCTGACGCAAATGTGGTCCGCATACTGAGCAGGGAGATATTTAAATTGGTTTTTCTCAATGACTTAATGTATGCGATGAAGATAGGCCCGATGCGTAAGGAAATCCAGAAATAGGCTTAGAAAATTTTAGGTCAATGACATTACATCGCTGCTAAGCGATTCGGTAACGTGTTTATTTTTTCTGTTTAGGATTGCTTAGTTATCAAGAAGACACGTTTTTAATGTGCCGAACTAAAATAGTAAGTTTTCGTAAAAAAAAAACTCTTTTAGTACAGGCTACTTTGGTATTGATTTAAACTTTCGCGCTTTTCACAAATTATCATGATAAGTACTCGTACTCGTGTGGCTAGAAGATGATGATACCCGCGTCTTCAGTTCCTTAGAGACCATGGACGCAGCGTCGCGTCCGAAACGTGGAGGCATTTCAATTTAAATATATTTTTTACGCGAAAGTCCCGAGTATCATGATAATAAGCTACTTTGGTGAATGTACTTTTTCTGAACTGTATCTACAATTGTGATCGAAGGTCTATACATGTACCAAATTTCAAGTCGATGCCAGTAACCATCGAAGAGTTTCCTCCCGCGGAGACGATCCTGCCTACATCACCAGAATTATTGTGTTGTCCCTTACATCGCAGTAGTTATAGGAACAAGTGTAGAAAATAATGAATACCTCAGAAAAACCAAAACTCTTTACTGGCACCAAGGACCACAAAACCAAGAGGACTGCCAGTGTCTATACTATGTCGCGTTCCTTTGAAGTAATAAGCCTGCTGTAGCTAGTTTTACTACGGAGGGGTCTCTGTACCATTCATTTGATATGACATTTAGACCTCTGGCTAACACAATAGCGCCATCTTAATTCGTTTTTTCTATCAGTTAATAGATTGCGCTATTATGTTAGCCAGAGGTCTAAGTGTCATACAAAATTAATGGTTCAGAGACCTCTCTATAGTGAAACTAGCTACAGCAGGCTCATTATTTTACAGGAACGCGACATCTGAGGGTCGGAGACCTGGTGACCTGACACACAGGTTTTACCTAGTTCGGGCACCAGTCTCTGCCACACAGGTTTAATAATAATGTAACTAAGTACAATGCTGACACTCATATTTGTAACTGGTGGTGGAGAAATAAAATAAACATTGTTATTATTATTATTGTATAACCATTGGCAGTCCTCTTGGGTTTATCGTCCATGACTGGCACGATTTAATTCACCAAAACGTACGAAGGGATTTATTCAGAATTTCAAAGGGACGTAGGTATTACGGTCCCAGAATTTATTAACTCCGTAACCATATTGCTGTTTGACGTTTATATGACTTATACCTGCTTTACAACCTGTAGCGAAATCTAGACCTTGTTTATTATCAGCAGTAAATCCAAAAACGAGTTTAAGTACATTGCGTATTCATCAGTTTCGAGTCTGTCAATCCGCTACATTGTAGCACTGATTCGTCGAACAGCCTTGAGATCAGAATCAGTGGAGTATGAAAGGATTGCTTCCACTTGGAGCTAGACCACATTACATGAGTGATAGAGGTAGGATATGAGTATCATAGCGCGGAACGTATACACCTGGCCAGGATTATTGATGTCATCTGTAGGGCACTTGTCAGCGTTCAAGTGCTGGCCATTTTGGAACCTAACGGTCTGTCTAGAGACAGTGGCAAGAGGTCCAACCACGGACCAACCACCCTATGGACACCAAATGTCAGGGCGAACGTTTCCGAAACGCATAATGCTCATTTACACCTATAAATATCTCTAGCCTCGAATCGCGGCTCACTTTCGACCAGCGAGACGACATGCTGTGAACCAATCTCGACTCGCTCACCGCGGATTTATTCGGAATGAATTTCCAAGTAAATTATAAAAGATGCGGTGTCCAGAGGCTGGTTGGTCCGTGGGTCCAACAGTCTAACACTGGTTCCTTGGCTGATGGGCCAGTCCTTAGTTTGGGACGCCACTTGCACCCTTGCACCGACCCATCTTTCAAGGAACCAAAATGTTGCTGGCTCTGCCGTGGCTTCTGCAGAATACCTCAAACGCTGCAAATGTAACTCCCTTGAAAGTAATTACTTCGAGGCGTTTAGGATCGAAACTCTGATGCCTTGGGGGCCTAGTATGCGTCATCTATTTTAATATCTCTCAGCACGCCTGCTAGAGGCCTCCCGTGACCAGAGGACTGGTGAAAAACTTCGCTCAGGGAATCAGCATTGCCATACAACTTGGCATACGTGACATACGCTCGAAAAACATAACCCTTGTCCTGCAGTCGGGTAAAAGAAGCATTTTTAACATTTTCTGTTAACATGTCAGTCATGTTATGGCAATTATGGTTAAAAATAATAATAATATAAGGATAAAACGAACAGAAAGGTCAGTTGTTTAGGCTAATATTAAGGGGCTTATCTTTTCGCAACATTATATTTTTACGATTCACCCTTAAAAACAATACTTAAAATTTTATACATTTACAGCCATTAAAAACACCGTAAAACGATTCTTGTACAAGTCGAGCACATTTTAAATAATTTCCAAACCCGATGATACAGCAATTTTGAGCCTTAGTCCCGTAAAAAGTGTTCGCAGTGTTAAATAAACAATAATTTTATTTAGCGGTCATGCCCAGATAACATTATTCAAGTAGCATTCCAGTCCAGCCATGAATACCAGTACTGGTATGCCACTGGAATAATGAGGAGTGTATCCATTCCAGTCAGCTGTCCAGTCTAGTGATCTACTGTTTCATTTCATCTCGCCGTTCTCGCCTATTCCAGCGTCACTGGAATAGTCTAGAAGACTCCAACTACAAGAACTATAACTAAACAATGAACTACAGAACTATTCCTCTCCACTACTCTAAGGTTTGCTGATGGTTATCCCTTCGCCTTTGTACTCGAATTTGATTATTTGTAAATTGTGGTTTCATCCTGTTATTTTTTTTACAATATAGTGTTTACTTATTTACATACTTACTATATGTATATCGGAATTCGAAGAAAGAGTTTATGGATTTGTATGGTAACCGAGCGTGTGACGGTTTACATAGATATTTTTAGAACAATCTAAGAGTACAGTCAAGGGTACCAATATGTATACACCACAAAGTCCCAAAAATATGTATACAGACCTTATTACTGCGAAGGTAAGGTTGATGTATACATATTTTTGCAACTTTGCGCAGATCCATGTCTTTGACTTTGACTGTACATACCGATGAATATAGATAAACTCGATTAACAACCTCTTTTTGGTGGTATTGTGGTGGTATTTAAACTGGTAATATCACCAAGACAGTTTGATTATAAAATTTGAAGTCGCCCTCAGGAAGCTGTCGGAAGCGAACTGAAGTCTGCAGAGTGCAATGAGGTGCTTAGCCTTTTTTTTGGCTAACTAGATAGGACATACACTCTTCTTCTATCTCGTTCGTTTGGGACTAGGTCAATTTGGAGTCAATTGTCCCATGATATTTATTTATTTTATCTACACACATATCATAAGTCCTCTATAATGCGTTCAGAAACCGTAAAAAATGACCAGCATTTCAGTACGCCGTCGCCTTCTCGCCGACAGCGCCAGCCCCAGCACCACCACCACCACCAGCAGTAAAATAATAGTCATTACGACATCGAATTCATTGTTTCAAATTTGAAAACCAGCGTAATTTACAATCACAGTGAAATAAAACGGATCACTCACGTATATAAGTCGAGTTCAGTCCGACATGTATAAATAATAATGTGATTTTTTTTATTTACAATAAAAAAAAACAGTTTACGAAACGTCAAGCCGGTATGTTTGTCTATGATTTAAAAGAAAAACAGTCAAATTCGTGACAGGTATGGGTATGATATATGCCTTCAGCTTCTGAACCCATCTCAGAGTACTTATAATATGTGTGTAGATAAAGTAATGCATGTAACTCCACATAATTAGGCCTTAAAACACTCATTATGTAGCAGTTGAATAAACTACTATTATTCTATCTCGATAAAGTTCTGTGCGTTGAACCACAGAATACATAATAGTTGAACACTTGAACAGCGGTCATTTTGTTTGGTGACGGAGGTGATCTAGTCCAGTACTTGGCTGGAATAACGTAACGGAATAACTACAATCCAGTCGAGTACTGGAGTGAAGTTACTCGTTGAATTACTGGACTTGAACATTGTAAAGCGGCCATAAAACAACAGTTGCTGAATTCGACTCCGTTCAAGCAATAAAAGTTTAAAATGAAAATATTGTCTGTGGTTATGAAATTTCATTCGTTGCCAGTCCTGTCCGCTTTGGTAAACACGAACGCATGCGGGCTCGTTTCAAAGACTTGAAACGAAATTAAACAACATTTTACATTATGGCTTGACGGGCAATTGCATTTTTAACCCCCGACGAAAAAGAGGAGTCTTATAAGTTTGACATGTGTATCTGTGTGTCTGTGTATCTGTGTATCTATCTGTGGCATCATAGCTCCCAAACGGGTTCACCGATTTTGTTGCTGCTTTTTCAAACGAAAGATAGTTTAATCGAGATGGTTCTTAGCTAAGTTTCATTAAAATCGGTTCACCCATTTTTGAACTATTTGTAACGATTCAATATCGTTATCAGGACATTTGGGGACTGCTAGCGACATCTAGCGAGTATCTTGTGACTTAATTTATTATTTCTCACTCTGGCTGCAAATAGGCATCTGCACGCCATCTAGTGGTGTTATCGCGTACCACTTGAGCGTCGTTTCGAAACGCTTGTTTCCTTTAATTCTAGAGGTCTTTAAATTATAATTGATTATCATCCTTTATTTTGATTTTCTCCTTTACGTGATCACTAAAAGAATCAATGATTATCGATTAATGAAATGCTTATTCGCATAGGGATAGTGACTTGTCGATGGGCAAAACTCTGCGTTGTCTATGTCATAACACAGCTCTAGTGACGTTTGTTATCCCACATTTCGCTGTGTCGATGTGTTCAGTCGATGAAACCCCGTAGTTAAGATATAGTATTTCGCGTCTCCAGGTGCAAAGTTGCAGGTGGAAGCAATTAGTTCCTTGTTTTGGCCTTGAGCTCTGCAAAACTCATTTGAAGCTTCCTGGATTGAGGTTGTAGTTCAAAAGTTAGCTTGATATTTCCAACACGGTGAGATTATCGATGTGGTGTGCACATCACTAGAGGAGGAAAGCTCTTTGAAGGGCTGCAGCGGACATGTCTCTTTCAAAACCGCAACCAACGGAAGGCCGTGTGCTAAAGAGGCCCCAGAGGTTCCATCGTCGACGCAGTCGTGGAATGTGATATCTAATTACCTATTTCTTCATCGCCGCTGGTGCGGGCTTATTTCGCACACAATCGCTGGTTGACCGAGGTAAGTAGATTGCTCAGCCACATCATCATTTCTACAAATATAACCTAAATTTTGGTATAGAGCTAACGTTCTTGTTTCTTTTCAGCAATGCTCATTGTGCGAATAGCTGCCACCTGCGCGTACTCCATGATTGCTTAACGATGTCCTAGTTTTATTTCCTGCTTGCCGAGTGAGTATGGGTTCTGTCACTGCGCCACGTCAAAGCACATTTCACCTGTTTGAACACTCTCGCTGATCTCTTCCCTTGGCTTACAGATTTTACATTCGGTCCTTGGAGGGGAATCCAGAATTGCTGGAGAGCTGGTTGCCATCTCAGGGTGGTCTCGTCACGCTGGCGTGTAGTCAGTCATGCGGACACAGCGGCACAATTGAACACAAGCACACACACATACTCATTCCCGAGGTGATATTTTCCTGTTTCTTTATTTTGTTTCGACGGCTCTGCCTACAAATATTGACCCTTATGGTATAAATTGTGTCTAAGAAGGTAGCCAGACTTTTACTATAACTTAAGAATAAAGGAGCTCCGTGAGGTCATGTTCCACCAAACACACCTCAAACCGAGGCCTACTGATGTCTAACTATTAGCTGAAAATTGTTGACTGTAATCTTTTAATCTTTTTTTTTAAATAATATAAACCTTAAGCAAGAGCAAACACATTCTTTTCTTTTGGTTAGTCTCAACCTTTCGTGCCTTATAGGTTAAAGGCACGTGGCGCCCTCTATTCGGTCCTACATTTCTACTTTTACCGCCCCAAGCAGGAACCACTCCCCGAGCTAGAGGGCATAACATCCAGTGTGGACAGAATAACCATACACGCATTTAACATATTGAACTTAAAATTGTTTACTTAAGAATTTGACATCAATTTATTTACATAACAAAAGCAATTAACAATGTCAGTAAATTCAATCTGAAACTAAATAAACTAAAACTTAAAAGTATATTAAATCTAAATGATGCCAAAAGGCTGGCAGCGTTGCCTCGCTGAATAGCGATGCTGATTCTTTGAGAGAGAAAACTGCCAGCTCTTTGGTCACAAGTTGCATCGACCAAGCACTTTTGCAAATTGTATATTGTTAAGTGACATTTGTGAGGTTGGTGAAATACGGGCCTGGGTCGCAAGCACGAGCATTCGATTGCTATGTAATCGAGTGGAGAGTTATCAAGAAAATTTGTATGACGTTTGGAACAGAGCCGCCAGTCATCATCATCATCAGACTTAAGAGTTACACTCTTGTCGGTGGAGTTTCTTCCAATCATCTCTCCTATGAGCCAGTTCTTTGACCACCTGATACAACACGACACCGGCCTTCTCCTTTATCTGGTCCATGTAGCTTCGCCTAGGCCGACCTCTTCCTCTCTGTCCTTCAGTTTTTCCTTCTAAAATGGTCTTAAAAGAAATTGTCGTGTCGTATCAAATGTCCGATCATTTTCCCGCGCCTATTCTCTATGGTATTTAGGATCGTTCTCGTCTCATTAACCATTGATAGTACTTCCTCATTGGTCTTCCGTTCCATCCAACTTATGCCTTTCATTCTCCTCCAGCACCACATCTGAAAAGCTTCCAATCTTTCCCTATCTCTCTGTGTCAGTGTCCACGTTAGCGCCGCCAGTATTGTACTAAAATTTGATACGAAGTTTATTTATTGCGACACAATAACGATTACGCTACGCAGGTTTCGAATATTCGTGCTTGGGGCTCTGGCTTGTACTATCTTCATCACTTGACACTGGCAAGTCGGTTTTGTCACACAATGCGGAGTGGGGTGCCTGTTAATATCGCCTCTAAACATAACACCATAAGAGCGACATTATAAATCAATGTTGTCAAAACGTCAGGAAACCGCAGCCGATAACAGCATCATCCATCATAAGCCTTTGTTGGCATTGACACGCTTTATGTGACACCAGGATGGTGTTAAAAGAGTGGCCTGCGCAAGTAGAGATAAACTATGTTTTTTTTCATCATCATCATCACCCTATTTACGTCCCACTGCTGGGCACAGACCTCTCAGAATGAGAGGGCTTGGGCTATAGTTCCCACGCGGGCCCAGTGCGGATTGGGAACTTCACACACACCATTGAGTTGCTTCGCAGGAGTGTGCCGGTTTCCTCACGACGTTTTCCTTCACCGAAAAGCTCATGATAAATTACAAATGTAATTTCGCACGTAAATTTCGAGAAACTAAGAGGTGCGAGCCGGGGTTTGAACCCACCACCCTCTGCTTGAGAAGCGATAGGTCAAACCACTAGGCTATCACGGCTTTTATGTTTTTTGGTTTATTTTTTTTACTTCACGAATTTTTAACTGAAACGTAAATACACGGAAAGTCCAGAAAAATAATTTCGAACTGGGTTTCGAATCCAGGACCTCCACTGTACCGTGGCATTGCACTACTAACTGCGCCATTCGAGCAATCATTGGTAGCAGCGAAAAACTTCTACATATTCACGTTTCAGTTTAATTCAAATTACTTAGCGAATATTGATTCGACTGATTTTTTTTTATATGAAAAGGAGGACAAACGAACAAGTGGGTCACCTGATGGTAAGTGGAGCACCACTGCCCATAGACACACGCAACCATAGGGGGTTTGCAGATGCGTTGCCAATCTAGAGAGCTAAGATGAAATGCCTCCTTGTGCCTGTAATTACATCGGCTGTCTTACTCTCCATACCGGAATACAACAGTGCAAGCAACGCTGTTTAGCGGCAGGATTAGCGAGTAAGGTGGTGGTAGCGATCCTTGCACAAGGTCCTACCACCGGCAAACACGGCCCGCCTCTCAAAAAATTCAAAACGATTCAATGCAATTTCAGTTTCAGTATAATGGTACGTATTTTCCTCAATTACAGATACACAGGTTAGTCTTGTTAGGCCATGGTATTCTATCATGTAGTGTTAAGCCAAATGAAAAACTATTTCTCTGAATGTATTTGACAGTGAGTTATATAATATAATAGTAGATTGTTCAACTAGTGCATAAAGCGCGTCATTTTACCCAAGAAGTTTTTGTTATTACATACATCGAGTTTCTTTGTCGAGGGTAAAACAGGTTTTATAAAAAGAGTTATACACTCTGCTTTTCACATAGAGTTCGAGGAAATGAATCAGCAGCAATATTTTTTTGGCAAATTACATAATCCGCCATCTTAGAGCAAAACAAAAATAACAAGTTACTTGACAAACGACGTAACAGTTATTTGTTGTACAAGGGTGCAAAGTTGTATTTTACCCGCGAGTTTTTCGAGACACGAGAAGTAAAATACATTTGCTCCCGTGTGTAACACAAAACTTTACACCTCACTGTAGCGAGGAAAGCGCAACATGCAAAAAACAGCTCATAAAAATGAATCTTCACCGCTGGAAACACAATTTTTTTTACGATATTATAACAGAAATCTCTGGAAGTTGTGTATTTATAATTTTTTGTTGACAATGTTGACATTTCTGACGATGCGTTTTGAAATTGCATCGATTCAACTTGTGCGTTTCAGAATTATATTCAACATCATTATAAAAAAACAAATCTTTCTTATAGAATTTTGAGGACCATAAAATAAAGCTAAATTCGGTTTTTTTATTAAATTTTCAAACCATTTATCATTTATTTAACGATAATTAATATCGAACGAACCATTTTTATGAGCGTTTTACGTTTTGTTATCTGTCAAAAGCTACTTAAACACGATCCATTACTTTCCCCACTAGTGGATAAAATGCGATTTTACCCGCTTGTTTTAAAGGATAAAAGAAGGCTTTCGGGGAAAAATAACAAGTGTATTCTGTGAGGTTCCACACACACAACACACTTTAGAACCTTACAGAGTACAGCCACCTGCATGATCTCGGTCTTAGACTAAGAAAGAATTGGTCAGTGGACATTTTAAATTTTCATTCAATTTGGGAATAATCCAGACGAACTAAAAAGCAAGTCAGCTCAGCAGGAAGAAACTCTCTTTAGCTTGCATAGTAAATTACTTGCATTTCTCACCACAGTGTGTTGAATTTTTCCACATAAATATCTTAGAAGTATCACACATGTACCAAGTGGTACAAACCAGTTGACATCGCGAACCAAATAATTCACATCACGTACTGAATTCATAGAGATTGCCAAGCCGAAAGCAAATCAGTAGGTATATTTATCGCAGTTTTCGTGTTAGAAAAACTGAGACGCATGTTTTTCTTAGGGAAGGCTTTATTTATTTTTGGTGGAATATTGATAGCGCTGAAAAAGTATATGAAATGTAAATCATGTACAGAGCTCGGACAGGTCATAGCAAAAACAGATATGGAAATAGAACAATACTCAATAGAGTCGATACTTAAGATTCTAATTATCTAAAGAAGATATTATCGTAATTTAACATTAAAATTTGTTTACTTGCATATCTGTCATGGTTTTGTCAAAGTGGCATTGTTGAAACAGTTTTGTGGTGACAATTTAAATTAGTAAAATTATTTACTTTATGGTTATTTCTAAATATTTCAAATATGGTGAAAACGAAAACGATTAATAAGTGGCTTGAGAACTACCCCGAATCCTATTAAAATGAAATTGAAAAATGTAATTAAACAATACTATACATAATGCGACTGTATTAATCTTGTTCTATTACCTTGGTGCAATTATTTTGCTATGACCTGTCCGAGCTCTGATCATGTACAGTTTTTGTGTATTTAGAGATTCGGGTTTTAGGAAGTGTTCGACTGTCAATGTCGCTTCTTTAGTCAAAGAAAGAACCCGAAACTTATTCTAAGTGCTCATAATACTGTAGCTCTGTGAGCTAAAGAAGACAGTTATTTACTAATTTTTAGGGTTCCGTACCTCAAAAGGAAAAACCGGAACCCTTATAGGATCACTTTGTTGTCCGTCTGTCTGTCTGTCTGTCTGTCAAGACCATTTTTCTCTGGAACGCGTGGAGGTAGGATGCTGAAATTAATATCAAATACTCGAACCTGCGGTCCCTTGAAGCTGTGAAAGAATCAAGCATCTACGTCAACGCAATCAAAAGATACAGTCATTAAAAAGTCGTTTCCATACAAATTGCCGTTTTTTGAAAACCTAAAGGGTACCTCCAGTTGTCCTAGAAACTTGAAATTTGGTATGAGGGTAGCTCTTACAGTACAACCACTCAGAAAAGTCTCGAAATCTTAAATTTTTATGTCTGTCTGTAGATTTCGCAGACCAATATAAGTTGACCCCACACTGCGTACATTTTACTTAGGAGCAGGGCTCTGCTTACACTGGACTTTCTTAAAACACTGGGGAAAAGCGTTAAAATCTTTCTACGGAGTCCGACTCGCACTTAGCCGGTTTTTTTATTTCGATCGAACCTGATCACAAAATTTCACGACAGTCGGCCCATTTATTTAAATAAAAAAAAACAAATTGACCAAATAAAACTTTGTAATTATCGAACCTGCTCACATAATTTCATGAGAATCGGTTGAGTAATGCCACCTGTAGAACTGCCGAACAGACGGACAGATATATAAGAAATAATTTTTGTCCGAGCTGAAACTGAGACTTTCGCTCAATAATTTTGTCTCTAAACCAGGAATGTTAACCAACTTCAAATCTCTATTAATATTAAAATTGCTGAACTGAAATCACCTCGGAAGTAGGTAGGTACAATAATAAATTGTAATATTAATATAATACTCTTTCAAGTAAAAATAAACAAACCGGTTTATAAATGACGGAATTCTGAGGTAGGTACCTAACAGGCATAAAATTGTATCACATTTATAAATTTAAATAAAAAATCTGTCAAGTCGATTTTGATACAATTTATACACGATCACCTCTGAAGTAAGTATATATATATATTAAAAAAAAGAAAAAAAGAATCATTCATAATTTATTAAATCAGGCGTTACTTTGCGGAGGTCCATATTTATGAACTAAAAAACAATTACTTTGCTCACCCGCGACCACTCACTCAGTGGTCGAGGGTGAGCAAAGTAATTGTTTTTTAGTTCAGAATCATCCATCTATCAAATCCACGTACAAAAAAAAAGAACATAGTTACGGTCGCATTGAGGACCTATGCCCTTAGTGTAATCAAAAAGCACAAAATATGTCTCGATCGCGTTTGCGTTAAAGTGTCAAATAGTATTAGAATTGTTAAACGCGAACGCGATCGAGACGTATTTCTTGGCCTGAGCGCCTAGTGTAATCGCCGAGCAGGCCAAGAAATACGTTTCGATCGCGTTCGCGTTTAACAATTCTCATACTATTTGACACTTTAACGCAAACGCGATCGAGACGTATTTTGTGCTTTTTGATTACACTAAGGGCACAGGTCGACGATTACACTAGGTTTGGAAGGACGACGAAGGACGGTTTTGTTTTTCGACCGTATGGTTTTTTTTTTCAGTAGCCTATACTGTGTCCCACTGCTGGGCAAAGGCCTCCCCTTTCTCCTTCCACATGTCTCTGGTTTCGGCCAACTCTCGCCAGTCCGGCCAAAAACGCTCCAGATCGTCCCGCCATCTCCTTCTTGGTCTGCCTCTGCTCCGGTGTCCATCGCATGGGACCCAGTCGGTAGTAATTCTGGTCCAGCGATCCGGATGCATTCGGCAGACATGTCCCGCCCAGTCCTACTTCAGTTTGGCAGTCTTTATCCCTACATCGACAATTTGAGTTCTGAAGCTAACAGAGTATGGTATGTTATGTATGTCTAATTGTCTATTTCTTTGGCACGCTCTCCACCCTAAACAGTGTGACAGATTTCAACACATGACGTGTCTTTAGGTTCGTCTCATTTGTGGGAGTGACATAGGGTTTCTTGTTTCCCGGAATTGCTGTCGGGTTTTCAGTTTTTAATTTTAAGTTGGTCAGGTTATAATTTTAAGTCTGTAAAACACAGGTTCTTTTTACGCGGTGAGTTTATGCAAACATTCAACCGAGGTGTGAGCTGCGGAGGGTAGCTAGATAATTATAGTTTAACATAAACAGTGAAAACGGGCTTTGGGTTTATTTAGCGGCTCGCACTTTAGGGTTTCGGCTTAACCACGTGTTGGAGGTTTACTTTTCATATTTCAACAGAACCGAAAACCGCCAGAACTTTTGGGAGTTTAAAAAAAGTATTTTTCTAACGATTTTTGTTTTAGTCAAGTTTTAGTGAAGGTGAAAATAAGACTTTGAGATTGGAAATGAAGAGTCGTTTTTAAATGCATTTTTTTTTGTAAAGAACTTTTGTAAAGATACCTCCTCTGCAAAGTGCCTGATAATGAGCCGTAATTATTTCAGAGCATCTAGTGTATTCAACGGTGAATAGAAACGTCTTAATTTTTTTTTTATATAAAATTAAATTAAATAGCAAATAGATTCTCTTTATGCATTTATTCCTTCTCCCAATTCACAAAACCAGATGAGTTGGCCATGGCATAGCTCGTAAAAAAAATTTTAGACGCCGTTTATTTTAATCCAAAGCTATTATAATGGAAATGGTCCTTAGCTAAGTTTGATCACACCCAGCTGTTTTTGAGATGTTGAACTTTAAAATAAAAATGTCGGAGGTTTTGCAACTTTTCTAATTCCTATTGGTCTTCTTTAGGTTAAATATTAAATATAGGGTAGGTAATATAGGAAAACTTTCTAAAGCGCTTCTAAAACCCGTCATGCAACGACAAACCGACGCAGCCTCCAAGAATACAATTTATACCTCTAAAACAGTACCGCGACTGACTGACCAACAGACAGACGACGCACAGCCTAAACCACTGGACCTAGAGACTTGAATTTTGGCAAACATATACCTTGCGTATCCTAAAGGCACTAAGAAGGGATTTTTCGAACTTCCCACGGGATAGGGCACTAGCCCATTTTGAAATATTTCACGGGGCAAAGCCGCGGGGCTTAAACTAGTTTTATTTTAATTTCATACTTTACATTAGTTCGAGTAAGAGAACCGAGTTTTTTCAATATCCAAGAGTCGTTATGAGCACAAGCACAATGAGTAGCGACAGTGACCAGTGACAGGGGGGGATTATTGACTTGTAGGCCAGGTTAGGTTATATTAAGTTAATTTTGTTCGTAGTTTTTGACTCACATGCACACACACACACACACACACACACATAAACACACACACACACACACACACACACACACACACACTCACTCACACACTATACTTTTGTACCTTACTTTTCTGTATAGGTTACATTTATAACACGACTGCCCAAAGGAAAAGAGTGTATTATTTTTTATTTTTTGTTTTCGTTTTTCTTTTGGCTAGTAGTTGTAATAAGTAGACTTACCTACCCCATAATTTGTTAAAATAATACACCTAAGCTTACTTTAATAATAATAATAATAAAAACGCAGGGCAGCTTGTGGCGAGCTGTTGGGGAGTAGCGACCCCACGTACCCGAGTGCTCCCGGGGAAGCCCCTGTCCCTCATCTCCCCCTTGCCTTTGTTGGCCGGGAGGAGTGAGCACTGACGAGGGACAGGACCCCCACCTCTGACTTGCCTTAATCGGCCGGCCAGAGTGGAGTCGCGAGAGCTATACGCTCGAGGGTAGATGTGGAAACGTAAGTGGCGAGTTGGCTATACGTTTAAAGTCCAGTGACACCTCTCTACCCTTAGCCCTCCGCACCGGCGTTGCTCCTAGGCCATTTTATATGTCGCTCATACGGGGGCCCGTCTATCGGAAGGCGAGTCACCGTCTACCAATATCATTGAGATATTTTAATTCGGTAGACGTCCGGCGGTCTCAATCAATAGCTCAGTAGCTAGCCCATGATTTTCCTCCCCATAGTCCATTACACTTTAGGTCCCATCGATTTACAATAGTCCCTACACCTGGCGGGTGCTGTCTCTGAGTGTGTCCCTATGGCGCGGTCACGGACAGCGTCCGCTCGGTGTATCCCTCACTCTTCATTAAATTGTCAAAAGGGCCTCTACGTGTTGGCTTCGGCTCCGCGCACGCCTCCCACAGGTCCGGGACACTATTGTCCCGTGAATGGGTGCGACATACAAATAATAATAATAATAATAATAATAATAATAATAACGGGGAAACTCCCCACACAGGCATATTATCTCTGGTTGTTCTAGTCTTGCTAACGGCGAGTACTTGCACATACATAACCTTGTAGCCAGGATTATTCACCAGCAACTTGCTCTTTTATTCGGTCTTGTGGACTTCGAAGTGCCGTACTACAAGTACACACCTGCACCAGTTCTTGAAAATGGTCGTGTCACGCTCTACTGGGATCGATATATCATCACGGACAGGACTATTGTCGCCAATAAACCTGATATCGTGCTGATAGATCGATCGAAGCGCCAGGCAGTGCTCGTCGACATCACGATCCCCCATGACGTGAACCTCGTGAAGGCCGAGAAGGACAAAGTCAGCAAGTACCTTGACTTGGCTCACGAAGCTACCGCCATGTGGCCTGTTGATTCGACGATCACTGTCCCGATAGTCGTTTCGGCGAACGGTCTAATAGCGAAGAGCCTTGACCATCACCTTAAAAGGCTCTCGCTAGGTGGTTGGGTCAAGGGTCAGATACAGAAGGCGGTACTCCTGGACACGGCTCGGATAGTCAGGAGGTTCCTCTCTCTGTCGCCCTGACCGCCGGTAGCTTAGGCCCCGCCTCGTTACCGGCGGCACTCTAGGTTAGGTTTTTATAATGTTTTTTATATTTTGTATTAATATTGTTTTATTGCTTTTTATATGAATATTGTAAAAACCTACCCTAAGACGTTAAAATAAATATACAGCATAATAATAATTTATTTTGCGTAAAATGTGGTACATAAGTTGGCAATAAAGTCACATAGGCACGTTTCACACATTTAACCAGAAACTGGCATGCAAACTTTCAATGTGAAATAAATTGTGAACTGGAACTATGTATGTATGTATGTACGTACGTATATCTCTTTATTGCACATAAAACAAAAAAATACAGATAACAGAACAAAAGCAAATGTACAAAGGCGAACTTATCCCTTAAAAGGATCTCTACCAGTTAACCTTCGGGCGATTGACAGGACATCAGAAAAAAGAGTAGACATACAAATAAAAGTAAGAGGATCCGGAACCTGAAATTGACCTAATTGCCTAACTAAAGCATTTAAAATACACATACATAGAAATACAGATACACTCTAGTACATAACTGTGAGTACATAATTGAAACGTAAGATAAATGTCACAAACTTAGCAAAAGCAAAACAACACATACATCACAATAACAATCATCATGTATATTTAAAATAGTCAAAATATTCATCAATTGAGTAAAAACATTCCTTTATCAACCATTTCTTAAGTCTACTTTTGAATAAGTTAAGTTACATCATGTGGAAGAGCGGTGTTCTCTTAGTATTACATACTTAATAAAAAAAGAATTTTGAAAATCGGTCTACAAATGACGGAGTAATCGATGTACATATATATAAAAAAAAAGAATACATACAGTGGAACGTAGAACCTCCTCCTTTTTTGAAGTCAGTCAGTTAAAAAGAAGCACCAGCACAGATATATATCCATTGTAAGTTACTGAATAAATTATTATTATTATTAGTTATAGTTTTATTGTACCTATTTCTATTTTAGATATGCAAAAGCGCTTAGTTGATGCAACTTGTGACCAAAGGGCTGGCAGTTTTCTCTCTCAAAGAATCAGCATCGCTATTCAGCGAGGCAACGCTGCCAGCCTTTTGGGCACCACGCCACGGGGGCCTTATTTAGATTTAATTTAGTTTTAAGTTTTAGTTTATTTAGTTTTAGCTTAGATTTAATGTCATTGTAAATTGCTTTTATTTATGTAAATAAAGTTGTTAAAAAAAATCTTTTTTTTTTATGTTTCTTTTTTGAATGAATAGGACTCGTAACCGATAAAACCGATTAACGCAAACGTGGTTCGAGATTGAAAAACGTTGTCTGGAAAGCTCTCCAAGAAAAGGCGCGCGGCGCGGTCTGTGGCTTCGCAAAGAGTTAGGCTGGCTGCGAAGTATCGGTGGGACGATATTGAGAGTCGCAAACGCAAAGATGATGAGTCTGGGTAAATAGGAGTTTATGCTATATATATTGAATGCTAAATCGATAAAAAATAAGTATAAATTTAATAGGTACATACACTAGCACCTTCACATCTCCCGGTAACAGTTCCCCGGTGTCAGTTGTGACCAAAGGGCTGGCAGTTTTCTCTCTCAAAGAATCAGCATCGCTATTCAGCGAGGCAACGCTGCCAGCCTTTTGGGCACCATGCCACGGGGGCTTTCATCACCAGCCTTTTTTACATCCCACTGCTGGTCACAGGCCTCCTCTCAGAATGAGAGGGCTTGGGTTATAGTTCCCACGCGGGCCCAGTGCCGATTGGGAACTTCACAGACACCATTGGATTGCTTCGCATAAGTGTGCAGGTTTCCTGCCGATGTTTTCCTTCACCGAAAAGCTCATGTACCTACAGAAAAATAATCAGATTTAAGTACTCGAATTTGTTTGTGTCGGACGGACGTAATAATAATGAATATTGTTAAAATTCACCGCTGGTTTGTAGCTAGCCTTAATAACGTTATGTCATAAATTATTCACTCAAAGACGGGAATTGAATTAAAATAGGACTTATAAACAATTTTTTCAGCAATAAAATAGAAATTTACTCACAAAATGGCACTCCTCCTCGAGCTGTTTCGCCCAGCAGTACTTAGTAAAGCTAAAATTATAATTACGTCTTTCAAACACTCAAGGTAAGAAAACTTTAGGTAAGTAGGTACTTTTTTATACGACAAGGAAAGCAAACGAGCAACTGGGTTACCTGATGGTAAGTGATCACCACTGCCCATAGACACCCGTAATCCCCTGGGGCTTGCAGGTGCGCTGCCAACTTAGAGCTAAGTTGAAATGCCTCTTGTGCTCGTAATAACTAACCAAACTATTCAGGGTGTCAGGAACAGCGACATCTAGTGGTAAACAAATAAACTAAACCGTCTTATAAAGTAGTTGTCTCTAAGTTAGTTATATACCTAAATAAGTAAAGATTTAAAAAAAAGTAGTCGTACAATAAAATACAAGAGCGCTTTATTGAACAGCACGTAGCTAACAAATATAATTAATATAGAGAATTTCAAGGTAGCAACAGGCAAGCTTATTAAGCATAAGCATTCGCGTTAGTGATAACGAGAAAACTTAAAAAAATCAAGTTATAATTAGGTAAAACAAATACTCCAAACTTAGGTGAATATAGAAGTTTTAGTCCAAGACGTTTGAAGACGGCAAAATGAGGGTTCCCAGAATAAATGGTCTCGGGAGGCCCCGCGAAGAAAAACTTCCTTTCAGTGGGAATATTTAGTAGTCAAATTATTTTAATTTAATTCCTTCAGGAAAGAGATTTCCTAGGAACAACTTTCTTTGGATTAACCCCGCGGATTGTGATTTTAACTTTACTTTTTCGGTGTTTTAACTGATATTTTGGTTTAGAGTGTAGATGATTTAATGATAAGTAGCGGGTCAATTTCGTAATAACCTATTCATAAAATTTCGTATTTAAAACAAGCTTTTTTTGCTGACTGTACGTGTATTGCCAACTAACTTATGTGTCCATACCAGATTGCCAGTCGATGCCATTAACCGTTGAAGAGTTCCCCACTGCAGATTATTGCACTGTCACCAAAATTACATTAGCGTGCAAATTTTCAGAATTGCTTGTTGTCGATATGTGCCACTAGTGGCACTGCTAATGTGCCCACAGTAATTCAGACGTACTTAAACGCAAACGCAAGGTGGGCTAGCACGCGCGCCATTTTGTCGCTTGTCGCTCAGTGCCTCCTTCACTGATTCTATCACTATGAAAGGGACGTACTGCGCGACAAGCAACAAAATGGCGCGCCGTGCTACATGTGCAGGGAGGCTAGCACTGCCATTTTGTCGCTTGTCGCTCAGTGCGTCCTTCACTGATTCCATCACTGCGCGACAAGCGACAAAATGGCTCGCGTGCCAGACTTGCTGGTTTCAGAACACGAAGTTGTAACCGCTTTTAACTTAAACATTATACAGCATCTAAGTCCAATGAGCCCTTTATAATGAGCCGCAAGGGAACCGCAACAGAGAATTATGTAACGCTTATTGCTAGAATATAAATAGTACATTGCCGACAGATAACCTTAGATTCCAAGTAATTACGGCTTAGGATGGGAAAGAAAATTAATCCAATTTTTCGTGTTTATTTTTACGGTCATCGATTTAAAGCAATTTTAAAATTGATTTTTTCGCGCCTGTCAATGATTGCTCGGATAGCGTGATTGGTTAGCGCGTCGCCACGGTTTAGTGTAGGTGTGGGTTCAACTTTCAGTTCGAGAATTAATTTTTCTGGTCTTAAATAGATTGCGGATAAAAAAACGCGTAATGCAGACTAGTTTATAAGTATTACGTTATAATAAAGATGTTACATTTTTGTAAGTCAGTCCGTGACGCCCTGTGAGGGCACACAATAATACTTAATTAAAGCTAAATCTAGAATAATATGATGTCAAAATATGGTAATATAAAAGCAATTAATTACAATAAGTTTTTAGTCATGCATGATATTATTAAATTAAATTACTAAGTTGATACTTTCTATGTCAAACAGTTATAAAAATTGATAATTAATTAATTTATTGTAGATGTTAATAAATTTGAGATTTTTTTTTCTTAAATCATGGATTTTTATTTACTAATAATCACTTAATTGCTAGACAGAGAAAATTATTATGCGGTTTCATCATTTAAAAACTCGTTGACAGAGTAATAACATTTTTCTATTGGTAATGTCTTTAACTTATTTTTGAATATATTATTACGGGATTCTTGCTTAATGTGTTCTGGGATTTTAAGTTTCCAATTCGCACTGGGCCCGCGTGGGAACTGTAGCCCAAGCCCTCTCATTCTGAGAGGAGGCCTGTGCCCAGCAGTGGGCCGTAAATAGGCTGATGATGAGGGCCCGGCTCACACGTTAATTGGCTCGTGACACATTTCACCAATGGTCGTATTTCACGTGAACTCACTGTTAATCGTTCAAATAATCATATGAATTCCCTAAGCGTAAAGTAATGAAATGTCTTGTGTAGAATGAAATTATCCCCAAATTCCAGAGCAGGGTTTGATGTGAAATGGAATCAGGGAAATTAATTTAACAGAAGTTTGTTTTAATTACTTCGTGTGTTTCTCGTTTTGTTTTGGCAGATCTAACGGTTTTTCAATGTGCCTCTCTAAGTGGTTTTGGCACCGAAATGGATTTTCCAAGCGAGTGGGTCTTGATAATTGGGTCGATGACTTGTGTCAAAATAATGTCATTTTACACTTAAGCCTGCCGCATATTGAGCCACTAGATTCAACAAATTACCACAGCTATACTTGGTTTGTAAAATTAACAAATAACTAAAACTAACCTGAAAACATGATTTTATAATCTAAATACTCGTAATCTTGCCAATCTAGAGACTAGAATTTCATTCGCATCGTCGATTGTAACGTATGTAATTATTCATCTATGTCTTAGGCACAGATTCCAAAAATACCATTTAATAATGCCGAAGATCTGTCTTGATTTTGAAATCGCAACCTATTAAAAATGTAATTTGAGCAGTGGTGTTGTAGCAAAACAGATTTGTTACATCTTACCTCTTTGATTTCGTTCGTTTAACCAGACCACGGCGTCATTCATCTATTTGACCAGTTTTTTCTCTGGTCAAATCTCAGCTGACGCAAATTGTATTCATATTCAGGCCTCCGCGTCAAAGCCACGGGCAGTTAACGAGCTTAAAAAAAGAAAATGGACTTGAGCAAAGTGTTTACGTTTTGGAAATTGATTCAAACACGTAATTAGTTTTAAACTTTGCCCCGACATTAAGCGTTTCGTTTTTAAGTAAAATGAAACAAGAATCAAGTTACAAGCTGGAGCGTTGCGTCATTTTAACATACCTATTCAAAAATCTTGCGTCGGTTCTGTTTAAGAAATGTTACTCGACCCCCACTCCCCCCGTAATCTTACTTGAAATTTTTTTAAATGTGTGTTTAGGTTAGTGTTTGATTGCGTTAAACATAATTTTTCTTAATTTATTTATGTAATAAAATTATCTCGCAATTTTTACACTGTTTCTTGAGGGGAAAAAAGACGTGATACCTATTTGCCAGACCCCCTCTTCCCCACATGAGATTCAGTGAGATTCGTCCCCCCCCCCCCCTCCCTAAACGTCTATTTTTTATATTTAAAAAATAGGCGTTTAGGGAGGGGGTGCGTTAAAATCTTGTACGCAACCCTCGTGCGCGAGTCAAACGAGCAAACGGGTCACGTTCAGCGATCACCGCCACCCATGAGAACCAGCAACCCCAAGAGAGTCACTAATCCGCTGCCGGCCGCTGGCCTTTAAGGGAAGATGGTTGGGAACACCGCTGACGGGAGTTGATTCCACAATTTCACTGTACAATTCAATTTATGGACGGCCCCTTAATTATATTGTCTTCTCCAGTGTCACTCACTCGCCATCAGAGCGCCTAGATAGTGTAATCGCCGTCCAGGCCAGGAAATAAGTCTCGATCACGTTCGCGTTTAGCAATTCTATTTGACACTTTGACGCAAACGCGATCGAGACGTATTTTGTGCTTATTGATTACAATAAGGGCACAGGAATCTCTTACAACTTGGGCCAGCCCATCAAGTCGACTTAGGCCGGGCGACAGTGACCGAATTATATCACGCTTTAAAGTTTTATAATTAGATTTTTTCCTTGTACTTTTTCCCGTTAATTGTTTTGTACAGGACCAGGGAAACTTGATTTAGTCGACTTCAAAGAGGAGTTACCTTCGTAAATTCCTTGTGCTATAATTATTTGCTAGCCTGCTCGTCATCATTGCTTAAAGCTGGTTAAATAAACGGTTCTGTTTTCATTATAAAAAAAAACTTGTTCGTAGAATCTTCTTTGCTGACTGTCATCCAACTTGCATCACTATTTTTTGATGCAGTAGTCTCAAGTCCGTTGTTTCCAATGCGAGTTTTTTCACCTCTTGGGGATCGATTTTTGAATCTCACTTGGCGACTAAATTTTCAACATATAATGACAATGCAAAGAAAAATCCGTTAAGCAGCTGGACTTAAACAAGCAAACTCGGTAATCTGTACCACGATTTGCCAAAAGCCGTATTTTTAGGGTTCCGTACCTCAAAAGGAAAAAACGGAACCTTTATAGGATCACTTTGTTGTCCGTCTGTCTGTCTGTCTGTCAAGACCCTTTTTCTCTGGAACGCGTTTAGGTAGGATGCTGAAATTAATATCAAATACTCAAACCTGCGGTCCCTTGAAGCTGTGTAAAAATCAAGCATCTAAGTCAATGCAATCAAAAGATACAGTCGTTAAAAAAGCCTAGTAGTTTTTTATGTCTGTCTCTAGATTTCATGGACCAATATAAGTTGACCCCACACTGGGTACATTTTGCTTAGGAGCAGGGCTCTGCTTACACTGGACTTCTTAAAACACTGGGGAAAAGCGTTAAAATCTTTCTACGGAACCCTCGTGCGCGAGTCCGACTCGCGCTTTTCCGGTTTTTTTTATGTCATACCAGTCTACTAATATGCAGCTAATTTGCGTTTCTGTCATAGACAAGCGAATTAACATAGTGGACTGAGATTAGCTCTCACTGCCAAATGGTCAAGAAGTCACTCTGTGATCTCGTTTACGAGTGGGTGAGGGCATTCATATTCATAATGGGGACGAAAATTTCATTCACGGGTGAGATTCAAAAATACGAACTTTTTAGAAATCACTGAATTTAGTCACCGGGTAAGATTCAAAAATCGATTCGCTGGCCCCTATTTCACCAACTTTCAATGACAATTCGGTGCCAACTGCTGACTTGAAGAGCTTTTATTCTAGCGCGCTTCATATTGTCAAAGAAATGTAGTTCGAATTGTCATATAAAACTGACAATTGGAAAGATGGTGAAATAGACGCCTGATACGATACAACGTCTATCGTCTTTTTTATTTGATCAAATACTCTCTCCTCGGCTTTCCCCTTCTCTCTTTTCTTCTATCTTTCCATCCATAATTTTCAGTACCTGTCCAACTTACATGTCCAAAGCAAATTTCAAGTCGAACCGACCACTGGAATTGGGTCAAATACTGGCAAGATTTGACCCGATCACCATACAAACATTGCAAGTTTAAAAAAGCTTGTAAAAAGGAACGCCCCCAAAAGTATCGCCTTAGTTCTTCCCAGCCAAACACCAACAATACAAGGCTACAATAACAACAACAACACAACAACAACAACAACAAAACCATCAGTCTGGCTTCACCAACTTTACAATTGCCAGTTTTCAATGACAGTTCGCTGTCAACGCTGACTTGGGAGGTTTTGTTTTAGCGCGCTTCATATTGTCAAAGAAATGTAGTCCGAATTGTAGTATAAAACTGACAATTCGATTTGCGTTTCATTGTCAGCAATTTACACTGAATTGTCATTTTAAATTGTCATTTATTTTGTAATATTGTTGAAATACTGGCCAGATTGTCTATAATTTACAATAAATAGTCATTTTCTTGACGTAACTCTGTTAAAACAGTAGTGTAGGTACTGGTGTATTCCCAAATTTGCTATTGTAGGCTTAGTAACAATTAACCCACACTTCGGTCAAAGATTAAACCCAATTATTCCAAAAACAGACCGTTCGCAAAACAGTACAAGTTAAATTACCCTACTTACAAGTAAACAACGTTTTATCTCTAAATTTCGACATAACAGGGCTGCCAACTTTCAAAAAATCGATTGAATCACATTTTTATTGCGATCCGTATTCATAACTAAACAAAATTAAATATAATTGCAATAAGTATGCAATAATTAAAAAACGAAAAAAAACCTACCGCAAAAAAATACAACTTTTGCGCAGTCGGGTGCCGTACCTACGGAGGGCCTACAAATACAAAAAGATGGCACCCGACTAAAAAGTTAACATAGTTCTATCCTAATTACAGGACCAGTTCCAAAAATTCTATTTTTTACTCTTTACAGGTTTTTTTCACATTTAAAGATCGCGGGATCGCGGTGGATGCGGAAAGCACAAGACCGGTCAGAGTGGAGAGCCGGGGTGGAGGCCTATGTCCAGCAGTGGACGTCTTGAGGCTGACAATCATGATGATGATGACGGGTTTTTTGTTTATTTATTTAAAACGGGCAACCCTATACCGCAATAATATCATTTCAACTAAATAAGCCCATTTAATTACGGTGAAGATATTTTGAGGTGTTCAAACGAGCGGGTTACAATGGCCAATAATTTACGACACCATAGGTTTAGGTAATGTCTGATGTCAAATTTATTACGTTAAAACGTTTCCTTTTGAGCCGTTGAATTAGGGAATTATGATAATTATGAATATTCAATTTTAGTGGAGTTTAGCCATTGACTTACTAATACCATGGACTTTGGGTCTAGTGCAAAATTCACGAAAAATGTGTCACAGTTATAACACGGCATTTTTTGGTGACAGCCATACGTCATAGCCGAAAAATGTGTCCCAGTACAATACGGCATTTTTCGATGACAGCCATCCGTCACAGCGCTGTCGTTCGATCAAAGTAAGACTGTATATTTTTTGATTCTCCAAAATTAGCTACTCCCCTGTATGATCTTCTTCCCCATAGCGTTAGCCGTCCAATTAATATTAATTTCCTACTAACCTTAGTTTTTCCTCATTCTCTAAAATATTAGATAGATTCCTGACTAAAAATAACATAAAACTGTAAAATTAGAAATCAATGTAAGTAAATCCCTCCTCCTGTCTTACCTTTTCCATCCCTGTAGTTTTTTAGATAATTGAAATAGATAGCCACAGATCGTATCATAATTTTACTCTGTATATACCTAGTTGGTTGTGGTGAAGGTATTTTGTTTGTGTTTGTTTTAGTTGGACTCTGGCTGTTACCCTGCTACTGTGAAGACTGGCAGTAACACCGTACAACGAGACAAGAGTCTACTGGCCGTGTTTTATCCAACCTCGACATTGGCAGAATCATCAAAAGCTTGATGGGGCCACATTTCCCTAAAAGTTGAATTGAAAAGTAAGACTGACTGACGCTCGATTAGGGCTCTTTTTTTTACAAATTAGCTGTCTTTTGGTTCGCACGTTTTCAGGCGCTAACTCGAAGTCCACGGTGTTGGTAAGTCAATGAGTTTAGTAGTTTTACTGCAGTGACTGAGGTTCAAACTAAAAACTTAGTAATGAAAGTAACTCATTTCAAACACCAAAAACCGTTGAGCGAATTTCATTTGTCTGAAAATTTCTTTTGCCCTAATGCACTTTATTTCTGAAACTATAATATAAATATTTCAGGATTTTTATAAAACAAATCTAACCTAAAGGGTACTGTGCATTGGTCCTGTAATAAATCTTGAAATAAGTATTTACAGTTTCAAAAAAAATGCATTAGGCGAACGAAAATTTCGGAGAGATGAAATTCGGTCAATGATTTTTAGTGTTTGAGATAGGAATTTTTATAATTCTCTTTATTATTTATATCCAATTATTTTCACTACGATAAAAAGAATTATAAAAATTCCTGGTTTTGCGGCTTTAGCTAAGAAGATGATGAATCCAAATTAGAACTGATGTCCCAATATAAACAAGGAAATGCCGTTTTCATTCATCTATCAAATTGTACCCGTACCTACACTTGAATGCAAAATAAGGGGGATTACCCCATCAAGTTTATTTATTTAAAAACAAGTGTACACCCCAAAAGGGCCCCTATTATTGAAAGCAAAGGAGGCATTATAGCTTGAAGTACTGCCGAAACTGAAGTGATTATTACTCTTAGCGGAGACAGAATTTTAAGTGAAAGGAAATTAAAATTCCAGTGTAGACCGGGAGTGAGGGGTGATTAAATTAGAGTAATTTTATTGCATTAATTATGTTAATTTAGTGTCATACGGACTTTAGATGAGACGATATTGTTAACGAAGGAAACATCAACTACCCATGGAGGGGAGGACGCGTAGCGGCGGGGGCTGTGCCTTTAAAACCGGCCGCACGCTCAGAATCGCTCTCTTACGCCAGCGACCACTTGCTAAGAAGAAGCCCTGCCCGTTTGAGAAGCCAACTTGCCTATCGCGAATTGTATTCGATTTTAAGCTCATTAAAAGTTAATTTGTCTAATTTTGTAAAGAGAATATAAAGTGTTGTTCGTGCAGTCTCATCATTTCTTATAAAGTACTACATTGCTTCTTATCCAATGATATTGTTTTTGCATGATTCATTTATTAGTGAAATAAACGGATCCCTTATGTATGTCAGTCGAGTATCTTGACTTGTTTCGGATTGACCCATATTCCTTCTTCTGCTGAAATACGCGAGTAATTTATTAAACAATGATTGAATCTCGCGGTATTTTCACGTTGCGGGTGGTAGGACCTTGTGCGATGTCCGTCTGGATCCCTACCGCCATCTTACTCGCTAATCCTACCGCTAATTAGCAGTGCTTGCACTGTTGTGTGTGGAGATTAAGACAGCCGGTGTAATTACGGGCACAAGAGGTATTTCGTCTTAGATCTCTGGGTTGGTGTCTATGGGCAGCGGTGATCACTTCAGGTGACCCACTTGCTCGTTTTCCTCTTGTCGTATAAAAAAACTTATTAATCAATTATTAGGAAACTGTTGAGGTTTGTATCATGTATCAAACGCACAGTTTTTGCTGGCTGTTAATATTACCTATATTTATGTATTGACGTATTCCTCTATTGACTGTGCACTTAAATTACTTACTGATTGACGCTTGTAATGAATATTCCGTGGATTATAAAAAACTCTTATATACTTGTGTGTTATTATTGTTGTTGTGCAATCTATCGCTAGTTCAACTGCGCCTACTCTGCCCATATCTCCAACAGAAACGTCATGACTGACTGACTCATCGACGCCCAAATTAAACCATTGGACTTAAAACGATGACATTTTGAATGAAAATTTTGCCACGGGTGCGAAGTTGCGGGAATAAGCTAGTTATTCAAAGATTTAGACTGTCTTTGAATACCAATGCCTCTAATTCAGTTTGAATAAACTGAAACCGGAATAAAGTGTTACCTGGGCCGTGTTTTATAAAGCTACAAGCTACAATTTATAAGCGGAAGTTTCATTCTATTACATTTTGTTAGAAAGAGACTTCCGCTTGTAAATTGTAACTTGTAGCTTTATAAAACACGGCCATGTCTGCATTAACTTTTTTATTCTATGCCAGTGTTACTGTGAATATTAGTTTCTTTACCAATTAACGTTTATCAACAAAAACATCCCATCTTTTGTGACAAAAAGAGACTAACGACGTAAAACTAACTAAATAGACCTTGTAGTGGATGAATATTTTTTGTAGGTACCCTCTTCACGAAGCCTGTATTGTAAATCTGATTTCTCTTTGCTATGTTTTTGTTTTTATCAATAAACTATTACTAAATAGATTACATTAAACTCCTCCACACTCCCGGCCTAACTCAAAAGCAAAGACACCGTCAGCGTCACGGCGGGAGTGTTTGTCATGATTAAAAATTAATTTAAGCCCTTACACCGCGCATGCGCGGCTCGGCGCGAACAAGAGTGTGAGTTTAATGGCAAGGATCATATAAGTACAGGAGACATAGCACGCATATTTGTGATACAGAGGTTGGGTTAGCTATTGGTTATGTTGTGTTGTGATGTACGAATTTTGAACAAATAAGATTGTAATTATTAGTAAATCTTCGCTTTTCATGCCTCTTGCATTTGTCATTATTTTGGGTAGATACTAGCCTATCGTATGTTACGACGTCTGACCACATCGTCATTGTTAGTTCGCGAGAACTTTACCCGTATGAATCTGTAAATAAGAAATTCGAATATGTGTCATTATTGGCGGTCGAACCGGATGGAATGGGATGGGAAAGTGCGATTAATGTATCGTTGATTCGCGCGTTGATTGCATCGTGGATTCGCGCGGTGATCGCTTCGTGGATTCGCGTGGTGAACGCATCGTGGATTCACGCGGTGATCGCTTCGTGGATTCGCGCGATGACCACATCGTTCATAGCGCGATGACCGTACCTATCGTTGATTTGCGCGTTGATCGCATCGTTGATTCGCGTGATGACAAAGGTACACAGGACAAAGAGATAAACAAAAAATCTTTAATTTACTAAACTTCTTTATTCAGACAGTCAACGTATTTAGTAGTGATTATTAATTTCATGCCAATAAACGCATTTACAGAAACAGCAGTGGGAACAAAATCACAATGCCTTATCAGAGAGAAAGCACGAGAGAATCACTAACTTTGTATTGGAATAATTTTGTGTACCATAATCCTAGAGCATTATATTAATATTGCATAATGATTTTTAAGCACTTGAACCTTATGCTTATCGGTACTTTGCGGCAGTATTGTATTGTGACTTACAAAATTATGAAATAAAACTTTATGTAACATGAACAGGAAAGTCCATGGCTGCACAAAAAAATTTAAGTAAGTAAGTAAGTAAGCACTTTATTGTACAAAAAATAGGATAAAACACAAGTTACCACAATAACATTTGAGTACAAAGGCGGACTTATCCCTTTAAGGGAAAAATTTTGCTTGGCTTTTGTATTTTTCTTGTTCGCAGTCCAGCAGTTTATCATAATGATGCAGTTGTATAATTTTACGCGCTTAACTGCAGACAACTAAATTTCTAAATGTATTTGAGAAAAATTTACTTAATAATTATTTTGTTAGGATCCCTAATTTTGTTGAAGCAAATGATCAAAATAATAATCATAATTTTTGAAAAATTAGACACTTCCTTCACTCAAAAAGCACCTTAAAATTTATACGAGCAGTTAAGGCGGCACACAATTTCATTAAAAAACTGATTTTGTTTTCATAAATTTTCCGTCGTTACGCGTTTTGGACCTTGCACATAAAAAATTAAGGTCATTCGTCACTGTGCCGCGGTGTTAATAATACAGGGCGTTTCTCTCGTCCTTTCTCTTTGTCCTAACAAACAAGTTTATTGCAGAATACTGTATTGATTTATTGAAGCAATATTTATTTTTATTATCATAATAATAATAATATTTACATTTTTATTTCTTAACACTCTTAAGCTATATGAAATTTACAATCCCATTTACCTTTGGCTTCTAACAATGCTTATAGCATTTAACTTAAATTTATAGCTTTTATATATTTATAATATAATTTTAATTTCAATAAAAATATAATGGAGTTCTGTCGAGAGTATTTCAACTATGTGGTAATCTTCCGGTCTTCATACTTAAAAATAAGTCCTGTAGCTGGACACAGACCACTTCGTGAAAGAAGAGAGATACAACTTAATAATATTAGTGTAAATTACAAACGAAGAAGCAAAAATCTTTGGTGTTAATTAAAGCTTAAAATATAATGAAATCTTGCTTTATGAAAGCTAGAAAACGTACTGGCAGTATGAAATTTAGTTATATTCACATTATATCATTCACTATCCGTGGAATGCTTACCACAAAATTATACAACGCTCTAGTAATTTATCAAAATATTTGAACAGAAAGCGTTCCGTTGACAAATTCAGAATACAGAACAAACCAGAACCCGCGAGCGCGTCTGAATCTGAATCCACCAATACCAACCAATATGTACGGTCAAGGAAATTAATTCCTTACCCACCATGGAACCTTTTCATAGTAAACGCCATAGTGACATCGCATTGCTTGACAAGGAAAATCGTTTTGACGTTTACTATGAAAATGTTCTATGTTGGGTCACGAATTAATCCTCGACTGTACCTACTACTCTTAAATAGTGTAGTTTCGCGCAGTCACCACTCCCCTGTGCACACAGCGCGTCCTGACATGTTGTACGAATGACAATATTTACCCATCACAAATATGCTGCGAACTTATTCATTAATAAGAGGAAACACTACGAGAGAGTCTTTAGAAAAATTGTTATTTTAATAAAGTGTTGCTGTCGCGTTTCGCGTGTTTGGGTGACGTCAGCCCGCTATGCCGATGAAAGTGTAAGCTGTCGTTGTGTGCGTGCGAAGCTCCAGATTCAGACTATGCACCCGCATTGCACTCGTGCGCTGCTTTTTTATCATTAACAGCAAGTTTCATGAGATTGATATTTTTAACATCTCTCTAGCACGATATAAGGCTATCATTAGTAGTATGTAATTTGTTAGGTAGATTACTATTAAATTGTCTGTAAGTCTTTGTTTAGTGACGATACTATGTTAGGTTTATATTCACAACTTATAACCTCTGTCTTTGCATGTGCTGTTACTTTTACACCCGATTGTTTTTCATCATTATGAATTAATAATCTGTGGCAACTTCGTTGGTTGATGATTCATGTAACTAATTAAGTATAACGTTAACCGCGCGAGCCATATAAAAAAAAAAGTATGACGTAAGTAGTTATGTACCGTTTGTGCAAGAATAAACATTAAGACATTAATTATCATTATGTTGTCTTGTGTAGTTCGGACATGCATAAGTCCTAATGAAAAGAAAACGGATCACTCACGTACCTATGTAAGTCGAGTTTAGCCCGACATGTTTCGGACTAATTCGTAGTGCTTCCGCATGACCCAGCGGCGGCGAGACGCACACTGCGGGCCGCGGCTCTGCTCGCGCGACTACTAGACTCAGCTGACAGCGGCATACAACTACCCTCGTTACCATAGGTAGGGGGGGGGATCGGTAATTTCATGTTAAAAGATGCATAAAGGTGTCTACCCACTACACCGTATCCCGACCAGCCCCGTAGAGTGCCGTGCGCGCACCATCAACAATTGACGGAGAGAATATTTTGCCGGTGCTGAAACGCTCCGTGCACGGAACGCGACGGTGCCAAGCCGGTGCGCGCAGGCGGCGAAACGGTGAGCATACGGGCTATAACCGCGTATGATGACCGTTCTAAGCCCGTTATAAACGCGTTGCCACGTTTCTGTTAATAGAAGTTTAAGCTACTGTTATGTAATGAGGGCTACAACTAGCATTAACATTACATTACATTAATAAGTAACAGCAAGTAGCAATTAAATATCAATGAGATTGAATTATTTATATTGTTATGTTTTTTTACGTGACGGTTACTAATTTCAAAAAAGCGTTTTTCAATAAAAAGACATCAAGATAGTTTCCTTCTTTTTTAATGCTAAAATAAACGGAGTATAGGTGCCTAAATAATGTCCAGTACTCTCCCTCGACTTTTCTTCTTTTCAAAGTGGCGTGACCCCAGTAACATCGTGATGGTCTGGCATTGTTTTCCCTTTCTTCCTCGTCTAAAATAATGGTTATCATTGACAATTCTCTCGTGGACAGTTTCCTGATAGCCACCGCATAGGAATAGCAAATATTTTTTTGTTAAGTAACAAAACTATTCGCTCGCTCTTCCTGACTCGTCTGCCTCACGCGAAAACACATATGAACTGCTACAAGTACATAGAGCGGGGACGGCGGATATGACAGGTGAATAAAACGCGGATGCTACGGGGATGATACGCAGATGCTAAGGGGATGATACGCGGATGCTACGGTCACTAAACCCGTTATGCGCGGTTATGAAACGCTGTTGACACGTTCTAGTGGGCATAGTAGCTCGTATCGTGTTACGTTCCGTGCCTGATACGTTCATAGCACGGTCATGGTATGATACGGTGTAGTGGGACTCCTTAAGTCCCGTTGGGCTTAGGATATGATTTAAACGCGGCTTCTGGCTTGTTCTGTATTCTGAGTTCACAGAGTTATTTTCCAATAGAATTTCACTGTGAAACAATATTAAATAAAAAATTCGCGTTATTGCGACATTCCTAACAGTAATAAAATTAAACATTTCATAAGTAACGTCAGATAAATCATTTCTTTCGCCAAAAAACTACTTATTTACTTCTAATACATGCGAATAAACCGTTATGATTATAAATTCTTAGACCGTTTTGCACCTTTTGGGTGTAACACTGACCCGGGATCATCATCATCAGCCTATTTATGTCCCACTGCTGGGCACAGGCCTCCTCTCAGAATGAGAGGGATTGGGCTTAAGTTCCCGGGCTACTAAAACGTGGTTTACTAAAAATCTGCCTCATAGTTTTGACTTCTTATCGTGAGATGAATTAAAAAAAAAACATACGTAGACTTCACTTTGTAATAAAATTATGCTTAACTAACTTTTTCCTCTCTACAACTTAAAGGTTGACTGGTAGAGATACTTTCAAAGTATCTCATTAGTAACTTGTCTCTACTTTTATCGTCTGTATAAAACATACACGTTACAAAAATACCCGTAAAGCCGAAAGGGGGTTAAATGGTTCATTATAAATAGTCCATTTACAATATTTGAATCATTGTACGAAATAAAAAAAAGTTTTTTCGCACAATATGCAAACCCTAACCCTACATTTTTTACGAGTTATTTTGTAACACGTTGTACTGTTTACTTACTTATCTACTTGTCAATTTTCAGTAGCGATTTTACCGTAATTTACCTTGAAAATAATCTAAAGTAAACCACACCAATGTCAGTCATTTAAAAAATGGGAAAAACCTTCACCAAAAATTCGCAACATCCGGAATGATGATGCGTACCTACACGACGTAGAAATAAGTGAAATTTTTGTCCGAGCGAAATATTTAGACCCATGGCAGGGCAGGGTTGATGAATTACCCCGTTTTCGGGGAAAAAATATGTCTGCTGTTGATTGAATTGGTAAATAGGTACATCACTGTATCCTTGGGTGGCATTTGCGATTTCGTATTTTTCCACAGACACGACGAAGAAAGCAAAGAAAATAGGTTACGTTTCGTGGCATAACACAGGGTAGCATTAAGGATTATAAGTAAGTAAATGCCTACCAATAATGTTGAGAAAATAAAGAAATAAAGGCAACTTACTATCGTTGAAATTCAAGCACAAATGGGCAGTTGCCAGTTTGCATAACATCATTCAAGCTGCACTATCACCATCACCACTCAAGCTGCATTATTACCAGTGCAGTCTGAATGCAGTTCGTGTGGTAACGGCCATTGGTAAATAAATAAATAAATAAAAATATGGGACAAGTTGACACCAATTGACCTAGTCCTAAACTAGGCAAAGACTGTACTATGGGTACTAGACAACGGATAAACATACTTATATAGATAAGTACATACTTATATACATGACCGGGATTCGAACCCGGGATCTCAAGCTTCATAGTCAGGGTCTCCAACCACTAGGCTATCCGGTCGTCAATAAGTTCTTCGATGAAAATTAGCAAATTACATAAGTAATAATTATAGCTTTGTGTCATTGCAAATGATAATAAAATCAGTAACTAACTTAATAAAATCGGTTTTGGTGAATATGATACACTCCGATTCCAACTATAATTTGGTCAGATTTATTAATCTCTAATTATAGCCTGATAATAAATGTTGTGCACTGCTTTTCGAAGTAAACATGACATGACAGACATGTTTCGAATCAATTCCTGGTTCTTCCTCAAAGTTTTTTTATGAAATTTATTGGAGTTAGTATGCGTACATCTGACTAAATATCACTTTTATAAATAAAGTCATAACGGTATATTCCCATTAAACAAAACTTTCATACATAACTCTACTGAACAATTAATTATAGCATTTTGTTACGTTTAACCAGTACCTACAATTACAAATTCAGCATTTTTTACAACCTTATTAACAAACTTATACTTATAAAATTATATTTACAAATTACTAGATTCACTAGTTGTCTTTCGTGGCTGGATAATTACAATATCATAATTTAATTATAATACACGCATTTATAAGAATTATGACACTTATTTGAACACAAAATAAAGCTCTGAAGGAATTATTTGGTTATCGTTAGGACAAACATCATTCACTTACAATACTCGCATTCAACAACAACAAACGCTTTATGGCAAAAAATGTGGTAATTGGTTTTACTTCACGAAAAAGGACCTTCTGTAAGATAACTCCTCATTCAACCAATAAAACGTAAAACGATTTTCAAGTCAATCATTCCATTAGCATTAAAAAAACTGCTCAGTTCATACGCACACGTTGTTGTTTAATTTTCAGACAACAGTATGGGCAGGTAATATAACTATTTCAATTACTCAAAGCTGTTATTGCAAAGGATTCCTAATAAAAAATTAAAAAAAATGATTTGCAGCTGTTAACGGGTTGGCGGCTATTAAAGATACAAATTAAACGAACCTAAGAATAATTTCTAAAGCTTGCTTACCAGACGAGTATTAAAACTTAATCATTAAGCAAAATATTGAACATTTCTAAGAATCCTTTCAAACTGCTCTCGAGTCAACGCTTCATTAATATTCATGTACATTAAACTTTATATTTACTTAGCAATTTTAGAGAAACGAATTTAAAAGCTTCGGATTAAAATTTATTTCGATTTGATATGCTTTGGAACTATTAAATAATTCGAGATGTCTACCTTTTCTGGAATTGGACCCCATCACATCATGCGATCAATAGGTACAGAAGAATTGAGAGTAATAAAAGTTCTCTATAGTAAGTATTTGAATGTACCAAGAAAAGACATTGTGCATTCTAATTTTAGAATCGAATTTTTAAACTGATTGGTACCTAATGAACATTTTCGCTGATTCCGACGGAATATAAACAAACAATGGAAGGGTCCAAAGCATCACACAATCACAGTTACGACTAGCATTCAAAAGACTAATCTTGATTAAATCTAATCTGGATTAAAACTATCAAAAGTAAGTACAGTCTTTGAAATTATTTCACCACTTACCTCTGAAGCTACGGCAGAGTTCGTGCATCTAAAATACATGGAAGATTACACAGTCACCTCTTCCGTGAACCGGGATTTGTCGTCAAGGTTGATAACTATAGCATGAGTCCTTGCATGACCTGACCGGACACCTTTAATAGTCTCCGAACTACTGGGACTCGATTTCATTTCACTCTTCTCACTTTTACCACTAAAACCATTCTTACTGGCCACATCAGGAGGCCTGATATCACTGCAGTTCGCTTCACCAGAGATTTTGAATACGCCGTTCTGTTTATCTTCTTTGGGGTCTTCGTTAGGATCCGTTTTTCTTTTAGGAGAGTCTGTGGTCATTGTGATATCTGTCTGGCTCTGCTCTGTTTGGCTGTCTTCAACTGTTTTTAGCGGGCTGAACGTCTTGTGCTTGTAAGCTGGAGGAGCTTCGAAGGGCAGGTCTCTGCCGCTGCTGCTGGATTCTTCTGCTGGAGTGACTGTGCACATGAGGCGGTCGGCAACAGCACTGAACACTGTGTTCAGTTTGAGAGGAGCGGAATGCTCGGAGGTGGTTGGTTTTCGCTCGTGCAGTGCTGAGGCGTCCTGCATGGCTGTGATGCGTCGGGATATGGCGCCGGTGCCGCAGCGCTCACGAAGCTTGTCGAGTTGATTACAGATTTTCCTGAACTCCTCCTATTAAAAGAAAACGTTAATGATTTTCATAACGGATTTCACATACGGAGTAAGCACGGTCTGAAATAAACTATTACAAGTGCGGTTTGCAGTCCTTTTCAGTCGTACCAAATTAGTAGGTAATAAAATGCTTGGCGAGAGCGTGTAGAATTTATAACTAATGATCAATATTCGCATATCGACCTATTTTAAGTAAATCAGCGTAAATTTTATTCTGCATTAAAAGATAAAAATAAATGTGAACAAGAAATAAAACTAGTGGATCTTTGAGCTATAGACTTGCTGTAGACATCGCGAGCTCATTTATGAACATTTCCGTATATATTTTTTAATTTTTAAAAAACCAAATCGACAAAATAAGTCTTTCTACCTCTACCTGCTCACAAAATTTCACGAGAATCGGTTGAGACATGCGACATGCGACTGATCTGCTTCCGAGCGCCATGACTATTCCTTTATTTTAACACAATTCCAAATTCAAAACGAGATAAATATCAGTCTAGCATACCAGGACTGCAACATGCATGTGTTGTTTAGGCTACGTGTTTAGGGATCTTTTGAGCGAGCTGGTTTAATAATCGTACATGCTAGCTTATAATAGGTACTAAAGTGTTTCCATGATTATCTACTACTATGCTTATCTGGATCGCCTGCGCGTGACATCGATAGCACAGCATTCTAATACTATCGACACGATCCAGATAACCAACCATGTCCCACAGCCGGCACATGTTGCATGGATGTAGGCTGTATACCCTCCTCCACACGGACCAACCATTCTCTAGACACCTCATCTTTTATAATTTGCTTGGAAAGTCATTACGAAAAAAGCTGCAGCCGGGCCGGGGGAATGCGTCGTGATTGGTTCATAGCTTATCATCTCGCTTGTCATCTGGTCGAAAGTGACCCGCGATTCGAGGCTAGAGAGATTGGATGATGTCCAGAGGGTGGTTGGTCCGTGCTCCTAGAGTACTTTCTGGGCAAACAAGTGGGAAAGCAATACCTACCTCAAGTTCCCTTTCAGTCATGTTGTCGCAGAACCGTGTGCTGCGATTGGTGGTCATGGTATACGTAGACTCTGCAGGACGGGACCGGAACTTGCCTGTCTTCTCACGCTCGTCTTTGCCATGTCCCTTGTAGACCATGTACGCCTAAAACAAACAAACATACCGTGATTACTTTATATACTAATTCGTAGCCTTCCTCCGGGAGCGCACTACTCAGCGGCAGAGCGAGCCGCATACTGCGTTAAAAGACCCTGTAAGCCGAACACGAGTTTTGAATCCTACGTTACGTTACGTAAATCGAGAAACCTCATACAAAATTTTTGTTCCAAGTACGCTCACGGGCGGGCGCTGTTCCAAACGTCATACAAATTTCTCGATAACGTTACTACTCAATTACGTTACGCAGGATTCGAATATTCGTACTCGGGCCTCTGCTCCAAGCGACTCAAGTACCAGCAGCAGGGCCTTTGGCTGTCGCTGAGTCGTGCACTCCAGAAGGAAGGACTACAAATTAGTCCGAAACAAGTCGGGCTAAATTGGCCTTATATACGTGAGTGATCAGTTTATGCTACCATGATTGAGTAACACGTTAGTTTCGTTCCAATAAATCCTGAATGCATTTTTATTGACCAATACGCAACCTTAAAAGTTTTCTGGCCGCGGACCATAAGGAACACTGAATTGTGGAGACTGACTGAATAGAAGCCCATTGTGACAGAAATCTGGCATAAGAAGTGGCGCTGGATAGGGCATACGTTGAGGAGAACTGACGACCATATACCCAAACAGGCTTTGCAGTGGCGCCTGCCTGGAGTGAGAAGACGAGGTCTGCCCAAAACAACATGACAGCGTTTAGTCGAAAAGGAGATCCAATCCCTGGGCATGAACTGGCAAGAGCTGGAGGTCGTAGCGCAGGATCGTTCCAAATGGAGTAAAATGCTGAGAGCCCTATGCCCCTGATTAAAGATAACAGGACGTGATGATGATGATGAATACGCAACCAGTTAACTCTTTAATACAACTGTAGTACCCGTACGCTACACCACCTCATTTGCGCCTCTCAAAGCAAGATATTCGAGCCACAAAACATCCTTACAAAGCCTATTAAACTTCTGAACGCACGAATCGAATTCCTTTATGACCGCATGCACGCGTTTATGCAGATCGGCGATCAACTGCGGTTTACCAATTGCACCCAGTAATTGGTGGATTCCATTCCACTAGAATCTAGTGGCGCTGTCAGCTATAGACCTCGTAGGCTCATATTCGAAACATTTTTTTATATTTTTTATCGAAGCTGATTACAAAATTTCATGAGAATCGGTTCAGAAATGCGACCTGTAGAGGAGAACAGCCAGACAGACGGCGGATACAATGAAAGTATTTTTGTCCAAGCTGAAACGGATATACTCAACTCAACAGTGCAAACACTGCTGCTTAGCGGCAGGATTAGCGAGTAAGATGACCTCGCACAAGGTCCTACCACCCGGAAACCTTATATCCGTGTAGCTTCGGGTCACGACATGTTTAATCCGGCACTGGATACAATAGTGTTGGTTTTAAAAACAAGATATTGCAGGTAACTCTGATCCTGTTAATAACGGGCGTCTCTAAAGTTAGTACCGACTCTGCTAAGCTAGTCTGGCGTGTAGACGGGCTTAAGGACCTATTCTGATAGTGCTGAGTATAATCTGGAACCGAACGTTCGTGTTTTAGAATAAAGTTTTATCAGAGCTTTGGATTTTTATGCTGACGCGACGCGCTGTTAATATTCATATGGCGATTGTAAGGGATTTAGATGAAATATATCTAGCCAAAATTTAACATGGCCCGCCCCTCCAAAATTCAAAACTTTACTCTTCAATGCATTTGTGAAAGTATTTAAAATGCAACTTTACAATTGTCAGTTTTCAATGACAGTTCGGTGTCAACTACTGACATGAAGAGCTTTTGTTTTAGCGCGCTTCATATTGTCAAAGAAATGTAGTTGGAATTGTCATATAATATTGACAATTTTAAAGATGGTGAAATAGGGGCCAGGACTTCCAACGCATGTGTGCATGCTGAGACAGCCGTCACACAAAAACAAATACATACACACCTTTCGTAGGGTTGTGACCAAACACATTGTAATAGTAACTTGGAGGGGCGAGCCATGTTATCGTAGTTTACTTCTACCGTCACATCAGTCTAATTTTGTCAACTAGGCGATCACTAGAGCTTATTGAACGAGCGAGTGTCTCCACTTCAGCTTGGGCAAAAATCTTTCGGATGTCGGAATGTCTGTCCGGCTGTTTCTCTATACAGGTCGCATTTCACAACCAATTCTCGTCAAATTTTGTGAGCATTTTCGATAGTTGAATAGTTTTTTTGTAGAGTCTAACATCTCACTGAGCCACTAGTTTAATTATTATTTTAGGTATATTTACCGAAACTTACAGCAAATGAAGGGTACACGGAAAGAACATGTCTAGTCACTTTTTTTTAAATAAGATTTTAATGAAAATAATCGATTTATTGATTATTTTTGTTTTTATTTTTATGAAACATTCATAGAATGAAATTCAACATACAATGACAATGCAAAGAAAAATTCGTTAAGCAGCTGGACAAAACCAGCAACCTCGGTAATCCGCACCACGCTCCACCAATTAAGCTATACTTAACGTTGGTGTACCTAACGAATTTTTCAATGCCTTGTGTCATATTTTTATTTGGAAGATCTCTCCTCAGCGCCATCTATGAGTAGCTTAATCAAGCAGCTCACCCACTACCAGCTGCTCCTGCTAGCTGCTTAACGAATTTTTCTTTGCATTGTCATTGTATGTTTAAGATTTTAATCTAAAAATCTAGAGCACTCAATAGACTATAATTTACCACTCAGTTACAGATATTAATATTTATGTGATTTGTCATTTTAACACTAACATTAAAGAAATATGTATACGAAAATTATGGATAACTACATCGTTCCAAACATTCAAATCGCGATAACTCCAAAAGTAGTTGCTAAATAGACAATGTTCTTTCCGTGTACCCTTCAAATTATCTCATAGTTTCATCCTTAATAGTTAAAAAAACTGTAGCTTTTAAAAGGTATTCAACGCGTCGTCCCCGAATACTAATAGGTCTATAATTAAAGGCCCGAAGCAAGTTTCCTGCGGAAACTCTCTGAGTAGGTAAGCGACTAGTTATCGGAAAGGAAAAACTTCTAAAGCCCTTATTGGACTTGATCCTCTATCGTCTTTTATAAACAAAGCGTAGGACATAAGATGACAAAAACTAGTAGGGGATTAGTTGACGGATGGCAATCACCAACATTAGCGACGCCTGTACCCAAAGCCAGAGTAACTACAGGTGCGTACCGAGCCTACGATAGAAGAGCAGACTTTTTATATTTCAGGTGGATTACCGGGCAGAAAAGACCAGGGGATCGATTTTTGAATCTCACCCGGTGACTAAATTCAGTGATTTCTAAAAAGTTGGTATTTTTAAATCTCACCGGTGACTAAAATTCTCATGCCCATGATATCAAATACGAATGCCCACCCACTCGTAAACGAGATCACTCAGTGACTCCTTTGACCATTGGCAGTGACAGCTAACCTCAACCCACTATGTTGACTCGCTTGTCTACGACAGAAACGCGAATTACCTGCATGTTAGTAGACGGATATGACATTCAAAAATAAGGCTTTTGGCAAATGATGATATCAATGTCATTTGTGAGAATTTAGTCACCAAGTGAGATTCAAAAATAGATCCCCTGGCTATTTTATTTACTACAGAGGGTCGACCACGACTTTTCGAATGCTGCGTAACGTTACGGTTATCGTATCGCGACCGAGAAACCACATACTAAATTTTAGTTCCAAATACGCTCACGGGCGGGCGCTGTTCCAAACGTCATACAAACTCGACAACGTTTGCTATTCGATTTTACGTTACGCATCATTCGTAAAGCCATGCTCGACTCTCTGGGGCCTTATCGGGCCTACGATAGAGCAGGCTTTATAATTACAAGTGCGCTACCAGGCGTACGATAACATATCTGGCTTTTAATTACAGGTGCATTGCCGGGCCTACGATAAATAGGAGACCTGCTTTTCTATTATTGGTGCGTTACTGGGCCCTTTTTATTACAGGTGCGGTACCGGGATTACGATAAAATAGCATGTCTTTTTATTACAGGTGCGGTACCGGGATTACGATAAAATAGCATGTCTTTTTATTACAGGTGCGGTACCGGGATTACGATAAAATAGCATGTCTTTTTATTACAGGTGCGGTACCGGGATTACGATAAAATAGCATGTCTTTTTATTACAGGTGCGGTACCGGGATTACGATAAAATAGCATGTCTTTTTATTACAGGTGCGGTACCGGGATTACGATAAAATAGCATGTCTTTTTATTACAGGTGCGGTACCGGGATTACGATAAAATAGCATGTCTTTTTATTACAGGTGCGGTACCGGGATTACGATAAAATAGCATGTCTTTTTATTACAGGTGTGCTACCGAGCCTACCGGGACTTTTATTTGGATCCCTAAGTTACACGGATCAGGGAATATTGCCTGAAATATTTCAATTGTAACACATTATAGATACCTACGAAATATTTAGGATAGAATAGGAGAATCCAATTTGGAATTTAGATACCTTACATCCGGAAAAAAAACATACGTAGGGTATCTTTTATCACGGAAAATTACACAAATTCCGCGTACGTAAACTATCGTCGTTAGAGTACGTACCTACGTACAGTCCGAGGAAACTTTTTTAATAATATGGACCAGCAGGTGACAGTAATTAAGGCAACGTCAGACCGCCAATTCTGGACTAAAATTAAAACTAGCTCACTCTTAGTATTTTGACTACGCATATTCAAGCTATACCTTAATTAATGTGGCAGACTCATCATCATTATCAAAGGGTCGAGCACGACTTTTCGAATCCTGCGTAACGTTACGGTTATCGTATCGTGATCGAGAAACCTCACTAAATTTTTGTTCCAAATACGCTCACGGGCGGGCACTCGACAACGTTTACTTTTTGATTTTACGTTACGCAGCATTCGTAATGTCGTGCTCGACCCTCTGCCAAAATTAATAGTAATGACCCAGGTGACATTTCTATGGAACCTACCTTAGGAATCGCTGGCATAGAGCACCAGAAGGAAAACGCACGGTTCACGCGCGATTTACTCCACGTCTAATTGGTATACGACCTCTGGTCATAGAAGTACGAATTACATCCGATAAAACTACCACGCCGCGCCGCCTCGCTACCGCTCTCTGTGCGTGTGCAATTTAAGTTCTCTAAGGGAGCTACAACAGAGTTATAAGCGTTTCATTTCACAGAGTCTGCGGACTAGTGTCACTTGAAAATTTGGTATAAAAATGTGCTCGTTTGATAGTGTTCAATGGTTTTACGTGGCTCCAGGTTCTATGAGGGTGCTATAACAGTGTTATAAGATTCTTCTTCTACTCTTACCGTGCCTACCTTGCTCCCGAAGATGAAGCAAAGAAGTAATGTGACTGTCAGCTGCGTATGGCAGAAGAATATGATGTAGAGAAGGTCTGGGTTGGCAGGAGATTGCAGGAACAGCCTGTGAAGAAATAAACAATCAACAAAGTGCTATTTTACAATAGCTAAGATTCCTCGGAATTATTAGGAGGTGATAAAGTTATCAAAGTGTAACGAAGTTACAGATTCAAATATTTTTGTAACTTGTCTTTTTTACTTAAAAGAAATGTAGGTATACGAAAATTATATGGATAATTAATTACATCGATTCAAACTTTCAAATCGCGGTAACTCGAAAAGTCGATAAAGTGACTAGACAATGACATGTTCTTTCATGAATTCGTAGTCTACAATACTGTTTTGGTAGTTACAACATAAAGATAATATTCAGTTCTAGGGCGTAAGGGATTTTACCAAATAAATAAAAAACAAAACCGTGTCGTAACGCACATTTTCTTCAAAAAAAATATTGTGTAAGGGACACTATTTCCTAAACTATTGAGTTTATAGATTTAAAATCAATAGCTTGGTGTAGTTAAAGTTATTTGAAAATAATAATGCCTGAGAATCATCCTAATAATATGAGAATGGACCGAGTTACGCATTTATTTATATTTGTAATTTAAAATAAAAAATAAAAATAAATATCACGGGACAATTTGACACCAATTGACCTAGTCCCAAACTAGGCAAAGCCTGTACTATGGGTACTAGACAACGGATAAACATACTTTTATAGATAAATACATACTTATTTACATATTAAACATCCAAGACCCGAGAGCAATCATTCATATTCATCATACAAACATCTGCCCCGACCGGGATTTGAACCCGGGACCTCACGCTTCATAGTCAGGGTCTGTAACCACTAGGCTATCCGGTCGTCAACCGGTTTATTTTTTGGTTCTACTGAAAAGTAGGCATATTTGAAATTTCCACAGACGATATGGCATTTAGTCATATACTTAATACCCAGTAGCCACTTGAATGTGGCTTGTCAATACATATTCAATTTAAACAGATGTGTTTTACTTTTTTTGAAGCCGAGTACTAAAATTCTTCAGCAATATTTTTTCCCTTCACGGAGGTCTTCAAAGCGAATCAACTCAAAGGAAAACCAAGTAAATATTTGATGAGCTTAGGTCAATGATATTAAAAGCGTGAGTTTTTTTAAGAAAAAGTTTAAAAAATAAAATATGTTCGACGACCGGATTGCCTAGTGGTGTATAGCTCTGACTATGAAGCTCGAGGTCCCGGGTTCGATCCCCGGTCAGGGCTCGGGGCAGATGTCTGTTCTCGGGTCTTAGATGTTTAATGTGCATCTTTGTAAATTTGTCTATGTAAGTATGTTTATCCGTTGTCTAGTACCTATGGCTTTGCCTAGTTTGGGACTAGGTCAATTAGTGTCAATTGACACACGATACATAATTATTATGTTTTTAGAGAGGACTGTAGTTTAATTTTTATTTTATTTTCCCGACAAACAAAAAAGTATACGATTACAATGGTCTTCTTAATTTAAAAATAATTGATTGGATCAGAGAAGAGTACGAATATTCGAATCATGCGTCGTAATCAAGTAGTAACGCGAGAAATTTGTATGACGTTAGTTTGACGTAGTACGTAAGGAATATATAATCTTGTAAGCCTTCCTATTAGTCAGTAATAAAGCATTAGTCAAAATGACATCTCGTCTTCTTATTTACTCCGAACCTCACATTAGAAACAGCGCGCCCGCGTATTTGGTAATAAAATTTTGTATGAATTTTCTCGATAGCGATACGATAATCGTGCTCCGAGTATTCGTTCTCGGTGCTCTGTAATAGTTTCCAACATTATGTCGTTAGCTCAACTCAATACTGGTGTTTAATTCAATTGCCATAATAATGTTATCTAGAAAACTGAGTGGTCTGACAAGCTCATTCTATGGGGGCTGAAGTTGAGGCTCGGGGGGCCAATTTAATTTCCCTAATAGGATCCCTTAGGACGAGCCCCGAGATTGGTAAATAATTTCATCCGCTAGAAAACAAATTTAAATTGTAATTTTGAAACTTTTTTTTTCAAATACTACGGTTGGTTTGTGTTCGGTGTCGTGTTATTATCACTAAATTTTAACCGCTGATGCAAAAAGTGTGTGTGTGGGTGTTGTAAGCTTGCCGTGTGTCTGTGGTATCCTGGCTTCTAAACGATGATTGAATTGGAGGACTTTTTGAAAACGAAATGTATGTATGGTTCTAAGTTAAGGTTTATTGAAATCGGTTCGTACGTTTTTGAAATTTTGAACTTTAAAATGTAAATGTCCTGTTTTGATGATGAAAACGAGAGTACTTTTAACATGAAACTACCGTGAGACTCAATCATTATGAAATAAAAACGGATCACTCACGTATATAAGTCGAGTTTAGCGCGACATGTTTCGGACTAATTCGTAGTCCTTCCTCTTCTTTTCGATTTGCGTACGTGAGTGATCCGTTTTTATTTCATTATTTTTTAAAACGAGGGTAGCTATGCGCCGATGCCAGCTGCGCCTAGTACCTAGTCGCGAGAGCAGAGCCATTGGCTTGGCTGGACTAAGCCGTGCGCTCCAGGAGGAAGGACTACAAACTAGTGGCTCTGTGAGCTCATTTTTGAACATTTCTATTTTTTTTTTCTTAAATAAAATCCAAAAAAACGAATCGAATCCGCTCGTATAATTTCACAAAAATCCGTTGAAAAATGCGATCTGTGGCCCTCCTCTGTTCCCCTGAACAGCCGGATGAATTGATTTTGGACTTTACGTACCTACGAAAGCATTTTTGTCCAAGCTAAAACGAAATCGGTTCGCTCACTTCGTTCGGTCGGTCAACTATGTATATAAGTATATTAAAAAAAAAAAAAAAGTAGGATGAGAAAATTAATAAAGTCATGGGAAATAATTCGCGTAGTTTTGTAAATTGGTACAGTTATACCTTGAGGTGTCTAGTTACTTAGTTTACGTACTGCAAATCAAGGGTGGGTTGTGTGCTGAGGGTGTACAGGGGGGGGGGGGGGAGGTTGAAGGTAAGGCTAACTAAGGGTAAGGTAAACTTACATAGATATGTTGAGGAACACGGAGAGCAGAAACTCGTTGTAGATAGCCATAGAGATGAACCGACTCTCGTTGAACTCGGAGGGTGCCTTGCGAACCATGATGCAGAGCCGGATGCCCCACATGAGGAATATCACTTCCACTGTTGACAGAACAAACGTACATATTCAAGATCACACTGGAGTATCTATCTTATTTTTTTCTCCAATTTATTTTATCTACAACCAAACTATCTACTAAGCCTTGTGTTGCGTTGGCATCCTTTAGCAGATAAAAGCATGCGGTAGCATACTTCAGTAGTTAAAAGCATGCGATAGCATACTTTTGCAGTTAAAGTCATGCGATAGCATACTTTAGCAGCTGAAATCATGTAACGGCATACTTTAACTTGCGATGCGTATAATGTGTCCAAAATCATCCAGCCAAATGCGATTCAATGCTGATAGATGTGACTTCACCCTAAGTTCTCTATAGTGCGTTCAGAAACCGTAGAAAATGACCAGCATTTCGATAGCCAGTTATGAGTTTAAAATTTGAGTCATCTTCGAAAACCAACATGATTTACAATAAAAAATTAAACATTCGATACGAAACGTGCTCGGTATGTTTGTCTTTGATAAATAAAAACACAGTCAAATTAGTGATAGGTATAATACTGAACCCATCATAGAGTACCTACTTATAAATACGTGTGTACAATACAATACAATACACCGTGTTTTTTTTTATTTGCTTTAACTTCGACATATTATTTGGTACGTGAAAAGAAACTACCTGGTATTTGCTTTTTGTCGAATTCGAAAAAAAATTTTTTTTAACTTTTTCATACATAATAATTAAATATCTAATTGACGATAATTGAAAAGGAATCTTTAGAGTTACGGAAAAGTTAGTGTCAAGTATGACGGCACTATTGTCAGTGTTTGAACTTCGACAGCACAATTTGGCTTAGTGGTAAATAATTTGCTTATCGAGTATTATAAGGTCCTGGTTTCGAATCCCAATGCACTTGGTACATTTCACTTTTTTTTTTTTTTTTTTGTCTTTATTACATGGATGAATGCGCTTTCTAGGATAACATCAAAAGTTTTTCTTTCATTTATCTTTATCTAGGTATTTAATAATAAAAGCTTATTAAAAACCATGGCGCAGTATCTTACAAACAAACTTAGGCAAATAAAATTATTAGCCAAAGCTGACCAAGAATAAAGCTAAACATTACAATCTAAATTTGGGCAATCAATCAATCAATCAATCAATCAACCTTGGGTGCTCATTAGACAGGCAGCATTCCCGTGCTGTATTGCTAAAGCAAGTCTTTGATCAAGTTGCAAGTTGCCTCCCTCAGGCGCTTTGCTTAGGGCTCCGTGGAGCCCACGCGCGCCTTTGCCCCACGAACCCAGTATCTCGACACCGAATGTGACGAACTCATACCGGGCGCCGAAACACTCGTATTTTTAATTTTTTTTTTATTTTTATTTGTGTAGATAAAGTAATGTATGCAACTCAACATAATTAGGCCTTAAAACACTCATGTGATCCAAACACCACACTCGTGATTTAAGGGCCGTCATTATGTAGCAGTTGCATAAACTAATATTTACGGACGCACTGTATCAAGTGATAAACGAGCTGACATTTGAATACATGGAAAACATCAACATCCTTGCCAGAGGCTAACTTTGGTGTAACAGCAATGGCTCGTGCATGCAAGAGCCCGGACCTGTCGTACCTGAGGGTTGAGCACGACTTTTCGAATCCTGCGTAACGTTACGGTTATCGTATCGAGATCGAGAAACCTCATACTAAATTTTAGTTCCAAATACGCTCACGGGCGGACGCTGTTCCAAACGTCATACAAAGTCGACAACGTTTACTATTCGATTTCACGTGACGCAGGATTCGAAAAGTCATGCTCGACCCACTGATCGCAAAAACAGATATGGAAATAGAACAAGACTCTAATAGAGTCTATACCGAAGATTATGATTATCTAAGGCAAACATTATCGTAATTTAACATTTTTTCAAAGTGGCGTTCTTGAAACAGTTTTTGACAATTTAAATTAGTAAAATTATTGACTTATGACTATTCCTAAATATTTTAAATATGGTGAAAATAAAAACGATTACTAATTCAGGCCTTAAAACACTCGTGTGATCTCATATTCTTAGAACCACACTCATTTTAAAGGCAGAAAGAAAGAAAACCATTTATTGCCACACAAAATAATTAATAGAGAAAAAAAAAGTTATACAATTTAATTTATGAAAAGTGGCAAAAGGAGCGGACTCAGCATTCGCTGCGAGTGCGCACAACAAGTCTGCATCTTCGCAGCGCTGGTTTTAACATGAAACTACGGTGAGATTCAGTCATAGTGAAATAAACGGGTCACTCGCGTATGTCAGTCGAGTATAGCCCATGTTTCGGACTAATCCGTAGTCCTTTCTCTGGGAGCACACGCCACGCCGGTGGCGAGACGTAAACTGCGCGCCGCGGCTCTGCTACTTGCTACATGTGGGGCTATACTCGACTGACATACGTGAGTATACCACACTAGTGTTTTAAGGACCCTCATTATGTAACAGTTGCATAAACTACTATTACTCACGTGTCGTAAAAGAGTGGTCCCACCAATCCGTGTTACACAAATACGCCTTGAGGTCGTCTTTGGTCCTTCCAACGATGACTGCCGGTGGCGCCACCAGCGTGCGGATGGCAAGCAAAACGCAGGCCACGCCCACTATGATGCCGATGCGCCGGAGCAGATACATGTCCGAGATTTTGACTGCTTTCGCTGACCGTACTTGGAAGATCACTGATATTCTGAGGGAGACAGAAGGGGATGAGTTTTTTGACCTTCGACGCTAAAAGAGGGGTTATAAGTTTGTCTAAAGCACAGTAGCTCATGAACGGTTGAACCGATTTGAGTGCGGTTTTTTTTTATTTGAAAGCAGGTTTCAGCTGTTTTTGAGATATTACATTTTGAAACGAAAATGTCTTGTTGTCATGTTCAAATCAAAAGCGTCAGAGCCCGTTGATGTCTTCAGTACCTATATCTAAGTTCGGGAAACAGAATCCGGGAGCCCGTTGATATGTTTGACATGTAAAAATTTACGAAAAAATTTAAATGAAATATAAAAAAAAATACAAAATTAAAAAAAAAAAATTCAGGGCTTGGTCCTTTAATTAGGAACCATGCTAACTTTTGCGCAGTCGGGTGCCATACCTACGGAGCGCCTACAAATACAAAAACATGGCTTCCGTCCGTCTGCACAAAATTAAACATAGTTTCTAATTAAAGGAACAGGCCCAGATTTTTCATATTTTTACTTTTATAGGTTTTTTTTATGTCGGGGGTTAAAATTTTTTTTACGTTAGTAACAATCTTTGTCTAGGAAGCTTAAAGTCACTCACAGGGCGATGGAGAGGGCTATGCTCGGGTTTCTATGCGGGATAGAATCAGAATTGATGATATCCGCAGTAGAACTAAAGTTACCGACATAGCCCGAAGAATTGCGAAACTTGAGTGGCTGTGGGCGGGCCACATTGCTCGCAGAACTGATGGCCGATGGGGTCAGAAGGTTCTCGAAAGGCGTCCACGGATCGGGAGACGAGCTGTCGGTAGGCCTCCAACAAGATGGAGCGACGACCTAGTAAAGATTGCGGGACCGCGGTGGATGCGGAAAGCACAAAACCGCTGAGTGGAGAGCCTTGGGGGAGGCCTATATCCAGCAGTGGACGTCAATCAGCTGACATGATGACGATAATAAAGATTGGACGTTCAACGCAAATTGAGTATTCAATTATGTTTCTAACGTTTACAAATACGAGCGTCTAACAAATAATCCCATCTGATATGATCCGCAAATAACGAGATCACGATTTCAATTAACTCTATAACATGAATATAGCCTTGGAGACCTGTTTGCCGAGAGTAAAATAGAAAATCTCAATCCCACAAAGTCTACCTTTGCTTGGACTGGAGTGAACCCATGGGATATAGGTTATTTTTATATGAGGCAGCCACAAAGAACTAATGACCGGAGTTGCACTAAGCTTAACTTTGAACTATATATTTTTTGCCATTTTTGTAGGTTTACACTTACCTACGTACAGCACACTTACGCTCATGTCAAAATTTATTACGATCTTTTTAGGGTTCTGTACCTCAAAAAGAAAAAATGGAACCCTTATAGGATCACTTTGTTGTCCGTCTGTCGGTCTGTCAAGACCCTTTTTCTCTGGAACGCGAGGAGGTAGCATGCTGAAATTAGGGCCTTGACAGACAGACAGACAGACGGACGACAAAGTGATCCTATAAGGATTCCGTTTTCCCTTTTGAGGTACGGAACCCTAAAATGCCCAAATATATAAACAAATAAAAAATAAATATCATGGGACAATTTACACCAATTGACCTAGTCCCAAACTAGGCAAAGCCTGTACTATGGGTACTAGACAACGGATAAACATACTTAATAGATAAATACATACATATTTACATATTAAACATCCAAGACCAGAAAACAAACATTCGTATTTATCATACAAACATCTGCCCCGACCAGGGATCGAACCCGGGACCTCAAGCTTCATAGTCAGGGTCTCTAACCACTGGGCTATCCGGTCGTCGGTATTTATCTATGTTCTATACTAATCCTAACTAATATTATAAATGCGAAAGTAGCTCTGTCTCTCTGTCTTTCTGTGTCTCTGTCTCTCTGTCTGTCCGTTTGATACCTCTTCACGGAAAAACCGCTGCACCAATCTAGATGAAATTTGGCAAGAAGATAGTTTGAACATTGAGGAATAATAAAGGCTACTTTTCGTATCCCGTGGGATAGCGATAATCTACGCAGACGAAGTCACGGGAAACAGCTAATTTGAAATAAAAGTGCGCGTGATCATCTCCTGTCACAAGTGCTCGGTGGCGGCAGCTCCCTGCGGACGCTCTTTGGATGCCCTTTGGATAACCTTCAGATGTCATATTGAAAAACTCGCAGTATGATTGGAAAATTAATAGATTTGTAGGGATATTTTGATTCGTTGCCTGCTGATCTCCGGGGAGTTTACGAGGAAAACCGAATTTACTCCTCGTTATTTTTACGTGTAGGAGAAACAAATTGTTCGAAAAGTTTACTTGTAGAATTTTCGTTTCTTGCACGTGCGTGGTGTCTTCTGTAGGTACATACTCGAAATAATAATAGATAACGTAAACAAATCATCACCAGCCTTTTTTACGTCCCACTGCTGGGCACAGCCTCCTCTCAGAATGAGAGGGCTTGGGCTATAGTTCCCACGCGGGCCCAGTGCGGATCAGGAACTTCACAAACATCATTGTGTGCAGGTTTCCTCACGATGTTTTCCTTCACCGAAAAGCTCATGATAAATTACAAATGTAATTCCGCACATGAATTCCAAAAAAACTCAGAGGCGCGAGCCGGGATTTGAACCCACGACACTCTGCTTGAGAGGCCATAGGTCAAACCACTAGGCTATCACGGCCATAAACAAACATAAACAAATGCTTCGTTAATAATATTTATTGTAAAGTAAGCAAATGCAATCTATTGAATGAAATGCCAATTATTAACACTAAATGACTAGATACGGCTAATGCAACACGTTGCACTCGTGCCACGAAATGTGAAGACAGTAGGTTTATTTCCCGGGCTAAGCAATTTTTTCTGCATTTACTATTTGTATACCTGAATTAGAAAGTCTTTAAAAATTTGATACCAATTGATTTGATGCTGTGGTCATACATTTTTCGAAAATTTTCGCCGCGTTCGTGTTATTAATTTTCCCGTGTTTACATCAATTTACATGGATTACACACTGGGTAGGGTAATGCTGTTAAGGACACGGGTTTTTTATTTTCCTTCATGTGTTTGCATGGATTACTTACCTGTGTAATGCTGTTAACCAGGCATTGAGGTAAACAAGCTGGCTACATTATTCCGTCGTCGGCCACAAAAGAGCCGGTCTCGCAAAAAGATATCGTACCCTGTCAATTGTATATGGTGCGAATTCAGAATACAGAACTAACCAGAACCCGCGAGAGTGCCTAAACTGAAGCAAAACTATAACCTAAGCAACTTAGAAAAGTTGAATAACAACCGACATTTTCATTTCAAAGTTGAATATTTCAAAAACGTAATTTCTTATAAAATAACTTAAATTCCTTCAATGTAATTATTACATGATGGATTGTATAAAAAAAAGCCGTGACAGCCTAGTGGTTTCACCTATCGCCTCTCAAGCAGAGGGTCGTGGGTTCAAACCCGGGCTCGCACTTCTGAGTTTTTCGGAATTTATGTGCGAAATTACATTTGTAATTTGCCATGAGCTTTTCGTTGAAGGAAAACATCGTGAGGAAACCTGCACACTCCTGCGAAGTAATTCAATGGTGGGCGTGAAGTTCCCAATCCGCACTAGGCCCGCGTGGGAACTATAGCCCAAGCCCTCTCATTCTGAGAGGAGGCCTGTGCCCAGCAGTGGGACGTAAACAGGCTGATGATGATGATGAAGAATTGTATAATTTCAAATAAGAAAACTGCAACAGTTAAGAGAACAGAGGAGGAACTAGTCCGAAACATGTCAAACTAAACTTGACTTATATACGTGAGTAATCCGTATATTCGAACTTCTTTGAGTCACAATACAACTCAATAAACAACCAGTAGATGACTAACCAACTTAGAAAAGTTGGTTACCCCAACGTTGTCATTTCAAAGTTCAAATGTTTAAAAACAGTTGAACCGATTTTTATGAAACTTAGCTAGGAACCATCTCGATTGAACTAGCTTTCGATTAAAAATAAGCGCACCGAAATCGGTCCACCCGTTTGTGAGCTATGATGCCACAGACAGATACACAGGTCAAACTTATAAGACCCTTCTTTTTCGTCGGGGATTAAAAAGTACACTTAAATAGTGTAGTTTCGCGCAGTCATATCCGTACACGCAGCGTATCGTGACGTCTTGTACGAATGACAATATTAATTAGGTAATCCCTTCTCATGTCGTTCTTACATGCAGCAATGCCGTTCGGTATATATAAATCAGAATAGGATTAAATAAATAAATAAATAAATAAACATCATGGGACACTTTGACACCAATTGACCTAGTCCCAAACTAGGCAAAGCCAGTACTATGGGTACTAGATAACGGATAAACATACTTATATAGATAAATACGTACTTATATACATATGAAACATCCAAGACCCGAGAATAAACATTCATATTTGTCATACAAACATCTGCCCCGACCGGGATTTGAACCCGGGACCTCAAGCTTCATAGTCAGGGTCTCTAACCACTAGGCTATCCGGTCGTCGGTATTATCATTTAAGTTTAAACAAATAGCGAAATCCATAAAAAAATGGACACAGTTTGCTGCGTGTGGTTGACTGAACGCGGCTTCTGGTGTGTTCTGTATTCTGAGGGTGTGAATTGAAAATTGATGTCTTTTTCCATTTCATTCCATTCCATGACATTCGGTGTATTTATTGCCAAACCGTAGGGTGAAAGATTTTCTTTTTCAATATAGATAACAATGAATGATGACCCATCTTTATGGTCACCTTTCATGGGTAACAATGTCCACATTGTGTGAACGATAATTTATTCCTAACGACTGCAGCCAGTGCGCATTAAATGCGAACGAAATTAAGCTGACAGTAATAAATGTTGCCGTTAATGACGATTTTATGCTAATTTTGTCCAATTTCATACAGCTTGAAGATCCGAAACGTGGATTTTAGCTATAGAATGTCGTTCTAATTGACTTTTTTAATGACTTAATTTGCAGGTAGTGTTCGGAGAAGTGCTACAAAAGCAAGATTTAAAAATGTTAATACTGCAGTAATTTGAGTAGGCCATTTGATACGACACGACGAACTGATACTGAAAATTATAGAAGGAAAGATAGAAGGAAAGAGAGGAAGGGGAAGGCCGAGTATAGAGTATTTAGATCAAATAAAGTGCGAGTCGGACTCGCGCACGCGAGTTCCGTGGTAAGATTTTAACGCTTTTCCCCAGTGTTTTAAAGAAGTCCAGTGTTAGCAGAGCCCTGCTCCTAAGTAAAATGTACGCAGTGTGGGGTCAACTTATATTGGTCTGCGAAATCTACAGACAGACATAAAAATTTAAGATTTTGAGACTTTTCGGAGTGGTTGAGCTATAAGAGCTACCTTTATACCAAATTTCAAGTTTCTAGGGCATCTGGAAGTACCCTTTAGGTTTTTGGAAATCGGCAATTTGTATGGAAATGGCTTTTTTAATTACTGTGTCTTTTGATTGTGTTGACTTAGAAGGTTAATTTTTCACAGCTTCAAGGGACCGCAGGTTTGAGTATTTGATATTAATTTCAGCATGCTGCCTCCACGCGTTCCAGAGAAAAAGGGTCTAGACAGGCAGACAGGCAGACAGACAGACAGACAGACAGACGGACAACAAAGTGATCCTATAAGGGTTCAGTTTTTTTCCTTTTGAGGTACGGAACCCTAAAAAAGAAGATGGACGTTGTGTCGTATCAGGAGGTAAAAGAACTTGCATTGGAAAGACGGACTGGAGACAACTACATCGACAAGAGTAAGCACTCTTAAGGTGATGATGAATTTGAATAAAAACCACCCTCGCTAGAATGTCAATTAGCATTAGCACTGATAAGTGCTGATAAGTCAACAACCTTTAATTATAAATGTTTAGATTACTCGAAAGCAGAGGTGGTTCAACCTCTGCTTTCGAGTCCTATTCTTCCTCTAATCAAAAATGTAATATGAGAAACTTACAAATACTACATACATTTTGAAAACACCTAATTTATACTAGATTGTCCTTTGTCTTAAGTAGTTACTCGAATTGCTACGTATTCGGTATTATTTCTGTCTGTTTATCTCTTTACGTCTTAAGTCTAGGCAAAAATGGTCGAATATGCGTTGTCTATCAGTGTACGAAAAGTGTTTAAAATGTTTAGTGCCCTTCAATCAATTTAACTAGATGATGGGTCAGAGTTTCGAAAACGGCACGGAAAATAATGACGCACTTGCACAGTAGTGTCTTATTTACAGCACAAATTACACGTTATTGTAACCGTTTAAAGATTATAATAGTGTGTATATATTATGAAAGTAGAGGGATTAAGTTACAAACGAGAGGGCCCTTAGTATCGCGCGCTTACCTAGTATTGTGGCCATCTTGAAACAAAGATGGCTGTGTTGGCTGGGTCATGTGCAAAGGATGGAGTCCTCTCGCTAACCTAACGCCAACTATCTTGTCTGAATAGCCCACGTTAAACTACCGGTTAACGTATTGATTTAAACTTTCGCGATTTTCACACATCATTATGACACTTCGAGACCACGGACGCAACGTCGCGTTCGAAACGTCGAGGTATTTAAATTCAAATTTAAATATGTGTTTTTTTACGGGATTAAGTCCCGAGTATCATGATAATATGCGGTTGTAGCTGTCGCTCCCGTGCCGACTTTACCAGCCACACGATGATGAAAGATTATTATTAGATAAAATATTTAATAGTCAACTGACTCTACAACAGTGGCATACTTTTGCTTCGTTTATGTTCGTGACACGATATCTAGATAGATCAAAAGCTGTGCTGCTGTCGCATTTTTGTAAAGATTTTCGAGCAACTTAAATTTTTTTTTAGTAGTATATACAGTATTCCACTGCTGCTGCTCCTTCCACATGTCTCTGGTTTCGGCCAAATCTCGCCAGTCCGGCCAAAAACGCTCCAAATCGTCCCACCGTCTCCTTCTTGGTCTGCCTCTCCTCCGGTATCCATCGCATGGGACCCAGTCGGTAGCAATTGTGGTCCAGCGATCTGAACCACCGCGGTGGATGCGGAAAACACAAGACCGGTCTGAGTGGAGAGCACTGGGGAGGCCTATGTCCAGCAGTGGACGTCATCCGGCTGACACGATGATGATGATGATCTGAATGCATTCGGCAGACATGTCTCGCCCAGTTCCACTTCATAGTGGAGTAAAAAGCTTAAGCCGTCATTTTTTTATTTTTTTATTTTTATTTATTTAATAACAAACATATACATATCTATTTAACCTAATTACTTCGCCAAACTGCAGTACAGTTTGTTGGCGAATACTGCACTCCTTATTTTAATATTTATTTTAATATACTTATTACCACTAAATATTATAATAACCCACCACACTTAAGCCATATTTATAGTTCATTACATTAGGTATCTAACTTAGCTATTTCTATTTTCCTCGAGAAAGGTATCCATCAAACACGCCTTCAATTTTGTTTTAAATATTGCCTTACTGGCGCACTCCGTCTCAGAGAAAAGTTTATTAAAAATTCGTGGTATCAGATACCCTCTCGTTCTTTGTCCGTAGTAATTACAAGATCTTGGTTCTAGATACCTCTTGCGCGACGTTACCCTAAGATGGCGATCATACGTCTTACAAACTTTAAATTCTGGGCAATTGTACTGATCAGTTGCTAACAAATATTTGCACTTAAAAGTCACGGGTAGTACATTAAATTTCATAAATAATGTATTGTAATTTCCTTCAAGTTTCTCTTTGTCTTTTTTATTTATCATTAGTTTCAACAGTCTTATTTGCAAATTTAGAATTCTATTCAAGTATGTTTGAAAGGTACGACCATATGCAACAAGTCCATAGCTTATCACTGAATCAGCTAATGCATGATACAATGTGCGCATCGTTGCCCTATTGAGTATACAGTTCAAGTTTTTTGATTTACACAATATGGATCTCAGTTTATTGCAGACACTGTCTACATGAGGTTTCCAATTGAAATTACAATCAATTGTAAGCCCAAGGTACCTATATCTCTCAACGAAATCCAAAGGTTTACAGTTACACATATACAATTGACTATGCAGGCATTCGTACGAATGTCCGACTATCTTAATTTGATCGTTGGTTTTTTTCATACGTGGTGAGTTTATTAGCATGCCTTTCGTCTTAGCAACATTAAGAATGATACCATTATCATGTGCCCACCTCAATAAATTATCAAAGTCATGTTGCAGCTTTCGCTGTATGGTGGTGACGTCCCTATCAGCATACACCAGGCACGTGTCATCCGCGTACATGTATGTGGAGCAATGCTTTACCACGTTGCTGACGCTGTTCACGTGCATAGTGTACCCCACAGGGCCATACACGGACCCTGTTGGCACACCATATATGACATTTGCTTCCTCTCCCCTTTCACCATTTATCATTGTGTACAGAGTTCGACTTTTTAGGTAGCTACGGAACCATTGACTGACTGGCCCACGAATCCCACACTCCTGCATTGCCTGGAGTAGCAACTCGTGGTCCAGCGTGTCAAATGCTTTTTTAAAATCAATAAACAAAACAGCAACGTTGATATGTATGTATAGATATAAGGTAGTTATAGGGAGCGCGAGCCGTTGTCAACACCAGTAATAAACTAGCTATTGAACTAGACGGTGGTTTCATTACAAACACCTCAGTGTCGATCGAGGATAAAAAAAAGTACCCGCGCGTTAAGAAAAAAAAAAAAAATAGAAAAAATGTCGTATCTCGGGAATTTACCTAATTTTGACCACAAAACCAGCGAGTGGCAAATATTCCACAGTAAATTAAAACAGTTTTTTGTAGTGAATGAGGTGACGGACGTAAATTGCAAGCGCGCCATATTGCTCACGCATCTAACGGATGAAACCTACCGCCTCGTACGGAACCTAGCGCAGCCAAAAGACGTGGAGACGCTTGCGTTCGACGAGCTAGTCGCATTACTCAATGGCCATTTTAAGAAGAGGCAGTGTACATACGCTGATAAGGCCAGGTTTTATACGGCGACAAGGGGTCCAGGCGAATTATTAGGGGACTGGGCTGCGCGACTGAGAGGGTTGGCAGCCTTTTGCGAGTTCGGCGCGGCTTTAGAAGCGAATTTGGCTGATCGTTTCGTCCTCGGCTTGGGCTCGGGCCCGGAACGAGATAAGTTGTTCGAAAATAAAGCTAACTTGACGTTAGCGGCGGCACTCGGGATCGCTGAGAAGGCGGCGGTTGTAAGAGAAGTCAAGAGTGAGATAGCCACCAGTTTCAAAGAAGAGCCGGTGTTTTACGCTTCAAAGGCAAGTGGATCCGGCCGAGGCGGCTGGGGCACGGCGCGCCGCGGCGGCGGCGGCGCGCCGCCCGTCGGCCGCGGCCAGCGCCAGCAAGATGACAGCCGATGTAACATTTGCGGAATGAAAAGTCATTTTGGAGACAGTTGCCGATACAAGCGGTATCGATGCCAGAAGTGTGGTGTTATAGGGCATTTAAAAAAGGTGTGTAATAACAAGTCATAGCGCGTGAACAGTATTGCAGGTGAACGTGAAGTGAACTTCATTGAAGAAAGTGACCAATGTTGTGAGGAATGCCAAAATTATAATTTAAGGTACGTCTCAAATGAGCCGATTGTCTTAGATATAATTTTAGATGGCAAAAGTATTTCTATGGAATTAGATTCTGGTTCAGGTGTGTGCGTCATTTCAGAAAAATTGTATACACAGATGTTTGCCGAGTATAAATTAAATGCCTCTAAAATGAGGATGTGTTTATACAACGGACATAAAGTTTCACCGCTAGGATTTTTTGCGATTCAGGCCACTTATAATGGTAAAACCAAAGAAATTGATATATTTGTAGTGACCAATGGTGGACCGCCCTTACTTGGTCGTGACTTTATGTCTGCCTTTAACATGGTATTATCTACAACAATCAATAGTATTAGCGAAGACAATGACGCACACCAGTTGTTAGAACAATACCCCGACATTTGGCGCGACGAGCTTGGCGCTTTTAACAAGTTCAAGGTCAACTTGCATCTAAAAGAAAAGGGCTGGCAGCTTTCTCTCTCAAAGAATCAGCATCGCTATTCAGCGAGGCAACGCTGCCAGCCTTTTGGGCACTATGCCACGGGGGCCTTATTTAGATTTAATTTAGTTTTAAGTTGTAGTTTATTTAGTTTAAGCATAGATTTAATGTCATTGTAAATTGCTTTTATTATAAAACAAAGATAGAAAAAAAAAAGAAAATGCTTTCCCAAAATTTTTTAAACCACGCTCTGTACCCTTTGCCTTAAAAGATAAGGTCAATGAGGAACTGGATAGGTTAGTAAACTTAGGTATTTTGGTTCCGGTAAATTACTCTAGATATGCTACACCCATAGTGCCTGTGCTTAAAGACAGTGGCAAGGTCAGGATAGCTGGCGATTTTTCTGTTACCCTTAATAAGGACCTCATAGTGGATAAGTACCCGCTGCCTCGAATTGAGGAAGTGTTCGCCCAGTTAGGCGGAGGCGAACACTACAGTAAAATAGATTTAAAAAATGCCTATAACCAATTTTTATTAGACGATTCGTCACAGGAGCTCACGACCATCAATACGTCGAGGGGGCTATTTAAATATACTCGCTTAGTGTACGGACTTGCTAACGCCCCAGCAATCTTCCAAAAAACAATGGAAACCCTCCTCGCGGGCATCGACGGCGTGAGCTGCTGGCTCGACGACATTTGTGTTACGGGCCCTAACAAAAACTTACATTTAAAGAGGCTGAAAGAGGTGTTAAGCAGATTAAACGAAGCTGGGCTGCGTTTGCAAAAAGATAAATGTGAGTTTTTCAAGACCAGTATCACTTATTTGGGGTATGTGATTAGTAAGGACGGCTTACAAACTTGTCCTAATAAAGTTGAGGCCATTTTAAACGCTCCCGAGCCTACCAACGTGACGGAAGTTAAACGGTTTTTAGGCGTAGTAAACTATTACAGAAATTTTATACCGAATGCGTCCACGGTAATGAGTCCGTTACATGAATTATTACGCGCAGGCGCTGAGTGGGAGTGGAGCGAGCGGCAGCGCCGCGCCGTGCGCGCCGTGCGCCGCGAGCTCGCCAGCGAGCGCGTGCTGGCGCACTTCGAGCCCAGCGCGCAGCTCGTGCTGAGCGTCGACGCGGGGCCCGGCGGGCTGGGCGCCCTGCTCGCGCAGCGCTCTGACGACGGTCAAGAGCGCCCGCTGGCGTTCGCGTCCCGCTCCCTCACTTTAAGCGAACGTAATTATAGTCAGATCCAGAAGGAGGCTACTGCTATTATATTTGGCGTAAAGCGTTTTCATCAATATCTGTACGGTCGTAGTGAACCCTTCATTCTTAAAACCGACCATCGTCCGTTGGTTTCTATTTTTAATATACAAAATGGAATATCTGCCACTACGGCCTTACGGCTACAAAGATACGCTATTATACTATCAGCATACAATTATACAGTACAGTACACCTCGAGTGAAAAAAATTTAGTGGCTGACTACTTCTCGCGCGCGCCTCTGCCTGTCACGTCAAGTGATAGTGACAAGGAATTTGATTCGTTGTGTGCACTCAAATTTCTAAATGCGGTTTCATCGGCAATCACATCAGATGACATTAAGAATGCCACAGAAAATGATAAAACTCTTAAGACGGTCATTGAATATATGAACCGAGGGTGGCCGCGTAAAATAAATTGTAAAACGATCGAACCATATTTTTATTGCAGAACGGACTTACAATTAGAAAATGGATCTCTATTGCGAGGACATAAGGTCATAATTCCCACGTCACTCAGACAGCGAATGTTAGGCGAGCTCCATAGCACGCACTTGGGTATAGTGAAAATGAAGGGTAACGCGCGTAGTAGAATGTGGTGGCCCGGCATCGATGCCGACATCGAGCGCTGCGCGGGCGCGTGCGGCCCGTGCGCGGCGCTGCGGCCGGCGCCGCCGCGCGAGCCGCCCCGCGCCGTGGCCGCGCGCGCCGGCTCCGTGGCACCGGGTGCACATCGATTATATGTCAATAGGGCAAAGAGTATATTTGATTGTAGTG